>VZQC01014580.1:561494-1152643 GCA_009823505.1 Rhizomys pruinosus | reverse complement strand
AAGATTATTGTTTTGGGGAGAACTTTACTGTTTCAGTCGGTTCTTTTTGTGCCACTTCTTTTGTTGTTGTTGTTGTTCCCTTCAATTTGTATTGCTTCAACATATATATATATATGTATATATATATACATATATATATTTATATATATGTATATATATGTATATATATACATAAATATATACATACATAAGCATATCACTTGAATTGGAGGACTTTTTTGTTTTCCTAAAAGATGTCATGTTTTCCTTAAGGAAGTGCTTGAAGGTTCCTCCTTGGCAATCCCCAACAACCATTAATCCTACACGCTTGCTCTACATTGGGGTCTTTCCTTCCCATGGTCCCCCAAATGAAGTCTGTGGGAAAACTTAGTTAAGATGGGTAGCATTCTAAACTAATGGGACCTCCTTGGTGGGTGTAGTGATGAAAAGATTTAGCATTCCGCCCTGAGGATTGAGTCATGATAGATATTTAAGCAGACGTGCTGGAATAAAATCTCTCTCTGCACTTTGAACCTCAACCTGCATACACGTGGTGTGCTTTCCTGCATGGGCTTTCTACATGGGTCATCCCAGGATTAAGTGGGCCCTGCCATAAATCTCAGTGGCGATACCACAATTGGTGTCCAAACTTGGGGCAGAAGGAAACCTTGACAACTTAGGTATGCATACCCCTAAATCTTGCTTTTTCTTCTCTCTCTCCTGATATCTATCTGTTGTGGTGGAGCCGTTTTTCCTGCTGGTTTCGGTGGATGGGACAGTGGTCTGAGGGCATGTGACTTTGTACATGTTGGAGAGCCTGGCTCTGATTTGGTTCAGAGGGAGCACCCAGTGCCTTCCAGGCATGTTCTTCCTGGCATGGTCACTCCTGCAGGCTATAAATCCACTGACCTCAAGGCTGAATTTAATATTAAGGCTTAGCAGTTATGCTTGGCCTTAAAAACAATTTTTCATAATTCTACAGGTCTGAAAAACTTTCTGGTTTTAAATTCCACCCCCCCAAAGAAAGACTGTGAGGAACAGCTCCTAAAGTTCGGTTCCAATCTTAACTTGTTCATATGTAAATTTTCTCCTGGTAGCTCTTCTCGACTTGAGCCCACAGCTTTCTTTTGCAAATGAAGGCCTTTCACGGGAACCGCCCTCTTCCAAGAGCATCCTCTTCCAGATAATTTCAAGCCTTGGCCATTTTTCTCTTAAATTTTGTATACAAAATCTGTTTGTGGATAAAAGTTGCTCTCTTGTCTTCTTGTGGGTTTTCTCTAAATCTGACACTTCTTACCTAAAACCTGCAGGCTATTTGTAGATCCAAGGTTGGGATTTAGCTAACAGTAATTCAAATCCATCTCAGCATGCTTAACTTAAAGTATAATATTTTTACTTAACCCCCGGGTACCCTAGATATGGTTGATTTAATTTTATCTTGCTCCTTTTAAATGTGTTTCACCTTAAAAATATCTTCTCACAGAATTCTAGATCACACGTGGTCTGAGCTCTGGCTTGATGCCATAAGCCTGCCTGCTGTGCATGCATACCAGCTGCTGCACTGAGCACATGGCATCTAAATCATTCCCTTTAAATTTCAATTTTAGGTAACATTCTTTTGATTTTAGCATTTTGGAAACAAGATTAGATAGATTTCTAGGAAAATTTACAGGCCTTGGATTTCTAACAAAACGTACTTGCTCTGATGAATGATAAATTGTCTTTTTTAAAGGACCATTGGTAAAAGTCTCTCTCTCTTTTTTTTTTTTTTTTGGTCTTTTTGAGACAGGGTCTCCCTGTAGTCCCAGCTGTCCTGGAACTCACTCTGTAGACCAGGCTGGCCTCGAACTCACAAAGACCCACCTGCCTCTGCTTTCCAAGTGCTAGGATTAAAGGTGTGCACCACCACACCTGGTGGTAAAAGTCTCTTTAACAACATTAATTGATATTTTGGTTCAATTTAAATGAGACATTTTTTTGAATAAAACTGTTTTATGTTTCTTTAAGCCCATCTTCAAGCTGTGTGTATGTGTGAGTGAATGTGAGTTCCCGCTTTTAATTCATTATAATCCTACAGGTTTAAATCTATTTAGCTAATTATAAACAAAAATAGATTCAATTCATAAAAAATGTTTGTTTTATACCCCTTAGTATTAACAATTTTACTTGAGTTTATAGTATGCATATTATTCAGTTTAATGATAGATTGCTGCTAATTATTATTAGTAATTGTTATTAATGGTTATAGTTATTGTTATTAGATATAATTATTAATCATAATTGATAAAAATTCAGTCTAATGGTAAATTGTTCATTGTTGTTGGCTATTATTATTGACAATTATTATTCATAATTATTAACGATTGTTGTGACTAATGGTTAATAATTATTAATAATTAATAATTGTTGTGATTGTTGTGATTATGGGTAATTATTATTCTTCCAAAGTCCTTAATAGCAAGACAAGATGGATCGTTCCAAGACTACAAACAACTTTGGCCTGTCTACTTTTGGGAATCCTCAATCTTTAGATTTGTAAATAGCATAGGGACAGTTAGGCTTAGCAGAGGGACAGCTTAGGAGTAATTAACCAGAAGGGATAGGATAGGGAAAGAATAGTAAACTTTAAAGATAGTTCATTAAAGGTAAAGGTTGAAAATGGGCCTAAGAGGTGGCATATGGATCTCAGCTGTTTCATGCATTACTAGGACATTTATTCTAATTATGTAAAAATAACCCTATAACAAATTTTAAAAAATTCATGTTTTTCATTGGACAACAAACAATATGGTTTTCTTCTCTTACAGGTCAACCTAATAAACCTGTATGTATGTATGTATGTATGTATGTATGTGTGTGCACATGTGTGTATGGATGTGTGTACTTGTTTTCTAAGTATATTATAATGTTAACAGCTATGATACCAGTAAAAACACTGCCTCTGAGTTGGAATGTGGCCCTTCCTTCTCAAGACGCAAATTTATATTAAGCAGTGCAACATAATTCAATTTCAACAAAGGTTATGGGTTATCTATTAAAAATCTTAAAATAGGGGCTGGAGGGATGGCCTAGCGGTTAAGAGCGACGACCGCTCTTGCAGAGGACCCGGGTTCGATCCCCAGCACCCACATGGCGGCTGAGAACCGTCTGTGACTCCGGTTCCAGGAGAACTCCAGTTCCAGGGGAATCCGAGACCGTCTTCTGACCTCCGCGGCATCGCACGACACGGGTGCGCAGACCTGCATGCAGACAATACATTCATACACATAAAAATAAATAAATAAATAAAAATTAAAAAAAAAATCTTAAAATAATGGATATACACTGCCACCTACTGGTTATGCTCTTTCAACATTTAAAAGATACAACCAGGTTTTCATTGTATTAAAGTGTTAATAAGTTTTTGGGTACTTGGGAATAAAAAATAAAAGGTATAAAAATTTAAAAATTTAAAAAATAAAAAAAATTGAATTCCGATTAACATCATTGCGGAATTAGTGGCCGCCATTTTTAATTTTTTTGCACGCATACAGGCTAAACCTGTGTCTTGTTCAGATGAACAGTGGGTAGCTGGTGTTGAAGACTGCATTTCATTTGGGTGACCAGTTGGCTTGGAAAAAGGCTTCCTTTGCAGACCACCAACCTGGGAAGCTGGTGTGAAATTCCTGTCCTGGACTTGGGCAGGTGGAAAGTTACAGCCAAGAGTGGGAAACGTGTCTCATTGTCCCAGGCTAAGGACCCGAGTAGGAAGTTACCTCTCCGGTCAGGTCACAGGAGTGACCAACTGACCTCTATGCAATGAGGCCAGTTCCCCACAATGTCCACAAAGTGGGCACTGTGTGTCCCCTCCCCTTAGCAGGACTGCGTTGCACCTGTTCGTGACAAAGGAAGCTTCCTAGAAGCTCCCACAAAAACAAAAAAACCAAAAAAATCAAGATGGTAATGATGGTAACAACATCTCATGGCGCATATCTAGCCAGTCTTTATTAACTGATGGGCATAAGAACTGTAAAAGAAAATTTTATTAAGAGCTAGATATTGAAAAATCTTTAAATCGGGTTTTCATGCCAGGCCTGGATAAGGCCAAGAGCTTGGAGGAAGATAGTTTTTATAATCCACTTTGTAAGGTTTGCAGTTTAAAATGGTAATATATTTGAACTAATTGGGAATATAAAATGTTAATTGTTATATTCATAATCTGTATTGACTTTCCAAAAATAACTTTGGGGTTAAGGTACACAAATGGTCTCTATATTTTTCTGTGTTATACAATATCACCTTGTAACATTTTTCCTCTACTTGTAGGATAATTTAAAGAAATTAAGGTTAAGTTCACTCCCCAAATAAGTAGCATACAGTCAATGAAAAACAATTTGGGTGAATTTGATGAAAATTTATACCTTGGTTCCTGTTTCTGGTTATGTGTAATACAACTTAGGCATCTATAGGTCAAAACATAAAAATTTAAAAAACAGAAAGAGGGGGACTGGAGAGATGGCCTAGCGGTTAAGAGCGCCGACCGTTCTTACAGAGGACCCAGGTTCGATCCCCAGCACCCACATGGCAGCCAAGAACCGTCTGAAACTCCAATTCCAGGAGAACTCCAGTTCCAGGGGAATCCGAGACCCTCTTCTGACCTCCGCGGCATTGCACGACACGGGTGCGCAGACTTGCATGCAGACGGTACATTCATACACATACAGAAATAAATAAAATAAATAAAAAAAAAAAAACAGAAAGAGGGAGGTGGTATAATATTCCTTCTATATTCCAAACCTTTTGATAAATTTTCAATTTTGAGGTCTTGAAACTAACAATGGGAGAAGATTTGTATGTTCCCACAGGTAAAAGCACCAACCTAAATGCCTGAAAACATTCAACTTTTGGCTGTGCAGGATGGACTAGGAAATGCCAGCAGAAAGGCTGACCCATCTGAACATTAAAGAAAGAAGAACCTCAGATTGCCTGGGTCACAGACACTGAGCATCTCTCTGAATTCTATTTGGGATAACTGTTTATAATGTGGCCCTAATGAAGTTTACCTTCCAGATGCTGAGAAACCTTCCTTCCTCTTCCCTTTTATAGGAAAAAGAAACATGTGATGGTAATGAAGTCATTCCCTAACTGTAGAGTAGAGCCAACTGTTATAGTGGTAATTTCTTAAAAACAGATATAACTACCTTCTTTAATTGACTGATAGACATAGGAATTGTGAAAGGATAATTCTCTATTTAGAGCCAAATATAATAGTAAAGTCTTTATAAGCTGTGTAATTAAGCAAAATATATTAATACAGGAGAGCTCTGATATCAGCAATGGATTACTCTGTCAAGGAGATGTTGGCTAGGGAATCTAAGCCCCCAAAATTATAAAGGCCTTTTGCCTATAAAAATGGGATATCTGCAAGGAGAAAGGCAGTAAGTCCCTGTTGTCAAAGACCTGGTGTAAGCATGAAAAAATGTTTTGAGATGTCACTTGCTAATGTACAGTTGACCTCTGAAATGCCAGAGAGCATTACCAAAGGCCACTAATGCAATAAAGCAAAATATTGGTCTCTTTGAGTCAAGCAAGACTCCTCTGTCAGTATCAGCTACACCTCAACTGCCTGGAGATACTGTGCAACAGTGGCAGCCATGTGTCTATATATGTATATCCCAGATCTAATTCTCTATTAGCTCTCTCCTTGGAGGAATAATTCATGGCTGATGCCACAAGCTTATGTCCTCTAGTGGTTAGGAGATGTTATTAGCCACAGCAAGAACTTGTCATCTTTTATAGAGAAACTACAGTTTGTGGATTAGCATACCATCCAAACAACTGTGTCTATGCTCACAGCTTATCTTGCCATAATAGTTAGTACTGTTTAAATGCCTGTTTAAGTGCCTGTACATCTAATTGCTTGTGCTTTGTTAGTAGGATTAAAAAGGTACCCTGGATAAACTGCTAATCCATGAAAGGGAACAACCTGAACAGACTAGAGTCCAAAATGACATCTCCAGAGAAAATAGACTGCTTTGCTTCTCACCCACTTGTGCCCCTTTCCCAAAGCCTAGGGAACAAATTGCGGAAGAGGAGGCATGGTAGAATGTAAGGGCTGCGGAGAGATTGGGGTGAATTGTGAGACTACAACAATATAGACTCGACTCTTATTTGATCAACATACTTGTGCATACAAGCTTCTCCACTTGGACTATGGGAACCTTGGGTTGTTCAAAATCTGAACGTAGATACTTGCTAATTGGTTTTACATGAATGTTACTTACATTCATTGCTTATGCCTGACAATCAGCTTACTTCATGGTTGGGATTTTTGGATATTAATTGGCCTTAGTGTGAAAATAAAGTTTCAGGTCTGACCTGCCCCCCACTGCCTAGCACTCAAAACTGGCTTGAGCAGCTGGCTATTCAAAATTCAGGTTCCTTTGGGTTGTTAGCCTCATCCATGGGCTCCCCTGCCTCTCAAAAATGTTTAAAAAATAAAATTAAAAGGGTGAGATGTGGGAAAACTTAGTTAAGGTGGGTAGCATTCTAAACTAATGGGACCTCCTTGGCCACACCCATGGGGTGGGGTGTAGTGACGAAAAGATTTAGCATTCGGTCCTGAGGATTGAGTCATGATGGATATTTAAGCAGACATGCTGGAATAAAATCTCTCTCTGCATTTTGAACCTCAACCTGTGTACACGTGGTGTGCTTTCTTGCGTGGGCTTTCCACATGGGTCGTCCTATGATAAATCTTGGCGGCAACACCACAGAAGTCCATTAAGCATGTGTCCTGCTTGATATCCCTGTATTGGCCTCCATGATACAGCCCAGGTAAGGGACTCTGTTCTTTGTGTATGGAATAGTTTACAGATGATACAATTCCCTTATCCTGTAGGGATATTTAAACTTTTATAAATATAGAAGATTTAATTCAAGGAAATGCACATCCAATATTGAGATTCAGGCTTGCTCCAATCAGAATGGCAATCATTAAGAAAACAACAAGCCCGTGATCCCAGCACTCAAGACGCTGTGATGAAGCCCGTGATCCCATCACTCGAGATGGAACTGGTTATTCCAGAACTTTTTGGAGAAAAAAATTTAAAGGGAATAACAGCAACAAAAAGACTTGCGCAAAGAACTTACCCAAACAGTAAACTTCTGCATCATCAAAAAAGTTAAAAAAAAAAAGACTTGAGAAAAAGATACAAGGCAGGACTTAACATGTATGGCATAATGCATGAGTATGGGGCTGGGGCATGGATGGGGGACGGGCATAAACTTGATTAAGAAATATTGAACATGAACTTTTCAGGTAAAATGGATGGAACTTGAAGCCATTATGCTAAGTGAAGTAACGCAGTCCCAGAAAAACAAGCGGGCAAACAAAACTCCCTCATTTGTGGATGCTAACACCAAATCCCCAGATGACAGGCAAGCTGAACAACATTATTGTTACGTTTATCTGAAAGGAACTATATTGTTATAATGTAAATCTCTTAATGGGCTCTAGAATCAATCCACCACTTCCTTTTAGATTCTTTAATTACTGTATATGAGTAGAAAGTATGTATTCATGTTTTAGAGTAATATAAAATTAAAGGAGGAAAATGTGAATTCCTAAACATCAAAGTGGTAAAGACAACATGAAATTTAACATTTTAATACTAATGTTGTACACTGTTTTACTTAACATTTTGGAAAGTAACTGCCTCAGACATCAACTCAAGAAAACATTTTTTTTGTTGCTAATGTAATCGGTTTTTGTAATGGCAGTCAGCAAATAAAGGGATGCTTATTATTCAAAAAAAAAAAACAAACAATGGGTTTTCAGGAATGCAGAAATGGCTCAGCGGTTGAGAGCACTATTTATTCTGGCAGAAGACCTGGGTTTGATTCCCAGCACCCACATGGCAACTGACAACCTTTGGTAACTCTTGCAAACACCGGTGCACTCCGTGTGCACGCAATACACTCATACAGATAAAATAAGATTAAAAAAATATTTTCTATTTTTTATTTATTATTTTTTATGTGTATGAGTGTACTGTCTGCATGTAGGTTGGTGCAACCGTGTCGTGCAATGCCGCGGAGGTCAGAAGAGGTCAAATTCCCCTGGAACTGGAGTTAAAGACGGTTCTTAGCCGCCATGTGGGTGCTGGGAATCCAACCTCTGCAAGAGCAGACTGTGCTCTTAACTGCTGAGCCATCTCCCCGGCCCCCTAAAATAAGATCTTTTTTCAAAAAATTGATTTTTAGGTTGTTCAGCTTTTTTCTTACAAGGAAACAAATGATGAAGCCAAAATTACTTTTTAGTCAAGAACCTTAAGTTTTATGAGTCCACTGGTTTGAACTGAGCTTCTGTGACAGGCTCACCAGATCAAACCAGAATAGTGTCACGCATCCTGAAGTTCCAAACCAAGCGGAAACTAACCTACCTTTTTTTTTTTTTTTTTTTAATAGGAATCCTCATCTTTAGAATTTGTAAAATAGCAGAGGGACAGTTAGGCTTAGCAAAGGGACAGCTTAGGAGTAATTACCCAGAAGGGACAGGATAGGGGAAGGGTCAAGAATAGTAAAAAAGCTTTAGAGATAGTTTCATTAAAGGTAAAGGTATAAATGGGCGCTAAGACTGGCATAATTGATCTCAAGGCGGTTTCATGCATAAGAGAAAGGTAAGAAAAGAATACTAGGACATATTATAATCTAATAATGATTGAAAATAAACCCTATAACAAAAATTTTAAAAATTCATGTTTTTCATTGGACAACAAACAAAATGGCTTTCTTCTCTTACAGGTCAACCTAAGAAACCTTACGTGTATTTATGTTGTATGTATGGATTGTGGGCACATGTGTGATATGGAATTTGTTTACATTGTTATGCTAAGTGATGAAATGTTAAACAGCATATGATCACGTCAAAGACAACTAACTTGCCTAAGAAAAAATCTGAGTTGGAATGGGGCCCCTTCCTTTCAGACGCAAATTTAGATTAAGCATGCAAGCAAATTTCAATTTCAACAAGGATTATGGTGATCTATTAAAATCTTACAAAATAGGGGCTGGAGGGAGGGCCTAGTACAAGATACGGGTAAGACAAAGACGACACAATCTGCCGAGGCCCAACGGGGGTAACGAGTCCACCGCACACCACAATGGCGGCTAGAAGAACCTGCGGTGAGCTCCGGTTCCAGGAACGCCAGTTCGCAGGGAATCCGAGACCGGGCTAATTACCATACCTCGGCAATCCGCACGACACGGGTGAAGTCAGGACCTGCATTCAGACAATACATTCATACACATAATAGAAATAAAAATATTAAAAAAAATTAAAAAAAATCGTAAAATAATGTGTGTAACACTGCCACATACTGGTTATGCTCTTTCAACATTTAAAAGATACAACCAGGTTTTCATTGTATTAAAGTGTTAATAGTTTTTGGGTACTTGGGAATAAAAAATAAAAGTATAAAAAATTTAAAAGTTAAAAAAGAAAAAAAATTGAATTCCGATTAACATCATTGCGGAATTAGTAGCCGCCATTTTTAATTGTTTTCACGCATACAGGCTAAACTGTATGTCTTTTTCAGATGAACAGTGGGTAGGTGGTTGTTGAAGACTTGCATATTTTTTCATTTGGGTGACCAGTTGGCTTGGAAAAAGGCTTCCTTTGCAGACCACCAACCTGGGAAGCTGGTGTGAAATTCCTGTCCTGGACTTGGGTAGGTGGAAAGTTACGGCCAAAAGTGGGAAACATGTCTCATTGTACCAGGCTAAGGACACGAGTAGTAAGTTAACTCTCCGGTCAGGTCACAGGAGCGACCAACTGACCTTCTAGGCAATGAGGCCAGTTTCCCACAATGTCCACAAAGTGGCACTGTGGTTGTCCCCCTCCCCTTAGCAGGACCAAAAACTGCGTTGAACCCTGTTCGTGACAAGGAAGCGTCCTAGAAGCGTCCCACAAAAACAAAAACAAACCAAAAAATCAAGATGGTAATTGAGTAACAACATCTCATGGGGCATATCTAGCCAGTGTTTATTAACTGATGGGCATAAGAACTGTAAAAGAAAATTTTTATTAAGAGCTAAATATAGAAAAATCTTTAAAAATCGGGTTTGATCATGCCAGCCTGGATAAGGCCAAGAGCGTTGGAGAGATAGTTTTTTATAATCCACTTGGTTGGTTTGTAAGGTTTTGCAGTTTAAAATGGTAGTGCATTTGAACTAATTGGGATATAAAATGTTAATTGTTATATTCATAATCTGTATTGATTTCCAACAATAAACTTTGGGGTTAAGGTACACAAATGGTCTCTATATTTTTCTGTGTTATAACAATAATCACCTTGTAAACTTGTTCCCTCTACTTGCTAAGGATAATTTAAAGGAATTAATTTTAAGTTTGCTTCCCAAATACGTAGCATACAGTCAATGAAAAACAATTTGGGTGAATTTGAAATGAAAATTTATAACACTTTGGTTCCTGTGTCTGGTTAGGTGTAATACAAACTTAGGCATCGATAGGTCAAAAACATAAAAATTTAAAAAACGAAAGAGGGGAACTGGAGAGAAGGCCTACGGTTAAGAGCGCCGACCGTCTTTACAGAGGACCCAGGTTTCGAAATCCCGCAGCACCCACATGGCAGCCAAGAACCGTCTGAAACTCCAGTCCAGGAGAACCTCCAGTTCCAGGGGAATCCGAGAACGCCTCTTCTCTGAACCTCCGCGGCAATTGCAAAGACAACGGGTGCGCGACGTGGCATGCAGACAGCAATTCATACACATACAGAAATAAATAAAATAAATAAAAAAAAAAAACAAGAAAGAGGGAGGTGGTAGAAATTTCCTTCTTATTTCCCAAACCTTTTATAAATTTTTAATTTTGAGGTCGTGAAACTAACAATGGGAGAAGATTTGTATGTTCCATCGACAGGTAAAAGCACCAACCTAAATTCCTGGAAACATTCAACTTTTGGCTGTGCAGGATGAACTAGGAAATGCCAGCAGAGAGGTCGGAGCCAGCTGAACATTAAAGAAAGAAGACCCTCAGATTGCCTGGGTCACAGACACTGAGCATCTCTCCTGAATTCTATTGGGATAACTGTTTTATAATGTTTGAGCCCCTAATGATGTTTACCTTCCAGATGCCGAGAAATCTTCCTTCCTCTTCCCTTTTATAGGAACAATAAAACATGTGAGGGTAATGAAGTCATTCCCTAACTGTAGAGAAGAGCCAACTGTTATAGTGGTAATTTCTTAAAACAGGTATAACTACCCATTTTTAATTGACTGATAGGAATAGGAAGTGTGAAAGGATAATTCTTATTTAGAGCCAAATATACATAGTAAGTCTTTATAAGCTGTGAAGTTAAAGCAAAATAGATTAATACAAGGAGAGCTCTGATATCAGCAATGTAGTACGCTGTCAAAGGAGATTGGGCTAGGGAAGCTAAGCCCCCACAAGTATAAAGAGGCCTTTTGCCTATAAAAATGGGATATCTGCAAGGAAAAGGCAGTAAGTCCCTGTTAAAGATCTGGTGTGAGCATGAAAAAAAAAATGTTATGAAATGTCACTTGCTAATGTACAGTTAACCTCTGAAATGCCAGAGAGCATTACGAAAGTCCACTAAGAAAGGGCAAGAAAGCAAAATATTGGTCCCTTTGAGTCAAGCAAGACTCCTCTTCATATCAGCTACACCTCAACTGACTGGAAATACTGTGCAACAGATGCAGCCAAGTGTCTATATATGTATATCCCAGATCTAATTCTCTATTAGCTCTCTCCGTGGAGGAATATTCCATGGCTTGATGCCACAAGCTTATCCTCTAGTGGTTAGGAAGATGTTATTAGCCACAGCAAGAACTTGTCATCGGTTTGATTTATAGAAAACTCCGGTTTGTGAGTCAGCATCATCCAACAACCTGTGTCTAATGCTCACAGCTTATCTGGCCATAATAGTTAGTGTTGTTTAAATGCCTGTTTAAGTGCCTGTACATCTAATTGCTTGTGCTTTGTTAGTAGGAATTAAAAAGGTCCCCTGGATAAAACTGCTAATCCATGAAAGGGAACAACCTGGAAACAGACTAAGTCCAAAATGACATCTCCAAGAAAATAACACCTGCTTTGCTTCTCACCCACTTGTGCCCCTTTTCCCAAAGCCCAGGGAACAAAATCTGTGGAAGAGAGGCCATGGTAGAATGTAAGGGATAAAGAGATAGGGGTAATTCCTGAACGACAACAATATAGAACTCGACGCTTATCTGATCAACATACTTGTGCATACAAGCGTCTCCACATTGGACTATGGGAACTTGGGTTGTTCAAAATCTGAACGTAGATACTTGCTAATTGGTTTACATGAATGTTACTTACATTCATTCTTATGCCTGACAATCAGCTTACTTCAGGGTTGGGATTTTTGGATATTAATAGGCCTTAGTGTGAAAATAAAAGTTTTCAGGTCTGACCTGCCCCCACTGCCTAGCAAAGCAAAACGGGCTTGAGCAGCTGGCTATTCAAAATTCAGGTTCCTTTGGGTTGTTAGCCTCATCCATGGGCTCCCCTGCCTCTCAAAAAAATGTTTACAAAATAAAATTAAAAGGGTGAGATGTGGGAAACTTAGTTAAGGGGTAGCATTCTAAACTAATGGGACCTGTCCTTGGCCACACACATGGGGTGGGGTTTAGTGACGAAAAGATTTAGCATTCGACCCTGAGAATTGAGTCATGAAGGATATTTAAGCAGACATGCTGGAATAAAATCTCTCTCTACATTTTGAACTTCAACCTGTGTACACGTGGTGTGCTTTCTTGCTTGGACTTTCCACATGGGTCGTCCTATGATAAATCTTGGCGGCAACACCACAGAAGTCCATTAAGCATGTGTCCTGCTTGATATATCCCGGTATTGGCCTCCATGATACAGCCCAGGTAAGGGACTCTGTTCTTTGTGTATGGAATAGTTTACAGATGATACAATTCCCGTATCCTGTAGGATATTGAAAACTTTTTGATAAATATAGAAAGATTTAATTCAAGGAAATGCACATCCAATATTGAGATTCAGGCTTGCTCCAATCAGAATGGCAATCATTAAGAAAACAACAAGCCCGTGATCCCAGCACTCAAGAGACGATGTGATGAAGCCCGTGATCCCATCACTCGAGATGGAACTGGGTATTTCCCAGAACTTTTTGGGAGAAAAAAATTTAAGGGGAAAACACAGCAACAAAAGACTTTGCGCAAAGAGAACTTATCCAAACATAAACTTCTGCATCATCAAAAAAGTTAAAAAAAAAAAGACTTGAAGAAAAAGATACAAGGCAGGACTTAAAACATGTAGGGCATAGGCATGATATGGGGCGGGGGCATGATGGGGGACGGGCATTAAAACCCCTTTGATTAAGAAATATGAACATGAAACTTTTAGTTCAAATGGATGGAACTTGCAGCCATTATGCTAAGTGCAGTAACGCGTCCCAGAAAAACAAGCGGGCAAACAAAACTCCCTCATTTGTGGATGCAAAACACCAAATCCCCCCAGATAAAAGACAAGCTGAACAACATATTGTTCGTTTAGCCTGAAGGAACTATATTGGTTATATATAATGTAAATCTCTTAATGGGGCTCTAGAATCAATCCAACCACTTCCTTTTAGATTCTTTAATTACTGTATATATTGAGTAGGAAAGTTAAATGTATTCAATTCATATTTTAGATTAGTATAAAATTAAAGGAGGAAAATGTGAATGCCTAAACTCAAAGTGGTAAAGACAACATGAAATTTAACATTTTAATACTAATGTGACACTGTTTTACTTAACATTTTTGGAAAGTAACTGCCTCAGACATCAACTCACAGAAAACATTTTTTTTGTTGCTAATGTAATCGGTTTTTGTAATGGCAGTCAGCAAATAAGGGACTTTTATATTCAAAAAAAAAAAACAGAAAAAAAAACACTAAAGAAACTGAGAGACAGATGCAGGATAGTTATGGCGAGTGGCAAGGGATCTGGTTTTGGGGTGGGGGGAAGGAAAGGGGAATAGTCTAAACTGAACTGAGAAATATATCTGTAATACACAAAATATCAATAATAACATTATATAAAAAGAAATATTGTATGAAATGCACAAAAGCTCAATAAAAAAATTAATGAAAAAAGAAAATAACAACAAATGTTCACAAGGAAGTGGAGTGAAGGAAATACTTATACATTGTTGATAGGAATATAAATTAGTTCCACCAATGGAAATCAGTAAGGCAGTTCATCAAAAATCTTCAAATAGAACTACCATTTAACCTTGCTTTATTACTTCTGGGTATATATCCTAAGTCAACAAACTGGGGAGATATTTATATATCTTTATTTATTTCAGCAATATTCACAGTAGCCAAGTAATAGAATCAGCCTCTGTTCATCACCAGATGAATTGATGAGTCTATCATCTCTATCATCTATCTATCTATCTATCTATCTATCTATCTATCTATCTATCTATCTATCTTCTATATAAAATGGAGTTTTAGTCAACCATAAAGAAGACAGAAACTGTGGTATTGTCAGGAAAATAGGTGCAACCAAAGATAGGTCAAATAACTCAGACTCAGGAAGATAAACACAGGTTGTCTATTTGAGGATTTTATATTTTAAATAGGTACATAAACCATACATATGTATGCTTTGATTTTAATATATATAATGTGTATATCGAATTTAATAGTTATTTCCCATACCTTGGTATTTTGATGATCACAGAGCCAAATATTTCTTAGATGTCATTCACTAACTTCTGAGAGCTTTGAGAACTTCAAATTGCATGTGAAAACTAACAAATTCAGCCTTGGCGGTTGTCCAGTTGTACTTCATTGGACAATATTCTATTGTATTCAAGTCATGAAAAAATGAATTGACCACACCAACTCAAATTGGTATATATATATAATATATATATANCCGGGCTTTTCGAACAGGGTCTTCCCTGTAGCCCCAGCTGTCCTGCGGGAAACTCACATTGTAGGACCGGCGGGCCTTGAACTCACAACGATTCCCCTGCCTATGCCTCCCAAGTGCTATGATTTAACGGCGTGCGCCACCATGCCCGGCTGTACTTTCTACGAAAATCAGGAGCCTGGTGAGGTCACACATGCCTTTAATCTGAGTATTGCTCACTGGGAGCTCTCATTCTGTATTGTAGAATGAATTTTACCCAATTTATAATCACAAGCCAATCCTGTCTATAACAACCAAAAGTATGATTAGTATATAAATCACATTATAATTCATTTAATAAATATGTACTGTGTTTTTGTTTTTGGTCTTTTTTTGGGGGGGTGTCTTTTTTAGGGTCTCCTTGTTAGCCCCAGTTGTCTGGAACTCACTGTGTAGATCCGGATGGCCTTGAACTCACCGAGATTCGCCTGCCCACCCCCCCCCCCTTTTTTTTTTTGGCCCCCCTTTTTTTTCCCCCCCCCCCCCAACGTACTGGATCAAAGGCTGTGTGGTCACATTTGTATTGCTTTCTCTGTTTATTGTAGTCTAAAAATTCAGGGAAAATGAAGATCTCCTTCTAATGGAAGGAGATTTGAAAAATAGTCAAAAGCTGGGTGTGGTGGGACAACGCCTTTAATCCCCCAGCCACTCAGGAGGCAGAGGCAGGGGCTTCTTTGTGAGAGGAAAAAAAAAAAAAAGGAAAACTGTATGTCTACCCAATTTTCAGTCCTATAGATATAACTAGAGGAAAGGTGTAGAGTGCTTTGCCATTTTGAATAGGTTAGTGCAAGAAAACCATCACAGGAAGTCCATTAGATTTGAGCAAACAAAGTGGGATACTTGGAGCAAGATTTTCTTATGCCATTGTATATTTGTGTTTATTGGAAAGGGGTGTGCCACGGCATGTATGTGGAGATTGGGGGGCAACTTTGGGGAGTCGGTTTTCTCTTTTTCACTATGTGGTTCCAGAGGTTAGAACTCAGTTCATCAAGCTTGCTACCTTACAGTTGGGCCTTATCTGCTGAGCCATCTTGCAGGCCCCAGGTGTTTTCTTAAAATGTTCCAGATGAGGGGGCTGGAGAGATGGCATAGAAGTTAAGAGCGCCAAACTGCTCTTGCCGAGGACCTTGGTTTGATCCCCAACACCCACATGGCAGCTTGAAAGAACCTTCTGAAACTCCATTCCAGCAGAACACTCCAGTTCCAGGGGCATCTGACCCCTTCTTCTGATCTCTGTTCATTGCATGACATGCTGTTGCACAAAATTACAGCAGGACAGACATTCAAATATACACATTTAATAAAAAAAAAATAAAAAAGATGCATTGGGGCTGGAGAGATGGCTGGACAGATGGCCTAGTGGTATAAGAGCACCGATCCTGCTCTTGCGAGGACCGCATCAGGTTCGATTCCCAAGTCGATCCCCTACATGGCGGCTGAGAAACCGTCTTTAACTCCACATCTCCCACTCGGGGAGACTTACTCAGTTTCACCAGGGGAACTCCGACCACCCTATTCTGACTCCGCGGCATTGCACAACCCGGGTACACCAAAACTTGCATGCACGAAGTACATTCATACACATTAAAAAAAAAAAAAAAAAAGAGAAATTGTGGTATTCTTCATTAATTACCAGAATGGCTCATTACTAGCATCAAACCTCATAGTGGGGCAACATTTCCTACCAGGTGTCAGGCAGTACAGCCACATGAATGTTTCACAACCATGAGACGTAAGACATTACCCAGGACTTTGCTCTGTAAAGATAGAATGTATAGGAAAATAATGTGCGATGCTAATGGAGTCCTGCTCACTAAAATGAGATTTCGTTAATAAATATGATATGTTAAGCTGTCTGTCCACTTTTATAGCTTCCTGGCGTATTTTTCGGGCACGATTCCATTGAGAGTATTAAGTGACGTTCACATTTTTTTTTTTTTGGTTTTTCTTTTTTGCCATAATGCAGTGGTATGCAAGTTGGTTTACGGTCTCGCCTAATTCTTGTGAGCTCCTTACTTTCCTAATGTATCCTCAGGTTTACATGTTAATGTTGGTTTTTTTGCTGTTTATGTCACTCCATTGTCTTGATCCTACTCCTATTTGGGATCTCCGCTGTATGTCTGTATTGTACACGTCACTTGTTGGCTTCGGTCGTCCAGGCCTCGCGGTGCTAGCACGCAGCTTCCTCCAGCATTAGTGTTCTATTACAAAGTTTGCGTCCCACTCTTTCTGGGCTCATTGGTCTTTACTGTTGTGTTCCGTTCCTCCCAAGTCGCTCTTGTTATCCGCTTAATTGTGGGTTCTGTTTCTATCGTTTTTTTCCATCTTTCTACTTTCATCTTTTCGTCCTTGCCGACTTTTTTTTCTTGATGGCTAAGTGCCTTTGTAATGAGCCTCATCCCACTAGCCCGTATGCTAATTATATGTACTTCGTATGATACTCACTCAAATTTCAGGTCTCTGGCGCCTACGCCCAATCGGTGAAATTGATTTTTTTTTTTTTATGATAAGTAAAAAAGATTAACCCATAAGTGAATTGGAAAAAAAAAAAATCATTTCAACAATTATAGTGTTCATAAAGGTACTCTTACTATCAAGAGATTTGCACTTATTTTTTTTTTTCTCTTCCTTTTGGTAGACACAGCTTATGTCCGGTAGTCCAGGATAGGGTCTATCCCCTTCCATTTTATGTTCCCAGTATGTCCTTAGGACTGTTGCTGTGCATACCCTACTCCTGTAGGACCAGGCTTTGCCTTAAATTCATCATCGAAATCACCTGCCTCTGCCTCCTGAGTGACGTGCCTGTGGATTCATTAAAGGTGTGCTTGTACCACTATGGCCTGGCAAATGCTGACTTCTTAGTTTAAAGCCGATATTTAAGGCGGCTGTCCCATGTGCGGCCTGTGGTGCTGGTGGCGCAAAGTTCCGCCTTTTAATCTTAACACTTGGGCGGCAGAGGCAGGCGGGATCTCTGAGTTCAAGGCCATGCCTGTCTACAGAGTTGAGTTCCAGGACAGCTGAGGCTACGTGAGACCGTCTCAAAAGACCCAAAAAAGAAAAAAAAGAGTATATTAGGGGCTAGAGATGGCCTCAGCAGTTAAGATCGTCTGACTGCTCCTAGCAGAGAACCCTTTGAGTTCATGTCAGCACCCACATGGCAGTTTAAAACCACCTTAAGCCTGTTGTCGTGGATGTGTTATAACCGTTCATCCTAGCAATCAGGATGACGCGAGGCAAGGTGGATATCTGGAGTTAAAAGGCAAGCATGGTCTACAGAGTTTTGGTTAGGCTGAGGGCTACAGGGGAGACATCCTTAAAAAAGAAAAAAGTATATTATAGAAATCATTACAGATATGGAATTTACTCTGGGGGGATTTATTTTCTGTATGAGCTCTGTTTGCCTGTGCATGTATGTAAGTTGCAAGAAAAGTGTGAGGAAAATGAAAACTAGAGGGTAAGAGAGAGGAATGGGGAGAAAGAGAGTGAAGGGAGGGAGGAAAGGTGTGAGCGGAAATGGGGGGGAGGAGACTGACTGTCGGCCCACGTGACACGAAAGGGAGAGAGACGGGTGTAGTTTGCTTTGATTCGTCGACATGTGTATTTTTTATGGATTTGCTCTCGTTGAAGGTAGGGAGGGTGAGTCAGATCTGTGGCGTGAGCTACTGCGTCCCGCTTGGGAGGCGTGATCCTCGATACTCCGTAGTAATCGTAATCAGCGCTTCTCGGGAGGTGGCGTGGCAGGGGCCTGGTTGACTATGGGATATGGGTCACGACGGGTTGGGATGCATTAGTTCTGTACAGCCGGGAATTTAAGATGCAATACACGATAGAGTTGCAGCGGGTGAGCATCCGGGGAAGTCTGCGTAGGCGTTAATATGTATCTGTAGATAATATCGTGCCGGCGGTGACTGGCGCAAATCGTAGGGGGGTGAATTCTTGAGTGCCGAGTGAGGGACGGGATTCCTTGCTGGTAATCGAGCGGCCTAGCTTTACGTTATCATGTCTCTTCACGTGTGACGTTTTTTTATCCTCATAAGCCCGGTTTTTTGTCGTTTCTGGTGACAATAGGCTCTGGCGTTGGATCGGATTAGATTGTTTTTCTACGGTCCGCCCGTTTCTTACCTTGCTCTTGCCTGAATTTTTAATCTTTTTTCTTCTTTTTCATCTCATTTCGGACTCGCACTTCCTGGGGTTTCGGTGTGTAGATGTCATGGTTGTTCTTCCGCGGTAGTTCTTTTGGCCGTCGCTGTTTTCTACTCACTGTTGTTCTCCTATTTTTTTTTTTTGTCCTTTTTCTTCTCTTTTTTTTTTTTTTTTTTTTTTTTTCTGAAATATTTTATTTTGGTTGGAGAGATGGCTGAGCGGTTCAGAGCACCAACTGATCTTGCAGAGGATCCAGGTTTGGTCTCCAGTACCCACATGGCGGGTAGGAACCGTCTTTATCTCCATTTCCATGGGAATCCGACACCCTATTCTGAACTCCACAGCATTGAACGACAAGGGTGCAAAAACCCGCATGCAAAAAGTAAATTCAAAAAAAAAAAAAAAAAAAAAATGTTGTTTTTTTTTTTTAAATATTAAAAAAAATAAAAATGATTTGTGTTAGCCAGGCGTGGTTGGCGCAACGCCTTTAATCCTTAGCACTTGGGAGGCAGAGGCAGGCAGACTCTTTGTGAGATCAAATTGGCCTCTCAGCTCTCTCGCAGCCTGGTCTTACAGAGTGAGTCCAGGACAGCTGGGACTACATAAAGGCCAAAAAACAAAGCAGAAAAAAAAAAAAAAAACCAAAATTTAAAAAAAATCATTAAAACGATGCGTAATAACGGAAATATCTTACTGATCCTCACCTAATTTCAGGAAAATCCCAAAGGAAGTAATTCTACTTCATTAATTCTCTTTGTTTTTGTGAAAAGCAAAAGAATATATCAAAATTGCAGAAAATTGATTGTTTACTATGATGACTCTGTGGGTTCAATAGCTGATCCCTGGTAACATTTGATAATCAAGAGTAAGTTAATAGGTTAACATTTAAAAATGTAGATTTTAATAAGTATAAAGTACATAAACAATTAGGTAAGCTTGTGGAGAAGCAACCAAGATACATAAATTAGGACATACAAGTATCCATCTAAATTTGCTATATTTCATTCTTTTTGTAGAATATTTATTAAGGTTGTTTAATGTACAATTTTTCATTTTTCATTTGGGGAGTCCTTTATTGTAAAGATAATCCTTTCGTTTGATGACAAACAACAGCCGCAATGATTACTCTGGACCTCCACCGCTGAACAGAGCAAACCATTTAAAGTCAATTGCCTGGCTGTTTGGTGGGGTTTTTTCTTGGTTTGAGGTGACATGTTAAATTGGCCGTCATGCAAATTTATACAATAAACAGATGGTCTTCAGGCTTTTTTTTTGTTTGGCCCCTGGGCTTTTTTTTTTTTTTTTTTGAGTGACAGGCATCTCACTATAGCCCCCAGGCTAGCCTAGAAACTCACTAATAGCCCTGAACTACTCATTGAGCCATTTCTCCTGCCTCAGTTCTCATTAGTATCTGCATAATAACACAGGCATGAGCCTACCAAGTTAGGCGATCTTTTTTTTTTTTTTTTTTTTCTTTTGGTCTTATTGAAACTAAAGAACTTCCCCCCAGCTGGCCTGAACTGATACAGCTCAGGCCTCTCTTACAGAAATCTGCCCACCTCTTGCCAAGGACTAAACGTGACATCCCATGTCTATGCCCGAGATCTTTTTTCTTTTTGCTTTTTTTTTTTTTTCAATATTTTATTTATTATTTTATGTGTATATGAATGTTATTGTACTGTCTGCATGTATGCTGTGCACCCATGTTGTGCAACTGACGTGTACGTCAGAGGGTGGTGTCGGATCCCCTGGAAACTGGAGTTAAAGACTCCTGGAACTGGAGTTTTTGGAGTTATCGACGGTTTCTTTAGCCGCCCTGTGGTGCTGGGGATCGAACTCGGGTCCCTCTGTAAGAGTTAAGAGCAGTTGGCGCTTTCTTAACTGCTAACGCCATTCTTCTCCAGCCCTTTTTTTTTTTTTTTTTGTCCTTTTGAGACAGGTCCCCTATTGCCCCAGCTGGCCCAGATACTTGTAGACCAGGCTGGGCCTTGAACTCAAGAGATCTGCCTGCCTCTGGCTCCCGAGTTGCCTAGGATTAAACGGAATGCTACCACCATTGCCCTGCTTAAAAATAGGTTTCTTAGTTGCACTGCCCATGTGGGGCTGGGCATCATATACCCTGGTATCTGCAAGCGCAGTCCAAATCTTTGTAATTTTTTTTTAATTTATTTTTATGTGCCTTGAACCTGGGTCATCTGCATTAAGATGCAGTTGGCCCTATTAACCCGTAGGCTATCTCCCAGCTCTGTGCGAGCAAGTCAACACTCTTAACTACTGATGCATCTTTCCAGCACCATGAGTTCCTGTATTTTTTTTATTTTATTTATTTATTTATTTTTATTTATTATTTATTTATTATTTATTTTTGTGTGTGTGTGTGTAACCACAGTATTTATTTAATGGGCATCGTGCTTTATTAGTATTCTTATACAAGGCTGCTGAGCTTTTGTCCAAGCTTTCTAAAATATACAGTAGTTCAAAGTATTCAGCTGGTGTAACTTAGACTCTCCGGATTGTCAAGACCATACTTAATGCCCACACCAATATGGCCAGGGGTCTTAAGGGATAATAACTTTGTTCCTTGCCCCAGAGGTCAAACTAGTCCCAGGGGGCACCTCTTAAAATGTCCTGCAACTGTGAGTCAACAGTCTTCCTATGCAAGGGAGGTCCTGGAAATTCACTTAAACGGATCTTTGGCCAGTTGTTTCGTCTATAACGAGGGACAATGTCTGCCTTCTATGCTTCAAAAAAGATAAGCCGGGGTGGAGAGATGGCTGGCGGGAGAGATAGCCTAGCGGTTAAGATGCCGACTGCTTTCTTGCCGAGGACCGGGTTCGATCCCCAGCAACCCCACATGGCGGCCGCTGAGGACCGTCTGTAACTCCAATTCCAGGAGGGCAATTTCCCGTTCCAGGGGAATCCGGAGACCCTCTTCTGACCTCCCGGGTAACTGCAGGCAAGGTGCACAGAGCTACATTGCAGACAGTACACTATACACATTACGAAACAATAAATAATAAAAAAAAAAAAAATATAAATAAATTAAAAAAAAAAAGGGAAGTGGTCTAGCAACAAGACCTTACTTTGTCCTTGGGTGGATGGAACTGGTAAATGAACAGTCCAATAAGGCGCCAGGGGGTCCCTCCTTCAACCCCAACAAAACCCTGAGTGACCCCTGAAGGTCCAGATCCTCAACTGGACCTTGAGAAAAAACAAAAACCCTTGGTTAATTTGAGCTAAAAATGTGGCCTTAAGTGTCCAAAAATGAAAGTACAAAGCAAGAAATAATTATTACGGCCTGGAGAAATTTGTACTTCAGTGTAACTTTGAAGACCTTAGTAAAAGTACACAAAAGATAAAAAAAATAAAAAATAAAAGCCTTCTGAAATTCTTCTTGGGATAGGCTAATTATAATGTCAGATTTAAACTTATTTTTTGTTTTTTCTTTCTTTTTGTTTTTTTGGGAAAAAGGGTATCACTGTAGCCCAGCTGTCCTTAGAACTCACTATGTAGGCCGGGCGTGGCCCTGAACTCCAAAGATCCACCCTGACCTCTGCCTTCCAATGAGTGGGGGAGGGAATGTGGGATTTTACAGGGGTGTGCCACCCTGCTCCATAATATTTAAAACTTTTACTGTCTTTTTTTTTTTTTGGTCTTTGAGACAGGGTTTCCCTGTAGCCCAGCTGGCCTGGAACTCACTCTGTAGACCAGGTTGGCCTGACACTCACAGAGATCTGCCTACCTCTGCCTCTGGAGTGGTGGACTAAAGGTCTGCACCACCATGCCAGGCAAACCTACGGCTTTTTACATGTAGGCAAAAGATGTTCTAGTGAATTATATCTCCAGCCCTTCACGTGGCTTTTCGTCATAGTCATACACATTTATTGAAGGTCCTGACACCGATTTGTGTCTCACAGTCTCATCCAGACCCTTCACCTCTCTTAGCTATGATCCCATTTGACAAAATAGCAAAAATGTGTGAAATTAAGTTGCAAAGCCAAAAGGTTATGGCTTTTGCACAATCTTGTGATAAAGAGCAACAACATACTTGGATAAATTCCATTTCTTCCTGAGACAGAAGTTTCCTTCTGTATTTCTGAGGTAACGTTGTTTTTATTATTTCCGCCGTACCTGGTGGGCCTGGCTCAGCAGCAGATGTGGTGAGGTCACTCCTACGGGAGAATGCTGTGTAATATCCTCATGGGAGGAGTGGTGGTGTGTCTTCCTGCGAGCCCAGAGCGCGGAGGCGGAGGGAAAGAAGAACCAACCAATTGAGTAGGCGACGAGAAAAGTCGAGTCGCAGGGGGCATAGGGGGTAGGGGGATATTCTGAGGCTGACGAGGAGTCCAGGGGGGTATGCGGTGTGGTGTGGGTGTGACGCGGTTTGAGCCACAGGGAGAGGCCAGGAGGGGCAGGGAGTAGGGCGGGGAGCGCCGTGGGAGGGCATAGCCAGCCGGGGGGGTGTTGCGCGTACGAGAGCGAGCGGTCCAGGCCAGCTGGGACGAAAGGGAAACGGCTGGGCGCAAAAGGGACCCAAATGAAAGAAACGATAGACGACCATAAGAAAAGAATCTACACTGATTACATGAAGGCAGTGTGTAAAGTAGACATTGTTTCTAAATAATTTTTGGGTTTTAATTTAGCATCGTGGTGGGCTTTGGAGGCTTGGGTCAGGTTGTGTGTTGTTAATAGCACTGGATGCTTTTGCAAAAAGGTGATCCGAGGTCTTATGTTTCCTTTTGTGTTTGGTGTTAACTTTATTACTATATTTTGGTGGTTCTAACACAACATCTGTAGATCCAGTTCCAGCGGGCTCTGACGCCCTCTTCTGATCCCACAGCATTGTGCCCACACAGGCTGCATTCAAGATGTATACATGCAAGTGTAGTAATAATTGTGTACATTATAAAATAAAAAAGTTGACAAATTTGTTAACTTTTCACCTTTATTTATTTATTTATCCTTTTTTAATGTTTCATCTCACATACAGTCCTCTTACATCTTTGGATCTCATTATCCGGAAAACCACAAACCTAGTAAGCGTTTTTTTTTTTTTTCTTATTTTATTTATTTCTGTATGGTATGAATTGACTGTCTGCATTGCACGTTGGTGCACCCGTTGTCGTGCCTGTCTGCGGAGGTTAAGAAGAGGCGTGTCGGATTCCCCTGGACTGAGTTCCTGGACTAGTTTCAGACGGGTTCTCGGCCGCCATGTGGGTGCTGGGGATCGAAACCCCGGGTCCTCTGTACAAGAGCGGTCAGCGCTCTTAACCGTAGGCCATCTCTCCAGTCCCACTTTCTAATATTTTTGTATATATATATATATATATATGCATATATATGACATGAAACTAAAATTGAAATTGTGTTGGGGGATGAAGAATGGTGGGAATGGGGAGTGGACAAAATGGGAGGATAGATGTTAAATTATATAAAATATTTGAATGAGAATGTCTTCAAGAACCCATCACTATGCACAATGAATATATATTAATAAAATCTTGTGTATAAAATAGACTTTAAAACAATTTTCAACTAAAATCCAAAGCTGGAGTCTCACTGGTTTTACATCTTAGGGGAATATTTGCTGGAAGTGGCAGCTTTGCAGAGATGGGTTGAAGAGATGTAATGTACTCTATTGTACTGTGAGGAGACATTATTTCTGCCCTTCTGTCATGCATAGGAAAACATTTCCTTTCTTCAGTGAGATACTCCTGTTGGAATTGAAACTATATGACAGCTGAAGCCATTTTTTTACACTGCTAATTTATAGATTGGGACATATTAAAGAAGGAAATGAGACAGCCCTTTCTCATCAAGTTTTCTGGCTTCATTCATTATGTGGTGATTCTGTTAGTGACATGGGTATGTTTAAGATGCATTGTGACCATAATTTACACATTCTAACTACACTCATGCATATTGTCTTGTGCCAAGCACTTTGTCTGTGTTACAAATGATCAGTTGAGGCTCCTTGGGTAGTTTTATTCACTGTTGGTTAAATGCTAAGTTTAAATGGATCATATGCTTAACATTATCTTAATAGTGTGTTCTCCACCCACCTCTGATTTAATTTGTTACATAACATTGCTAATTCCTACTCTACCTTTCAAATTCTCTACACAATGAAATCGGAGCTGAGGCTCTAATTGCTTCTCATTACACGGGTCCCATTCATACTTTTAGGCTGTGACTACAGTCCCTAGGAATTCAATCATTTTAGTTATTGGAAAAGAAGCCTTAAATTTCTAGGTTCCTGATGACATTAACACACAGAGGGTTAGGGTACCTGTTCTAACAGAGTGCTAGCTGGTCATCCTTCTTTGTGGAGAGAATGTCATCACACCCTGTTTAATCTAGAGGAGACCCAGGTTGTAAACCAGTTAGTCCTTGGAAGTACGGTGCGGTGGTTTGAATGAACGTGTCCCCCATAGGCTTCAAGTATTCAAACGTTTTTTTTTTAATTGATGCTTTGTGTATTTCATACATCATTTTTCAATTCAGTTCAGGCATATATCCCCTGCCCTTCCCCCCACCCCACCTCTACCCATCCCAGATCATGCATTCTGCCGTAACTTTTCTGCATCTTTCTCTGTTTTTTTTGTTTTGTTTTGTTTTGTTTTCATTTTTTTTAACAATAAGTGATAATCTGTGAGTACAAGCATCCTTCATGTAAAACCAATTTGCGAGCAGTTGTGCCCAAACCCACACAGCTCATGGGTCCCACCATCCAGCGGGGGGGGGGGGGGTTTGTATGTTTCAACCAAGTTGATCAAATGAGTGTCCAGTCTATATTGTTTTGTAGTTTCACACCATTCAACCCCAATCGCAGCCCTTCATTCTAAACAGCGCCACCCTCTTCTAGCAGATTGCCCCGTAGGCTTAGAAAAGGGCAACAGGTGGATGAGAAGCAAAACGTCTCTTTCTCTGGAGCTGTTGTCCTTGGTTCGCTAGTCAATTCTGGCTGTTTTCCTTTCATGGGCTGACATCTTATCCAGGGGTACCTTTTCAATCCTACTAATGAGCACAAACAATTAGATATAAAGGTATTGAAAAACGTATAATATGAATAGCCTTTCATTCCTACTAATGAAGCACACGACGCAATTAGATATATAGGTAATTTAAACAGTACTAATTGTTATGGAGGTTACTTTGGTATAGACAAGATGTTTGGTGGTATGTGAATCCATGAATTACATTGTTCCCTTCTGTTAGTATGACAGGGTCTTCGTGTGGGTGGCCTTATAACATCTCCTACCATTAGAGGAAGTAAGCTTGTGGCAGCAGAGGCCGTGGGTTATGTCCTCCAAGGAAAGATCATAATATGCCAATTAGATTTGGATATGATTAGAGGAGGCTTCAGTAAGGTGGAAAGGATAACCTACATAACCTAGAAAAATCTATAGCCTTTCTCTACACCAAACAGTAGGCAACTGAAGAAAGGAATACAAGGAGGACCTTCCACTCACAATAGCCAGCCCTCAAAAACAATAAAATACATAGGAACCAACCTACCAAAGACACCAAGACCTCTATAACAAAAATTTTACCTCATGAAGAAGGAAATTGAAGAAGACATCAGAAGATGGAACAAACCTCCCATGAATGCTCGTGGATTGAGAAAATAAATAAATATAGTAAAAAATGTCCATTCTACCTAAACTTGTATACAGATTGTAATGCAATCCCATCAAAATCCCCAAGAGCTTCTTCACAGGTTTTGGAAAAAAAAATCATCAGTTTCATTTGGAAAAAACAAAAACCCCGAATAGCCAAGCAACGCTGGGGCGAAAAGAGCATACAGGGGGGAATGCTCTACCAGACATCAAACTATCTACAGGGCGAATAGTCATAAAAGCAGCTTGGTAATGGCACAAAAAACAGACCAGTTTTGACCAATGGAATAAACTGAAGATCCAAACCTGAGCATCTACAATTTCAAGCATCTCATATTTGATAGGGGACCAAGAAACACATTGGAGGAAAGACAGCACCTTCAACAAGTGGTGTTGGCAAAAACATGGATCACCACCTTTAAAGATGAAATTAAACCCCTAAACCTCTTGCACCCTGTACAAAAGTCAATTCCAAATGGATCAAAGGAACTCAGCGTGAAATCCAAAACTCTGGTGGTGATAGAAGAGAAACTTGGCAGCAACTACAAGGTAAGGTGTAGGAAAAGACTTCTTTAAATAAGACAGCAGCTGCACAAGAAATAAGAGTATTGACAGAATTGATCTCATAAACTCAAAAGCTTCTGTAACTTCAAAGGAACAATACAGGAAGTGAAGAGAAAACCCAAAGAATGGAAGGAAACCTTCACAGCAGAAACATCCGACAAAGCATTAATGTCGCAGAGTATACAAGCTACGCAAAAAACAAAAAAGAAAGAAAACAAATGACAATCACAGAAGATGAGTAAAGATCTGAACAGAGACGTCACAGAGGAGGAATGAGAGATGCTGAGAAACACATTAAGAAGTGTTCAACATCAATAGTAATTGAAGAGGAAATGCAAATTAAACCACTTAAGATACCATCTTACTCCCAGTAAAAAAAAAAGGGACTGGCTAGATCAAGAAAACAAATGAGGCCAAGTGCTGGAGAGGGTGTGGGGAAAGGGGAACACTCATCCATTGCTGGTGGGAATGTAAACTTTGTGCAGCCACTATGGAACAGTGTGGAGACCCATTAAGAAGACTCAAAATGGAGTCCTGACCATTTGACCCAGCAATACCACTCTGGGTATATACCCCGACAAGACTCATCTTACCTACTGCAGAGATACATGCAACAGCTATATTTATTGGACTGCTGCTGTTTTCACAATAGCAAAAACTGGAATCAAACCCAAATGCCCCGCAACTGACGAGTGGATAAGAGAAAATGTGGTGGGCATGTATACAATGGAGTTCGATGCAGTGGTAAAAAGAAGACAACATCATGACTTTGCAGGTAAATGATGGAGCTAGAAGACATCATGTAAGTGAAGTAACACAGCCCAGAAAACAAACAACAAATGTAGCAAATCTCATATTGGATGCTAGTACCAATAACCCAGTTATAAATATTTCTTTGTGGAGAAGGATGCATATTAAAAGAAACAACAACAGAAAGATTGCATCAGAAAACTACTGAAATGTTGAATCTGTCGTTAAGGGTGGGAGGGGTTGGAGAGGGAAATCTGTCTATATTCTATTGGTGCATATTTAAAATTGATGTGAGTTGAACAAATATCCAGTTTTGCCCAGACTCTGTCTACAGGATACATCGTGTTTTAGGACTTCGTAAAAGTAAAAATATCTATAATAAACAAACATTGGGTTAACGGCTGCTACAACCAGTAAGTGCACTGAGGTTAATTGGTGGATATAAATTGTTGCTGTCCCCTTAGCTTAATTACAACCTGTATAACCATTACGTGGGATTGGTATAAACAAACCTGTTCTCTATAATTTTGCTGTCAGATAGTATCACCTGGTAGCAATGCGCTGTCACCTAAGAAGGAATGATTAATGTAAACATTACGTTTTGTTTCCCCACGTATCAATCACATCCAGTAACACCAAAGAAGCAGCATGGGTGAAATTGCGTGAAAGCTGTGGCCATATGATTCCACACGGGCTAGTAAAGGTAATAAAAAAAAAAAATAATACCGAGTGTACTATTAATTTGTGAGACAGCAGTGGTATCAGAATATAAAACCTAAATAGCTACAAGAGAAGGAGGATAGGGGATACAGAATAGAGATCATGGAAAGACACACTTTATTTTGTCTGCAATATGATCCGTGCATCGGGTAGCTCCGAAAGTCATCATAAAACTAACCGTAGTCCGTATTCTACTGCTATACCGCATCAGTGCTCTGTAACTGTATCGAGTGTATGACCTCAACGTAAATCGCTGATATGAAAGTGCATGGGGTGCAGGACTATATGGCAGAGGTGAGGATATGGATGTGGGCCGCACGAAAAGTGCCAGAGCAGAATAGGATTTACACGGCACTCTGTGCAGTGAGAATGGTGAGGGAAGGATGGACACATCAGATTGTACTGCAGCGGCGATCTAGAACACACGGCTCGTGCGTGGGCGTGCTACCAAAAGATACCAACGATTTTTACTATCCTAACTATAAGCTTACTATACTCCTCGTGCCCTGTTCGTCATAAGTGTATATTGAGTATACTTTGGTAGATTTTGCATATCTACATGCAGTCGCAAAAACCCGCACCATGATATATAGGATGAATATATGCGGGATGATGAGGTCGTGGAATCTACACTAGCCTGATAAGTATTCGTTCATCCAGCGTGTTTATAGTGAGAAGTAATATACTGCGATGGTGAGAAAGTTGGTGTTAGAAGACTGCGCTGTACTGGTGTCTGGAAATTGAGCTAGCGGGATATGACAGAGCAACTGATGAAAAATCGAGTGTCATATCTGCGTATTGCAGAACCAATAAACAAACTTTTTGGATACGCCGCACATGAGAAAATTCGGTCACATTAAGCTAGTGAACCTTGGAAAGGCAGACAAATTAATATACAATGACAGGAGCTCGTGGACAGCAAGCGAATGTGATAGATATCTACCAAGACGATAATTTTGGCGCAGTGGGAGATCCATGCCCCCACAAGTAGGGTGAGGGCGTCCAGTGACCAAAAGGCCAAACGGGATATCGTGCAAGATATATACGAGTTATAATTGTCGCCAGTATCAGTAACGAAGCTATGTGTGGGGTGACATCTATCAATGAAGGGTTTATCACGCACCAATAATGGCTGCTGAGGAAGTGCAGCGATTGTGTGTGTGGTGATAGGCTCCAGTGAGTTTAACCAGGTCGCTTGTATATCATCCACAATCTCTGGGCTCTCTGGCGAGAGGCTCGAAAAACCTAGGGCGATCATGCTCAGTAACGAGTCTGCTCGGAAAATAACTCTGCGGGAATCTACTCTCGCTCTCGGAAATCGAAAGGTCGTCTCTCTAACTTCCTGGTGGCTCAAGTATGGATGAGGGGGAATGATGAAACTCGAGCAAATTGAATCGTCTCCAGACCCATACCACTATGCCTTCCACCACCATGGACTCTAATTACCTGGAACCATCAACTGTTAAGCCTACAAAATAAACGTCTTCATATTTATAAGTTCCCTTGGAATCATGGTGGGTTTTTACACAGCAAACAGAGAAAAGTGACTAGTACATACAGCATCTAGATAGGCAAAGTACAGATATTTTGACATCCCATCTCAGGAGTCCAGCTATCTTCTCCAATTTGTGAACCTTTGTGTCCCTTCAGGGCCTCTGTGAGGTTGTGGGATTGAAGAATTTGAAAACATTAGACGTCCTAGAGATGCCTTGTGACTCTGCAGCTTCTCCAGAAATATTACGTGGGTGCCAAAGCCCTGTTAAGTCAGTAAATAAACTAGAACAAATGTGTGGATAGAGGTAAAGTGCGTTTGGAGACAGCACGAAGAATTCAGATCTTTACAGTTTAAGGTCAGTATTTTAAAGAAATCTTGCTTTTGGGGGAATTCCTTTACAAAAGATCTATTTATTGAATTTAAAATCATTTATGTTTTCCTATGGATTTCAATACTTGACGATCACATGGAAAAAAGTGGTTCTTAGTAACTAGTTCTAGTACTTGGGGAAGCTATAAATTACTGTCAAAAACAAGGAAATTGAAGGCTTTCAAGTTAGTCGGAAGTATACCGTCATTAGATAATATTCTATTATGTTGAAGTCATGAGAAAATGAAGTGACCACACCACTCAAATATACCCTTTCACATTGTGTGAAGAATGTACCATTTTTGGTGAAACTTGATCATTCCTCCCTTTTTATAAGGCTATCAAGATTCACTTCATACGACAGATTTCAAGTTTTATGTCTGCAGTTTAGTTTCTCTGGTCTTACTGACATACTCTAATTTGAATTGAGAAATGATGTATTACTTATTCAAGGAAAAAAAAGGTAAATTCAAAATAAAACAAGCCAGGCGTGATAGAGGATGGGTATTCAAGAATGCCTGTCATCGCTAGCAACTTAGAGTGTGTGAGGCAGAGGCGCTGGTATCTTGTGGGGTGTGGTTCGCTGCACAGCCGGGGTCTACGTAGCGAGTAATCCGAGGAAAAGCATGTGGCTACCCGATAAATAACACCAGATGCTTGAAAGAGCCAGAAGAAATGAGGAAGGGTACAAAGTAGGGAATGGGATGGGGGATGGGCACTTTTGTTTGTGACAATATAATGATCTTAATGTGAAATGTAGTACCAAGTCCTAGCTCATCTTAGCTTTGGGGAGCTCGTGATGGAAGGAGCGTGTGGGCGGATGGAGAGATCAATAGGATTAGCCCGACACCATGCTTTAGGACAACTAATAGAATGTAGCACCAGCGGATAGGGGGAAGTGACAGACAAAGGAGAAGAAAGAGGGGAGAGGAAACTATAGTGAATAAGGGGGCAAAAGTATAGGCGCGTTGGGGTGGTTTAGTCGGATCATAATAGGGATGAGCAAACAATTTCTGAACTTGGAGTTATAACGAAGTGCCGCACATCAGGCGTGGTATAAGGCATCGTCGAGATGTTAAAACAGTGTGTACCAAATAGCAGAACGTGTGGGGGGGGTGGTGTAAGGGGTCGGAGGAGAGAATGCCAAACGGGAGATAAGGTGCCTACATGTCGCCTAGGCACAATGTAGAAATTTACTTCAGGCGATGTAGCTAAAAACGGATGGATCCTGATGTATTTAGGGGATAACAGGTAGTACCAGATCCGCATCGTGGACATCAAGTAGAGGTATAATGACAGTGGCGTGGTGCAACAGAAATGAGTGAAGGTGGGCCTCTGCAAGGCATTGTGCACACATAGGGTAATTAGTCAAGCGTTTGAAGCATTGGCGAGAATCCTAGGATGTAAGCACATCAGTTCAAGTGTTGCATCTGCACACGAACGATATACTCAAAGGTTTGTAACAGAATACAGGATGGAAAAAAGTGGGCAGAGATGATGCGAAATACGGTATGACATCTCTCATAAATTCTCAGATAAGCAGTGAGGTATTCGTCGTAGCATACAGACTAGCTGGAACATACGCCAATATAGGAGCAAGTGGACCAGAATAACGAGTGCATGTTGGACGTTGTGATCCTAGTGAAATAGGTCTCCTATACTTAACTCACACTACTCCAGAGCTCAGTATCTATAGCTAGAGAGAGGGGGAAGTAAGAATTGTAAGAGTCAGGGAGGGGATGCATGGCCATATGGAAATAGAATCTTACTAGCTGCATGGACCTTGTGCATTTGAACTCACAGCATGCACAAGACCCATGGAAACTCAGCAGACAAAAGCCCAGCTAGAGCTGTAGAAATTGGGCAGCAGGCCCCAATCTGCTTGAAGAACTGTTATTAGCTGGTTACTGGTAGGTGAGGAACAGTTAATTTTCATAAAGGGAGTGTGTATAGTTTTCTCTTTCATTTGATGTGACAAACACTCTGACTGACACAACTTGGGGAGGAAAGGGTTATTGAGCTCACATCTCCTGGGTCACAGTTCATCACTCGGGAGCCCAAGGCAGGAACTCAGGGCAGGACCTGGAGGCAGGAGGCTGAAGCACAGGCCAAGGATGAGTGCTGCTTACTGGCATGCTTCCCCTGGCCCAGCCCAGCCTGCCCGCTTATACAGTACACAACCCTGCCCAGAGGTGGCAAGTCACCCATAGTGGGCTGGGCTCTCCCACATTGCCAAATAATCAAGACAATAACTTCACAGTCATGGCCACAGGCCGGTCCAGTGGAGCAATTCCCCAATTGAGGCTCCCTCAACTCATGGGGTCAATTGACACCAAAGCTATCCAGCACAGGAGTGACTCTAAAATAGGTTTGACCGGTTTTTGGTGGAAGAACCTTCACTGAGAGAAGTTTGGGGGCCCTAACTTAGAATAGACGTTTTTTTTTTTTATTAATTTTATTTATTTGCTGTAGGTGTATGAATGACTGGTCTGGCATGCAGGTCTGTGCACCCGGTGTCGTGCAATGCCGCGAGGTTCAGAAGAGGGTGTCGGATTCCCCTGGAAATGGAGTTCTCCTGAAACTGGAGTCTCAGACGGTTTCTCGGCCGCCCATGTGGGTGCTGGGGATCGAACCCGGGTCCTCCTTGTAAAGAGTCGGTGCTCTTAACCGCTAGGCCACTAACTTGATAGACTTAACATCAATGAAAGAATGCAGGGGGAGGAAAATCCAGTGGGTGGTTTAGGAGAGGGTGTCAATGGGGAAAGGAGTTATAAAGATCATTAAGATATTGTATGAAATACAAATAAATTCAATAAAAAAAGTTAAACCTCAATTTTCAAATAAATCAATAAAAATTACAAAACTAAAAGAAAAAATAAAAAGGGAAGACTGTAGAAAGGAGACAGTTGTCATGCTTGAGGTAAGGAACTGCAGATTTTGTCCCGAGGCTTCTGTGAGTTATCTGATAATCTCTGTAGGCATTTAAGTTGCCTCGTGTGAGTTATCTGTAGCTCTGGGAGATAGAGATAGGGCAGTGTTTCCTGCCTCGCCTATCTCAGCAAAGATCCAGAACCAGATGGCCTCATCCGTCCGAGACATTGAAAAAATCACACCTCTAGTTTACTCTTTGCACAAACGGGAGCTCTGCTGTCCCCAGTAGGAGTCAAGGTGACTTGCCCTTCCTTTCCTCTCATTTCACACCCTCCTTCCCCCCACTTCCCTTGCCCAGAGCACAGTAGCTTTTAGTGTATAAACACATTGGCTGGCATGAATAAAACTGAGTCTTTCTCCTGGCCTCTCTCTGAGTTTGTTTCTTTTTTCTCAGTTCCAAGGCTTACAGCCGTGTAAAAGCTGTGAGCCCTGGTCCAACAGCTATATAATATATAATATATTGCTAGGGGGGGAGGGGATCTGAGTATGATTGAAGTTCATTGAATTAACTTCAGAAATCAATAAAAATGAATTTATAACAAAAGTAATTAGTACCTGTGCAAGGTATGCAAATGTTTCATACTTTGGTGTGAGTGAAAGTACAAGTGTACATATATAGGTGTGTTTATGCATGTGGAGACACATGCAGGTCAAAGGTCAATCTTGGGTATCTTTCCTCAAGAGTCATCCAACTTGATTATTTTGAGACAAGTTTTTGAATTCACTGGGATTGGGGCTCATCATTGAGTAAATTGGCTGGGCTTAGACCCCCCCTCTTTCCTCCTCTCTATGCTGGGACTACAAGGGTGCACGCAGCACATCCACTTTTATGTGGGTGTTTGGGGATCTGAACTCAGGTCTTCTGTTTATAAAGCAAGCACTTTGCTCACTGATTGAACTCCAGTTTCCTATTAAATGCCAAAGATACATTAGTGGAAATAAATATATTCCATGAAATTTCAAAAAGGTTTTCAAAACAGTGGCAAATAAAAGATGTTGAAATAGTTTGGATATTTAAAAATATGAATTGATTTATTTAGCAAATACTTCTTCGATTTTCTAGTGTTTTGAAGATCATATTAAACCTAGAATCAGAAATTGGCCTGTCCCTTGAAGTGCTCTCAGCAGAGGAAGAAGGGATAAATACAGCTGTCCACAGTACTGCAGTAGGGCATTGAAGGAGGACACGAGGCTGGAGTAGCCTCTTTCTCAAATCCAGCACTACAGGTTTCCTAGTGTCTTTTTGCAAGTGTCTGAGATGTAAAACAAATTAAGCCACAGTGTTTTTCACATATTAAATATATCAATGTACCATTTTGAGGCCAATGTGCTCTAAAACACAAATATAGGATTTATTTTCCCCCTAAGTATCATGTGCATTATTTTCTGAGAATTTTAGATATTAAATACTTACAGTAGGAGATTAATTGATAAGCTAAAATAAACATTTAAGTCCTTTGTTTTGGTGTTTAACTAAATCAGGAAAAGCACAGTTGATCATGAGATAGGCTTCATCTTATTTTTCTAGTGTGTCTAATGTCCACTGACAATGTACTGGAAGTTTTCATCTCTCTCTCCTCTCTCTCTCGCTCTCTCTCGTCTCTCTCTCGCTCTTTCTCTCTCTGTCTGTCTGTCTGTCTGCCTTAATATAGACCTGAGGCTCTAAATTCTTCTTCTTTAGGTTTCTTAGTGCTGGGACTACAGGCACATGGTAGCATGCTAAGTGTTTCAGGGAGCTTTATAAACTGTAAATATAAATTTTTCTAACCTAGCTCTCTGAATCCTAAAATCAAATATCCTAGCATCTCTTTCATTTTGGAATATTACTTTAGCATGTTGGAAATGAACTAAAAGTATTCTTATTAGTGAGTAGAAACATTTTTGAAAAATTGATCTTGTTGTTTTTTTTTTGGGCTTTTTGAGTTGCTGACATAATCTGTTTCTTTGTTTTTAATTTTTGATAAAAATTTTATTATTTCCGTATGTGTACCAATGTACTGTCTGCATGAGGAGGAAACAGAAGGATTAATTATATTCCACTTCCTTTTCTTTCCTTCTAGAGTCACCCTACTTTAGTTATTTATTTTTTTGTTGGTCTTTTTGAGACAGGGTCTCCATGTACCCAGCGGTCCTGAGCTCACTCTGGAGACCAAGGGGCCTGGCCTTGACTCACAAGATCCGCCTACTCACTCTGTCCTCCCAAGTGCTAGGAGTTTAAGGGCATGTCACCACGCCCGGCTGAGGTCACACTACTTTCATAAAGGTATCAAGTATGGTAAGAACCCTTTCCATTCTGAACCTTAGATATATATTAGAATCACAAAACCTAACCAACTAGCTTCTTCACAATGGTTAACATAAAAAAGATAGTGTTGGCTTTTGGCAGAGATGTACAGCCAATAAATCCTTATGGAACAAAAACCGATTATGACTTTTTAGATAAAGCTGGCTGATCATACACACACTTGACAATTGAGACACTCTAGTCCTAAGAATACATAAGTGACATGTGTTTTTTATAAAAAATGTTTTAATTTTATTTTATTTTATATGTATGAGTGTATGGCCCATGTATGGAAAAGCACACCATTGGTTTGTGCGATGCTCACGGAGGTCAGAAAAGGGTGTTGATCCTCTGGATCTGGAGTTAATAACAGTCATTAGTTGCCAAGTGGGTACTAAGAATTAGACCCACTCCTCTTCAAGAGTAGCCAGAGCTTTACCTCTGGAGCCACGTCTCCAGCCCCAAAGAACATTATTGAAAGAACTAATCATAAGAAGGTAATAATTTTACATAGCTCAAATGCTACTGATAGTATAACAGATAATAAATGTGGCTGATTCATAAATACAATCTAATACAATGCAGAATTAGAATTGGCCAATGGCAGCCACACGTATGTAAATATCCTTGTTGATGTCATTATCTAAAATTTATGTACTCCATGTTTTCATTTATATACATGTAAAAACAGGAAAATCCAGCTTGGAAGTTAGGATGAAAGTTATTATCACAGAGGCCAGACAGTCCATTGGATTGTGGATTGTGGAGCATTTTCTTGACTGCAAGACGTACCATCCCAGGGCAGGTGGGCCTTGCACTGTATAAGAAAAGTAGATCACAAGCCATTGGGGAAAAGCCAGTTTGGGCAACATTTCTGCCATGAATTTCTCCCCATTTCTGTTCCAGTTCCTGCTTCAGTTCTGGCCCTGGCTTCCTTCAGTGAATGTCACTGTGACCTGGGGGTTGTAAGAGGAAATAAAACCTTCTGGGTTGTGGCCATATTGTTTATGGTAATGCTATTTATTACATCAATAGCAAACTAGGACACAATCATTGGAAGAAGGCCTCAGGAACTTCTGGTTGTCAGAGTGGCCTTTAAAATTTTTTTGAACATTTGATTTGAGTGCTGTTTGTGAAAATTCACACAGCTATGCTTCAGGCTTTTTCTTTCTTCTGTATCTATGTCATACTTGTTACAATTCACAGAAAACGACTCACATTTATAGATTTCTTATTCAGTGTGTTGCAGAATGTGACCAGGTTTGGGCTTGTGCTTTTATTATTGTTTTAATACAGACGGAGAAACTCCTATTTCTAGCCTAAAAGGAATCTTCGCTTTATTTTATGCAATGCTCCCCACCTGTGGTGATTTGAGTATGAAATCTCCCCCATACACTCATGTATGTCAACCTTTGTCCCCCATTGGAAGTCATGGAGGGATGTGCAGATGTGCTGGAAGACGTATATCACTGGTGTTGGGTTTCAAGGGTTTACAGCTTGCTGTTCACTCTGCTTCTTGCATGCGGATGAAAATGTGAATCAGCCAGCTTCCTGTTCCTGCTCCCTCCTGCCACGCCTTCTTTTCCTTTATGGACTCTCCCTCAGGAACCATAAGTCAAAAATAAACTCTCTTCTTCCCAAAGTTGCTTTTTGAGTCATGGTGTTTTATCACCACAACAGAAAAGTAAATTATTATACCACCTAAAGTATAATCATAAAACAAGTTTGTTCTTGGTCACTCTTCGATAACCCTAAAAGATGAAAAAGTTATCTTCTTCAAATGTTTAGAAACATTGCTAAATAGCTGGGCACGGTAGTTAGAAAATGATCTGATATAGTTGGATCCCTCTGTTCCCGTTACACAGCAGTTCTCTTGGGTTTACGTCTCTAAACATCAATATATGCTTTTCACACACTAGTGTGTAGCCAGAGTCACCTGCATGGAATTTGGTGCAACTTTGAGCATGAGTTGAGACTCTTGGCAATTTGAACCTTCACTTCACCCAGGTAGTCATTATCATATCCAACAATAAGAAACACAAGTCAGAGAAAGCTTGACAAGATCCAAATATTCTTTTGTAGACAGTCTAAATTTTGTTGTTTCACATGAAAAGTGTGTTCATTTTCTATTTTCACATTTATCCGATTTGTGCTGTCTTTTTTTTCCCCATTCCAAACCCTCAAGCATATTCCTTATTTTTATTCCTATACTTGGTACCCCCCTGGTTCGTGGAAATTTGACTGTAAACTTATGACTTGATTTAATTTGATGAGTACCTAGTATTTTTGTTATAAAACGGAAACAAATGCATGCAGTACATTGTTTTTTGTGCAGTGTACATTTTAATGCTTTCCTTTTGAAAGTTTTGTAATGCATTCATCATTTCAAATCCCATATATTTTTTCCCCTCACACTAGCTATAACAATTATTTCTTCTTATTGCCCAACTTATCACCTCATGAAGCTGGAACCTTAAATAATTTGACCATGTTCTTAGTATTTCTCTAAGCCCTGTATCTTAGGTTTACCTAACCTTTCTCATGTCTCCAAACAGGAATCAACATTCTCTTAGGAAAAAGGGTTATTTTCTGTAGGGTATAGTTTCACAGACAAAAGTTAGCAGCCACTGCATACATTAGATTATTTTAACTGATTGTATAATGATCATTTAATGTGCCTTCACAGTCCCTCGAGATGATAACATTCCCCCATCACTTCCATTTTCTACTCTCTTTCTTTCTTTCACTTTCCCTCCCATCTGGCTTCTTTTCCCTCCTTTCTACGTCGCCCTTCTGCCTTTCCTCCCTTTTCAGCCCCCCGCCGCCCGTTCATGGCGATGTTCTCCTGCTGCCCTTCCCCCGCTTGCTTCACCCTGTCCCCCTTGAGTTGCCACCTTCGGCTCTCCCTGTAGTCTCTAATCTCCTCCCCCTTCTCCATTGCCAGCCCTCTTCTCTTCGCCCGTTCTCCTCGCCTGCCAGTTTGCCGTGGTTTCCCTGTTACCCCTCCAGTCTCATCCGCCCCACCCCTGCCTCTCATACCTCACTCGTCTCGTTACTGCCCTCCTATGACTCTTCCGACTCTCTGGCAGTTAGCTCCCACTCCCCTTGAGCCTTGGGCACCCTCAAGGACTTATATTTCTCCATATTCAAGGACCAGTTTTCACCCGCGTTCCACCATTTATTTTTAGTGGCAAATATTTAAAATATGAAATATGAATTAACTTTTGACACTAAGTTTATGTTCCTTCTAGAGTAACTTCATAATCATTATAGGTAGAGAGCCTTACATCAAAGGAGACAGGGATAATTTAACTTACTATTTCTTTCCATTCTAATTTATAAGGGGAATTTTGGAGCTGGAAATGTTCATAATCCATTATATTATACTGATGCTAATATAAATGATATTTAGACTGAGTTTGGACAATTTTGAGGGTCTGTGTAACTCAGGGAATATTACCTTTCTAACAATAGTAAACAGTATTTCAATGGTATGTTTTTAATACTCCCATTTAACAATTGCTTGCTAGCCACCTGTTCACTATGAGTTTAGGTAACATAGCAAAGAAGGAATGTGAAATAAAGTAATAAGAATGAAGCATTTTGAGAGCTGAGGAATTATTGATTTGGTAAAGCATTTGCAAGCAGAATAGGATCTGAGTTTCAGATTCCCAAATTCTGTTTTAGAAGCAGCGCATGGAAACACATGACCTGTTGTTCCATGGTTTTCTTGGGAGAGATAGGAGAATTCTTGGATTTCTGGCCAGCCGTTCTCTGAATCAGGAAACTCGGGCTAACAGTAAGACTTGTCTCAAAAAAAATGCAGTGGAGCCCAATAAAGGAAGATACTAGATGTTGACTTCTAGACTCTGCACATGTGTGCATAACACAGCACCACATATACACAAACCACATATACAAAGTAAATAATTGAGAATAAATAATGATGTAATGACTATAGTATTGTCAGGAAGGAAGAAAGAAGCAAACATGGAAACAATAAGCACCATGATTAAAAGCCTGTGACTATTTCAAATCTGGCAACTGAATAAAAAATGTACAAGTTGCTCTATTTATGTGCTTATATGTTGATAATAAATCTATTTTAAAAAGATCTAATTTCCAGTTTAAGAAGGCCATCTCTTTGTCTTTGATTTCATGTGTCGAGTCTTTAATTATTTTTCTCTTGAATATCCCTTTCTATGCTAAGCCGCCAGTGGCTTCTGTTGCAAAATGAGGGTCACAGAGCCTACCACCATCGTATACTCTAAGAGAGTAATTCTAGATGACTGAGGAAAACAGAATCAATTGAATTTCAGCGTGTGGTACACAAGGGTGTTGTTGTAACTAAATGCATAATTGCAGACCTGTAGTTTAGAAGTAAATTCCAGGTTTGATGAATGAGATGTTCAAGAAGACATCACCCAAATGAATCTTTTGGTTTACAGCTCCAAACAAGCAATCTTCCATCCCCTAATACATCAATAGTTTTGCTTATGTTGGGCTGTCATTATACACATAAACTATCTGGGAACTGTAAGTACTTGGTGAATTACACACATCACATGGCAGCAATAATGAGAAAGCAAGTCACCAAAGTTGTCATTTGCCATTCTATCAGAAAGACATTGAATGTACTTTAATTATAGTGAGTAGGATTAAATTATGCTTTTCAGTTTAAAGATTTTTCTTTGTGTTTATACAATCAGGTTTTGAATGATATTTTCAGCATCAGCTTGGTTGATAAACAATCTGGTTTGTGTTTTGTAATTATACAAAAAATAGTAAAATCCCTTTTACCTGTATTCCTTTAAGGCCATGATCTATACCCACAAAATGTAAAACCTGATTAATCTCCCCTTAATATTTCGAAGATACTACGTCAAATTCAAGAATTTTCAATTTTGTAGAAATAGGTCTTTTCTCCATAGAGAACAACTATTTGTCATATCTGGTATATGTCCAAGAATATTTTAGGGATCCAAATAATTGCAGCAATGAATTCGTTGACATGAATACAATACAGTTAATCATATCACAATGATTGATAGTCATTTTCACTTAATCATATTTTAGAAACTATTCATAATTTTTTAGGGCATATGAATGTACTATAATATTTTATATTAAGGTAATGAAGTGAGCTCACTGACACTGTAATGCTGTAACAGTATTTTATCCATCTTTAAAAATGACTACAAAATGCATGAGGCTTTGTTTAAGATAAAGTTTAGAATTCAGTGCAAGTTAAGTCTATAGTTATGTATAAGAATAACAATTCCACTACCATCCCCGGTTTCAAATTACACTTTATAGCTCTACTAAACCACCCCACCACACAAAAAAAACCCTCACAGCCTGGTCCATAAGCAGAAAAAACAGACATGTTGATAAATAGAGCAGAGTTCTGTACTCAGATTTAAGTCTGCACACTTACAGCCCTGTGGCTTTTGACAAAGGGATCCAAGAATATACAATGGAGATAAGAGAGCATGTTTACAAAGGGTGCTGGTCAAACTGGCTAACTACATGTAGAAGAATGACATGAGAGCCTTTTTTTTTTAAATCTCTCACCATTCAGAAAACTCAACTTCAAATATATCAAGGACCTACCTCAACAAAAGACCAGAGACCCTGAATCTGATAGAGGAAACACTGGACTTAAGGGGCCAAGGAGGACTTTCTGAACAGGACTACAATAGCATAGACATTAAGTACAAAAAACTGACAAATGGGATCAGCATGAATCAAAAGCTCTGTACACGAAGGACACCACATTTGGGGAAGGGCAGCAAAAGGAGGAATTGGAGAAATCTTTATCAGCTATACTGCTTCCCTCAAGAGTAACTACAACCTTCCCATGTACAAGATGATGAATACAGACCTTAGCAGAATCTTGAAAAGCCCAGAGATACAAAGATCCCTCCAAGCACCAGGCCAGATTTATCGCAGAGTCCTGAAAAAGAATCCACTGAAGAATCTGAGAATCATGCTGAAGCTAAACCCATATGCAAAGACTATGCACAGGAACACCATTCTTCACCAGGCTAAAAATCACAAACTCCGGGTGAAGAAACTGGAAGCTGCAGCAACAGCACTGGCAGCCAAGTCAGAGAAGGGGGTGACAAAGAGGGGGGTAACAGAGAAGGGGGCTGCAAGGGAGCCCGAGGAAAAGAAGAAACAAGGCTGCCTGTGAATGTCAAAAAGCTGAGGAAGCCAGTGGGGAAAAGATGGTAGCCACCAAGAAAGCAGCAGCTGGAAAGAAGCCAGAAACTGAAAAGAAGCCAGCAGCAAAGAAGCCTACCACAGAAGAAAAGAAATCTGCTGCATAGCCTAATAAATATGTCTATTCCATAGAGCAAATAGAGACAGCATACTTGAATAAAGACGCTGATTCAAAGGAAAAAAAAAAAAGACGTAAAAGGCTCGTCTTTCCAAATTAGTACTCTTTTAATTCCCTACTCTTGTCTTATTGCTCTTAGCAAGTTTTCAGCCTGTATTGAAAAGAAATGGATTAGAGGGCAACCCAGTCTGGTTACTGATTTTAATAGGAAGGCGTCCATTTTTCTCCATTTAGAATGATGGTGGCTGTGGGTTTTGTTGTATATAGCTTTTAATGATATTGAGGTATTTTCCCTCCAGAACAATCTTTTCTAGGACTTTTAACATGAGTTCATGTTGGAGTTTGTCAAAGGTCTTTTCTGGTGTATTGATATGACCATGTGATTATTGTCTTCAAGTCCTTTTTAACCATGTTTTTATGACATTATATTGAATTGTTATACTGAACCATCCTTGCATCTCTTGGGAATAAAGCCTACCTGAGCATGGTGGATAATCTTTTTGATGTGGCATCTGTATTAAGTCTGTGAGTCTATTATTGAGTGACTTTGCATGTATGTTCAAACCAGACATGGCCATGGTGAACACCTGTAATCCCAGCAATGGGGGAGTGGCAAGGAGAACCAGGATTGTTGGGATGCGTGCCAATTTGTGGCTGGGCTCACTTAATCCTAGGATGACCATGTGGAAAATACGCACAGGAAAACACACCACATGGACACATGGTTGAGGTTCAAATGCAGGGAGAGAGTTTATTCCAACATGTCGGCTTAAATATCCATCATGACTCAACCCTCAGGAATGCTAAATCTTTCATCACCTACACTCCACCCCATGGGTGGTGTGGCCATGGAGGTACCATTGGCTTAGGAGTGCTACCCATCTTAACTAGGTTTTTCCACATCTCACCCTTTGATTTTATTTTTTAAATGTTTCTGAGAGGCAGAGGAGCCTATGGGTGAGGCTAACAACGCAAAGGAACCTGAGTTTTGAATCGCCAGCTGCTCAAGGCCTGTCTTGAGTGCTAGGCAGTGGGGGCAGGTCAGACCTGAAACTTTAGTTTCATACTAAGGCCGATTAATATCCCAAAATCCCAACCATGAAGTAAGCTTATTGTCACATAAGCCATGAATGTAAGTAACAGGCATGTAAAACCAATTAGCAAGTAGCTATGCNTAAACTGCCTTCTTTAATTGACTAATGGACATAGAAACTGTGAAAAGGATTATTCTCTATTCAGAACCAAATATAATGCTAAAGTCTCCTTAAGCTATGCACTTAAGCAAAATATATTAATACAGGAGCTCTGATATCAACAATGGATTATTCTACCAAGAAGATGTTGGCCAGGGGATCCAAGCCCCCACAAAAGGTAAAGGCTCCTTGCCTCCAAACTGGAATATCTGCAAGTATTCAGATATTTTGTCCCCAGTTAGTAGAACTATTTTGGGAGATCTTAGAAGGTGTTGCCATGGTGGAGGAAGTACATTGGTGGTGGGCTTAGTGAGTTTAACCAGCCTTGCAGTCTCCCTTCTCTCTCTCTCTCTTTCTCTCTCTCTCTCTCTCTCTCTCTCTCTCTCTCTCTCTCTCTCTCTCTTCCTGTGCTCATTGGAGATGTGAACCTCAGCTTTCTGCTCCAGACCCTACCACCATGCCTCCCACCACAATGGACTCTAATTACCTGGAACCATCAACTGTAATCTCAAATAAACTCTTCTTTTTATAAGTTCCCTTGGTCATGGTGGTTTTATCACAGCAACAGAAAAGTGACTAGTACATACAGCATCTAGATAGGCAAAGTACAGATATTTTGACATCCCATCTCAGGAGTCCAGCTATCTTCTCCAATTTGTGAACCTTTGTGTCCCTTCAGGGCCTCTGTGAGGTTGTGGGATTGAAGAATTTGAAAACATTAGACGTCCTAGAGATGCCTTGTGACTCTGCAGCTTCTCCAGAAATATTACGTGGGTGCCAAAGCCCTGTTAAGTCAGTAAATAAACTAGAACAAATGTGTGGATAGAGGTAAAGTGCGTTTGGAGACAGCACGAAGAATTCAGATCTTTACAGTTTAAGGTCAGTATTTTAAAGAAATCTTGCTTTTGGGGGAATTCCTTTACAAAATATCTAAGTTTATTGAATTTAATCATTATTTCCTATGTATTTTCCAATACTTTACTGATCACATGGAAAAGTGGTTCTTAGTACTTAGTTCTAAGTACTTGGGGAGCTATAAATTACATGTCAAAACAAGGAAATTGAGGCTTCAAGTTGTCGGAAAGTTATACTTCATTAGATAATATTCTATTATGTTGAAGTCATGAGAAAATGAAGTGACCACACCACTCAAATATACCCTTTCACATTGTGTGAAGAATGTACCATTTTTGGTGAAACTTGATCATTCCTCCCTTTTTATAAGGCTATCAAGATTCACTTCATACTAAGATCTCAAGTTTTATGTCTGCAGTACAGTTTCTCTGGTCTTACTGCAGCTCTAGATTTGATTGAGAAATGATGTATTACTTATGGAAAAAGTTTAATAACAGCCAGGCGTGGTGGTGCATGCCTTTAATCCTAGCACTTGGGAGGCAGAGGCAGGCAGATCTTTGTGAGTTCAAGGCCAGCCTGGTCTACAGAGCGAGTTCCAGGGAAAGCTGGGGCTACACGTAGACCCTGTCTTGAAAAGACCAAAATAAAAAAAAAAAGAATGATATGGGCTTTTGTGACAATATTATCTCTAATGAAATTAGTACCAAGGCTAACTCTCATAGCTTTGGAGAGCACTATGCAAGCTGCAAAGGGAGAGCATCAATAGATGGCCCGAGCCCAGCTTTTAGACCTAATAATTACACCACTGATAGGTACAGCAAACTATATTGGGGCAGTAATGGCACTTTTATCTTAGGGGTGATCAACAATTTCTGAATTGGATTTCAAGCCCACTCACTGGGAGGGATCTCATGTGTAAACATTGCCAAATACACGTGGGTGGATAGGTCTTAGAGAAAATCCCAAGGCTGTCACATCCCTAGGCAAATGAAATTTCTTCCTATGTGCTAAACATGGATCCTTATATTTAAGACAAGTATACCAGTCACCTCTCATCAAAGAAGATTCTCTTGCAACAGAGTTCCACAACTGGTCACACATAATAATTGTCTGTGAAATGCCCAATCCTATGTAACACATCTGCAATGGAGCCTCTTCACACAAGGCTCATGGAACATAGTGGAAAAAGTGGCAGAGAGAATACTGATGCATCTCTCAATTCTCGTCAATGAATTTCCCTCAAGCAACAGATATCTGGGAACATAAAACGACATAGATGAGCAAAGTGTAGAGAATAAGAGTCTGTGGAGTGTGAGTCCTTGAATAGGGCTCCTATATTAAACTTCACCTACCCAGAGCTCAGATACCATTGTAGAAGAGGGGGAAGGAAGATTGTAAGAGTCAGGGAGGAAGTGCATGGCCATATGGAAATAGAATCTTACTAGCTGCATGGACCTTGTGCATTTGAACTCACAGCATGCACAAGACCCATGGAAACTCAAGCAGACGAAAACCCAGCATAGAGCTGTAGAAATGGGCAGCAGGCCCCAATCTGCTTGAAGAACTGTTATTAGCTGGTTACTGGTAGGTGAGGAACAGTTAATTTTCATAAAGGGAGTGTTATAGTTTCTCTTTCATTGCTGTGACAAAACACTCTGACTGACACCAACTTGGGGAGGAAAGGGTTTATTGAGCTCACATCTCCTGGGTCACAGTTCATCACTCAGGGAGCCCAAGGCAGGAACTCAGGGCAGGAACCTGGAGGCAGGAGCTGAAGCACAGGCCAAGGAGGAGTGCTGCTTACTGGCTTGCTCCCCTGGCCCATGCCCGGCCTGCCCTCTTATACAGTACACAACCCTGCCCAGAGGTGGCAACACCCATAGTGGGCTGGGCTCTCCCACATTGCCCAACAATCAAGACAATACTCCACAGATGTGGCCACAGGCCGGTCCAGTGGAGCCAATTCCCCAATTGAGGCTCCCTCAACTCATGTGTGTCAAGTTGACACCAAAGCTATCCAGCACAGGGAGGGACTCTAAATAGGTTGACCGGTTTTTGGTGGAAGAACCTTCACTGAGAGAAGTTTGGGGGCCCTAACTTGATAGACTTTTTTTTTTTTTATTAATTTTATTTATTTCTGTATGTGTATGAATGTACTGTCTGCATGCAGGTCTGTGCACCCGTGTCGTGCAATGCCGCGGAGGTCAGAAGAGGGTGTCGGATTCCCCTGGAACTGGAGTTCTCCTGGAATTGGAGTCTCAGACGGTTCTCGGCCGCCATGTGGGTGCTGGGGATCGAACCCGGGTCCTCTGTAAGAGCAGTCGGTGCTCTTAACCGCTAGGCCATCTAACTTGATAGACTTTAACATCAATGAAAGAATGCATGAAATCCAGTGGGTGGTTTAGGAGAGGGTGTCAATGGGGAAAGGAGTTATAAAGATCATTAAGATATTCTGTATGAAATACAAATAAATTCAATAAAAAATTTAAAACCTCAAATTTTCAAATAAATCAATAAAAATTACAAAACTAAAAGAACAAATAAAAATGGAAGACTGTAGGAATGAGACGTTGTCTGGCTTGAGGTAAGGAACTGCAGATTTTGTCCCGAGGCTTCTGTGAGTTATCTGATATCTCTGTGGGCATTTAAGTTGCCTCTGTGAGTTATCTGTAGCTCTGGGAGATAGAGATAGGGCAGTGTTTCCTGCCTCGCCTATCTCTACAAAGTTCCGGACCCTGATGGCCTCATCCTTCGAGACATTGAGAAAAATGTCACACCTTTAGTTTACCATTTACACAAACGGGAGCTCTGCTGTCCCCAGTAGGAGTCAAGGTGACTTGCCCTTCCTTTCCTCTCATTTCACACCCTCCTTCCCCCCACTTCCTTGCCCAGAGCACAGTAGCTTTTAGTGTATAAACACATTGCTGGCATGAATAAAACTGAGTCTTTCTCCTGGCCTCTCTCTGAGTTTGTTTCTTTTTTCTCAGTTCCAAGGCTTACAGCCTTGTAAAGCTGTGAGCCTGGTCCAACAGACTATATAATATATATATATTGCCGAGGGGGGGAGGGGATCTGAGTATGATTGAAGTTCATTGAATTAACTTCAGAAATCAATAAAAATGAATTTATAAACAAACAAGTAATTAGTACCTTGTGCAAGTGTATGCAAATGTTCATACTTTTGTGTGAGTGAAAGTACCAGTGTACATATATATGTGTGTTTATGCATGTGGATACACATGCAGGTCAAAGGTCAATCTTGGGTATCTTTCCTCAAGAGTCATCCAACTTGATTATTTTGAGACAAGTTTGATCACTGGGATTTGGGGCTCATCAATTGAGTAAATTGGCTGGCTTAGGACCCTCTTGTCTCCTCTCTAGTGCTGGGACTACAAGGGTGCACCAGCACATCCAACTTTTATGTGAGTGTTGGGGATCTGAACTCAGGTCTTCCTGTTTATAAAGCAAGCACTTTGCTCACTGATTGAACTCCAGTTTCCTATTAAATGCCAAAGATACATTAGTGGAAATAAATATATTCCATGAAATTTCAAAAAGGTTTTCAAAACAGTGGCAAATAAAATATTTTGAAAATAGTTTGGATATTAAAAATATGAAATTGATTTATTTAGCAAATACTTCTTCGATTTTCTAGTGTTTTGAAGATCATATTAAACCTAGAATCAGAAATTGGCCTGTCCCTTGAAGTGCTCTCAGCAGAGGAAGAAGGGATAAATACAGCTGTCCACAGTACTGCAGTAGGGCATTGAAGGAGGACACGAGGCTGGAGTAGCCTCTTTCTCAAATCCAGCACTACAGGTTTCCTAGTGTCTTTTTGCAAGTGTCTGAGATGTAAAACAAATTAAGCCACAGTGTTTTTCACATATTAAATATATCAATGTACCATTTTGAGGCCAATGTGCTCTAAAACACAAATATAGGATTTATTTTCCCCCTAAGTATCATGTGCATTATTTTCTGAGAATTTTAGATATTAAATACTTACAGTAGGAGATTAATTGATAAGCTAAAATAAACATTTAAGTCCTTTGTTTTGGTGTTTAACTAAATCAGGAAAAGCACAGTTGATCATGAGATAGGCTTCATCTTATTTTTCTAGTGTGTCTAATGTCCACTGACATGTCTGGAAGATTTTCTCTCTCTCTCTCTCTCTCTCTCTCTCTCTCTCTCTCTCTCTCTCTCTTTCTCTCTCTGTCTGTCTGTCTGTCTGCCTTAATATAGACCTGAGGCTCTAAATTCTTCTTCTTTAGGTTTCTTAGTGCTGGGACTACAGGCACATGGTAGCATGCTAAGTGTTTCAGGGAGCTTTATAAACTGTAAATATAAATTTTTCTAACCTAGCTCTCTGAATCCTAAAATCAAATATCCTAGCATCTCTTTCATTTTGGAATATTACTTTAGCATGTTGGAAATGAACTAAAAGTATTCTTATTAGTGAGTAGAAACATTATTTGAAAAATTGATCTTTTTTTTTTTTTTTGGTCTTTTTGAGTTGCGGACTAAATCTGGCTTCTTTTTTTTTAATTTTTTTTAAATTTAATTAATTTGCCTTGAACTCACAAAGATCCGCCTGCCCCAGCTGTCCTGGAGCTCACTCTGTAGACCAGGCTGGCCTTGAACTCACAAAGATCCGCCTACCTCTGCCTCCCAAGTGCTAGGATTAAAGGCATGTGCCACCACGCCCGGCTGAGTCACCCTACTTTCATAAAGGTATCAAGTATGGTAAGAACCCTTTCCATTCTGAACCTTAGATATATATTAGAATCACAAAACCTAACCAACTAGCTTCTTCACAATGGTTAACATAAAAAAGATAGTGTTGGCTTTTGGCAGAGATGTACAGCCAATAAATCCTTATGGAACAAAAACCGATTATGACTTTTTAGATAAAGCTGGCTGATCATACACACACTTGACAATTGAGACACTCTAGTCCTAAGATACATAAGGAACATTGTTTTTTTTTAAAAATGTTTTATTTTATTTTTATTTTATATGTATGAGTGTATGGCCTGCATGTATGGAAAAGCACCCATTGTTGTGCAATGCTCACGGAGGTCAGAAAAGGGTGTTGGATCCCATGGATCTGGAGTTAATAACAGTCATTAGTTGCCAAGTGGGTACTAAGAATTAGACCCACTCCTCTTCAAGAGTAGCCAGTGCTCTTAACCTCTGAGCCACGTCTCCAGCCCCCAAAGAACATTCTTGAAAGAACTAATCATAATATGTAATAATTTTACATAGCTCAAATGCTACTGATAGTATAACAGATAATAAATGTGGCTGATTCATAAATACAATCTAATACAATGCAGAATTAGAATTGGCCAATGGCAGCCACACGTATGTAAATATCCTTGTTGATGTCATTATCTAAAATTTATGTACTCCATGTTTTCATTTATATACATGTAAAAACAGGAAAATCCAGCTTGGAAGTTAGGATGAAAGTTATTATCACAGAGGCCAGACAGTCCATTGGATTGTGGATTGTGGAGCATTTTCTTGACTGCAAGACGTACCATCCCAGGGCAGGTGGGCCTTGCACTGTATAAGAAAAGTAGCTCACAAGCCATGGGGGAAAAGCCAGTTGGCAACATTTCTGCATGATTTCCTCCCCAGTTTCTGCCTCCAGATTCCTGCCATGAGTTTCTGCCCTGGCTTCCTTCAGTAATGCACTGTGACCTGGGGGTTGTAAGAGGAAATAAACCCTTCTGGGTTTTGGCCATATTGTTTATGGTAATGCTATTTATTACATCAATAGCAAACTAGGACACAATCATTGGAAGAAGGCCTCAGGAACTTCTGGTTTCAGATTGGCCTTTAAAATTTTTTTGAACATTTGATTTGAGTGCTGTTTGTGAAAATTCACACAGCTATGCTTCAGGCTTTTTCTTTCTTCTGTATCTATGTCATACTTGTTACAATTCACAGAAAACGACTCACATTTATAGATTTCTTATTCAGTGTGTTGCAGAATGTGACCAGGTTTGGGCATTGTGCTTTATTTTGTTTTAATACTAGACTGAGAAACTCTATTCTAGCCTAAAAGGAATCTTCGCTTTATTTTATGCAATGCTCCCCACCTGTGGTGATTTGAGTATGAAATCTCCCCCATACACTCATGTATGTCAACCTTTGTCCCCCATTGGAAGTCATGGAGGGATGTGCAGATGTGCTGGAAGACGTATATCACTGGTGTTGGGTTTCAAGGGTTTACAGCTTGCTGTTCACTCTGCTTCTTGCATGCGGATGAAAATGTGATCAGCCAGCTTCCTGTTCCTGCTCCCTCCTGCCACGCCTTCTTTTCCTTTATGGACTCTCCCTCAGGAACCATAAGTCAAAATAAACTCTCTCTTCCCAAAGTTGCTTTTTGAGTCATGGTGTTTTATCACCACAACAGAAAAGTAAATTATTATACCACCTAAAGTATAATCATAAAACAGTTGTTCTTGGTCACTCTTCTATAACCCTCAAAAGATGAGAAAAGTTATCTTCTTCAAAGTTTAGAAAACATTGCTAAATATCTGGCAACTGTATTTAGAAAATGATCTGATCTAGTTGGATCCCTCTGTTCCCGTTACACAGCAGTTCTCTTGGGTTTACGTCTCTAAACATCAATATATGCTTTTCACACACTAGTGTGTAGCCAGAGTCACCTGCATGGAATTTGGTGCAACTTTGAGCATGAGTTGAGACTCTTGGCAATTTGAACCTTCACTTCACCCAGGTAGTCATTATCATATCCAACAATAAGAAACACAAGTCAGAGAAAGCTTGACAAGATCCAAATATTCTTTTGTAGACAGTCTAAATTTTGTTGTTTTCACATGAAAAGTGGTTCATTTTTCTATGTTCACATTTATCCTGATTTGTGCTGTCTTTTTTCCCCATTCCCAAACTCAAAGCATATTTCCTTATTTTTATTTCCTATACTTGGTACCCCCCTGGTTCGTGGAAATTTGACTGTAAACTTATGACTTGATTTAATTTGATGAGTACCTAGTATTTTTGTTATAAAACGGAAACAAATGCATGCAGTACATTGTTTTTTGTGCAGTGTACATTTTAATGCTTTCCTTTTGAAAGTTTTGTAATGCATTCATCATTTCAAATCCCATATATTTTTTCCCCTCACACTAGCTATAACAATTATTTCTTCTTATTGCCCAACTTATCACCTCATGAAGCTGGAACCTTAAATAATTTGACCATGTTCTTAGTATTTCTCTAAGCCCTGTATCTTAGGTTTACCTAACCTTTCTCATGTCTCCAAACAGGAATCAACATTCTCTTAGGAAAAAGGGTTATTTTCTGTAGGGTATAGTTTCACAGACAAAAGTTAGCAGCCACTGCATACATTAGATTATTTTAACTGATTGTATAATGATCATTTAATGTGCCTTCAAAGTCACTAGAGTGATAAATTACAAAGCCTTAATTTTATCTCTTTTCTTTCTTTCCTTCTAATATAAATATGGATTATTTTCCCTCCTTTCCTAGTATAACTTCTGCACTTTACTACCAATTTTAGCACACCATAAGCCATTTCATGGAGATTTTCTCACTGCTGCACTTACCCCGATTGATTAAAAATGTAAAAATTGTTGGAAAATTCTGATATACATGTATTATATAATATACTCAAAATTATAATTTGAAAGCTTTTTCTTAGAAAGTTCTCATAGAATGCAGTTTGAAGTGGTTTAAATGTTACACAATAAGTATCTCAGAAAACAAAAATGATCATATACATCATAGTCTATTCTTCCATATTTATATTAGATATATGCATATTATCTCCAAATACCCATTGAGCCTTGGGCACACTCAGAGGATTTATTTCTCCATATTCAAGGAAAAAGTTTTCACAGAGTTAAAACCATTTATTTTTAGTGCAAATATTTAAAATATGAATTGATATTACTTTTGCACTAAAGTTATTCCTTCTAGAGTAACTTCATAATCATTATAGGTAGAGAGCCTTACATCAAAGGAGACAGGGATAATTTAACTTACTATTTCTTTCCATTCTAATTTATAAGGGGAATTTTGGAGCTGGAAATGTTCATAATCCATTATATTATACTGATGCTAATATAAATGATATTTAGACTGAGTTTGGACAATTTTGAGGGTCTGTGTAACTCAGGGAATATTACCTTTCTAACAATAGTAAACAGTATTTCAATGGTATGTTTTTAATACTCCCATTTAACAATTGCTTGCTAGCCACCTGTTCACTATGAGTTTAGGTAACATAGCAATGTGAAATAAGTAATAAGAAATGAAGCATTTGAGAGCTGAGGAATTATTGATTTGGTAAAGCATTTGCAAGGCAAGAATGAGGATCTGAGTTCAGATTCCCCAAATTCATTTTAGAAAGCAGCGCATGGAAGCACATGCCTGTGTTCCAGTGTTTTCTTGGGAGAAGATAGGAGAATTCCTTGGATTTCTGGCCAGCCTTTCTAGCTGAATCAGGAAACTCTGGGCTCAGTAAGAGACCTTGTCTCAAAAAAAATGCAGTGGAGCCCAATAAAGGAAGATACTAGATGTTGACTTCTAGACTCTGCACATGTGTGCATAACACATACACACATATACACAAACACACATATTCAAGGAAATAATTGAGAAATAAATAAATGATGTAATGACTATAGTATTGTCAGGAAGGAAGAAAGAAGCAAACATGGAAACAATAAGCACCATGATTAAAAGCCTGTGACTATTTCAAATCTGGCAACTGAATAAAAAATGTACAAGTTGCTCTATTTATGTGCTTATATGTTGATAATAAATCTATTTTAAAAAGATCTAATTTCCAGTTTAAGAAGGCCATCTCTTTGTCTTTGATTTCATGTGTCGAGTCTTTAATTATTTTTCTCTTGAATATCCCTTTCTATGCTAAGCCGCCAGTGGCTTCTGTTGCAAAATGAGGGTCACAGAGCCTACCACCATCGTATACTCTAAGAGAGTAATTCTAGATGACTGAGGAAAACAGAATCAATTGAATTTCAGCGTGTGGTACACAAGGGTGTTGTTGTAACTAAATGCATAATTGCAGACCTGTAGTTTAGAAGTAAATTCCAGGTTTGATGAATGAGATGTTCAAGAAGACATCACCCAAATGAATCTTTTGGTTTACAGCTCCAAACAAGCAATCTTCCATCCCCTAATACATCAATAGTTTTGCTTATGTTGGGCTGTCATTATACACATAAACTATCTGGGAACTGTAAGTACTTGGTGAATTACACACATCACATGGCAGCAATAATGAGAAAGCAAGTCACCAAAGTTGTCATTTGCCATTCTATCAGAAAGACATTGAATGTACTTTAATTATAGTGAGTAGGATTAAATTATGCTTTTCAGTTTAAAGATTTTTCTTTGTGTTTATACAATCAGGTTTTGAATGATATTTTCAGCATCAGCTTGGTTGATAAACAATCTGGTTTGTGTTTTGTAATTATACAAAAAATAGTAAAATCCCTTTTACCTGTATTCCTTTAAGGCCATGATCTATACCCACAAAATGTAAAACCTGATTAATCTCCCCTTAATATTTCGAAGATACTACGTCAAATTCAAGAATTTTCAATTTTGTAGAAATAGGTCTTTTCTCCATAGAGAACAACTATTTGTCATATCTGGTATATGTCCAAGAATATTTTAGGGATCCAAATAATTGCAGCAATGAATTCGTTGACATGAATACAATACAGTTAATCATATCACAATGATTGATAGTCATTTTCACTTAATCATATTTTAGAAACTATTCATAATTTTTTATGCATATGAATGTACTATAATATTTTATATTAAGGTAATGAAGTGAGCTCACTGACACTGTAATGCTGTAACAGTATTTTATCCATCTTTAAAAATGACTACAAAATGCATGAGGCTTTGTTTAAGATAAAGTTTAGAATTCAGTGCAAGTTAAGTCTATAGTTATGTATAAGAATAACAATTCCACTACCATCCCCGGTTTCAAATTACACTTTATAGCTATACTAACCACCCCCCAAAAAAAAAACAATCCAGCATGGTACTAGCATAAAAACAGACATGTTGATAAATAGAGCAGAGTTCTGTACTCAGATTTAAGTCTGCACACTTACAGCCCTGTGGCTTTTGACAAAGGGTCCAAGAATATACAATGGAGATAAGAGAGCATGTTTACAAAGGGTGCTGGTCAAACTGGCTAACTACATGTAGAAGAATGACATGAGAGCCTTATCTCTCACCATTCAGAAAACTCAACTTCAAATATATCAAGGACCTACCTCAACAAAAGACCAGAGACCCTGAATCTGATAGAGGGAATACACTGGAACTTAAGGGCCAAGGAAAGGACTTTCTGAACAGGACTACAATAGCATAGACATTAAGTACAAAAAACTGACAAATGGGATCTCATGAAATCAAAAAGCTTCTGTACAACGAAGGACACCAACATTTGGGTGAAGCAGCAAAGTAGGAAATGGGAAGAAAATCTTTATCAGCTATACTGCTTCCCTCAAGAGTAACTACAACCTTCCCATGTACAAGATGATGAATACAGACCTTAGCAGAATCTTGAAAAGCCCAGAGATACAAAGATCCCTCCAAGCACCAGGCCAGATTTATCGCAGAGTCCTGAAAAAGAATCCACTGAAGAATCTGAGAATCATGCTGAAGCTAAACCCATATGCAAAGACTATGCACAGGAACACCATTCTTCACCAGGCTAAAAATCACAAACTCCGGGTGAAGAAACTGGAAGCTGCAGCAACAGCACTGGCAGCCAAGTCAGAGAAGGGGGTGACAAAGAGGGGGGTAACAGAGAAGGGGGCTGCAAGGGAGCCCGAGGAAAAGAAGAAACAAGGCTGCCTGTGAATGTCAAAAAGCTGAGGAAGCCACTGGGAAAAAAAGATGGTAGCCACCAAGAAAGCAGCAGCTGGAAAGAAGCCAGAAACTGAAAAGAAGCCAGCAGCAAAGAAGCCTACCACAGAAGAAAAGAAATCTGCTTCATAGCCTAATAAATAGGTCCATTCCATAGAGCAAATAGAGACAGCATACTTGAATAAAGACCTGATCAAAGGAAAAAAAAAAAAAAGACGTACAAGGCTCTTCTTTTCAAATTAGTACTCTTTTAATTCCCTACTCTTGTCTTATTGCTCTTGCAAGTGTTTCAAGCTCTGTATTGAAAAGAAATGGATTAGAGGGCAACCCAGTCTGGTTACTGATTTTAATAGGAATGCTTCCAGTTTTTCTCCATTTAGAATGATGTTGGCTGTGGGTTTGTTGTATATAGCTTTAATGATATTGAGGTATGTTCCCTCCAGATCAATTCTTTCTAGGACCTTTAACATGAATACATGTTGGATTTTGTCAAAGGTCATTTCTGCGTGTATTGATATTACCATGTGATTTTTGTCTTCAAGTCCTTTTACATGTTTTATGACATTATATTGACTTGTATATACTGAACCATCCTTGCATCTCTGGAATAAAGCCTACCTGATCATGGTGGATAATCTTTTTGATGTGCATCTGTATTAAGTCTGTGAGTCTATTATTGAGTGACTTTGCATGTATGTTCAAACCAGACATGGCCATGGTGAACACCTGTAATCCCAGCACTTGGGGGAGTGGACAAGAGAACCAGGAATTGTGGGGATGCTGCCGAGATTTGTGGCGGGGCTGACTTAATCCTAGGATGACCCATGTGGAAAATACGCACAGGAAAGCACAACATGTGTACACATGTTGAGGTTCAAATGCAGAGAGAGATTTTATTCCAACATGTCTGCTTAAATATCCATCATGACTCAAACCTCAGGCCGAATGCTAAGTCTTTTCGTCACTACACTCCACCCCATGGGTGTGGCCAAGGAGGTACCATTGGCTTAGGAATGCTACCCATCTTAACTAAGTTTTCCCACATCTCACCCTTTTAATTTTATTTTTTAAATTTTTCTGAGAGGCAGAGGAGCCTATGGGTGAGGCTAACAACCCAAAGGAACCTGAGTTTTGAATAGCCAGGGGCTCAAGCCTGTTTTGAGTGCTAGGCAGTGGGGGGCAGGTCAGACCTGAAACTTTATTTTCATACTAAGGCCAATTAATATCCCAAAATCCCAACCATGAAGTAAGCTTATTGTCAAGCATAAGCAATGAATGTAAGTAACATTCATGTAAAACCAATTAGCAAGTATCTATGTCTAAATTTTGAAACAATCCAAGGTTCCCATAGTCCAATTGGAGAAGCTTGTATGCACAAGCATGTTGATCAAATAAGAGTCCAGTCTATATTGCTGTAGTCTCATGATTCACCCCAATCTCTCCACAGCCCTTACATTCTACCATGCCTCCTCTTCCACAAGTTGTTCCCTAGGCTTTGGCAAAGGGGCACAAGTGGGTGAGAAGCAAAGCAGTCTATTTTCTCTGGAGATGTTCTTGTGGATTCTAGTCTGTTCAGGTTGTTTCCCTTCATAGGTTGACAGTGTATCCAGGGTATCTTTTTAATTCTACTAACAAAGCACAAGCAATTAGATGTACAGGCATTTAAATGGGCATTTAAACAGTACTAACTATTATGGCAAGATAAGCTGTGAGCATAGACACAGATGTTTGGATGGTATGCTAATCCACAAACTGTGGTTTCTCTATCAAGGGTGACAAATTCTTATTGTGGCTTATAACATCTCCTAACACTAGAGGAGGTAAGCTTGTGGCATCAGCCACGAATTATTCCCCCAAGGAGAGAACTAATGGCAAATTAGATTTGGGATATATATATATATATATATATATATGGCTGCCACTGTTGCACAGTATCTTCAGGCAGTTTAGGTATAGCTGACACTGACAGAGGAGTCCTGCTTGACTCAAGGAGACCAATATTTTGCTTTATTGCTTTAGTGGACTTTGGTAATGCTCTCTGGCATTTCAGAGGCAAATTGTACATTAGCAAGTGATGTCTCAAAACATTTTTCCATGCTTACACCAGGTCTTTGACAACAGGGACTTACTGCCTTTCTCCTTGCAGATATCCCATTTTTATAGGCAAAAGGCCTTTATTATTTTGGGGTCTTAGATCCCCTAGCCAACATCTCCTTGGCAGAATAATCCATTGCTGATATCAGAACTCTCCTGTATTAATATATATTGCTTAATTACACAGCTTATAAAGAATTTACTATTATATCTGGCTCTAAATAGAGAACTATCTTTTCACAATTCCTATGTCTATCAGTCAATTAAAGAAGGTAGTTATACCTATTTTATAAGAAATTACCACTATAACAGTTGGCTCTAATTTACAGTTAGGGAATCATACAACTCATGTATGGGACCCATACTACTCATTCCACTTCCAGAAAGCACGTTCAGTCCAGAGACTTGTTCTTCTTAATTCAAATAAGTCAAAGCTCAAGTTCTCAGTAGTCATATGTGGCAACAGTTATCATACTGCATGGGACAGCTGTGGGGCCATCTTTCCTTTATTTTGAATTCACTGGTGCTTAACCACAGACAGAGCTTTCTGCTTTCTCATTAAGACTGGTGATTTTGAGAGGTTGCTTGCTTTTTTGTCCCTGTCAAGTGTCTGTTCCCGAATCATTTGTTCTGATCGAGCATGTAAAATATGTCAATCTAGGCCACCAGGGTGGTTGCTTCTGGTCCAGAGGCAATTTATTGATTTATTCCAAAGATCATAGGTTCCAAGACACAGCTACTGAAATGAACAGCAGGGATCTCACAGGAAGAGAAAGAGGGCAGGTCTCACTCAGGTGTGGATGCTGGGAGTGGATGGTAAGAGTATATTTTACGTCACCTGTGACATGTTTTCATGTGTTGGCATTGAGGAATTGTCTTCACAATGACTTTATTAGAAACAGAGCTCAAAGATTCATCTTTTTACTGCCCAGTGCAAGTGTGGTTCCTTTAGAACACATAAAATTTCTAGAAAGCTTCAGAGTTTTATAAATCCCCAGTTACTCTCAGGAGAAGAGAGCCTTCTTTCTTCGAAATACCCAGTTTCTCTATTTTCTCCAAATTCTTACCCTCCCCATCCCCAGGAATTAAGATACATTTTAAACTCTGAGTCATATGACAGCTATCTTTCTGATTTCTTATTTTTGCACACTAATTCCATATTACAAATATGAAGAATGAACTGACCGGAAAAAGCCTTTTATTTCCTTTAGTGAACTCTCTCTCTCTCTCTCTCTCTCTCTCTCTCTCTCTCTCTCTGTCTCTCAAATATTTTTATGTTCTGAAAATATGGCTTAACAGGTAAAGACACTTGGCACCAAACCTGAAAAATTAATTTGATCTCAGGATCGAGATGGTGGAAGGAAATAAATGACTTCTGGGGAAGCCTGGAGCATTAGCTTTGGGGCAGTGAGGACACATGGTGCTCAGATGTGGTGGCTTGGAGCAGGGTGGATCTGGCACAACACCCGGTGACTCCAGCTCCCACTCCCAACAGACCTGGCAGTGCATGTAAACTTAACCAAGCAGAGCTCTGGGATATCCCACTAGAGAGACAAAGTCCAGGAAGGCTGACACAGACAAACTGAACCTGGTGGAGTTTCAAGACGACCCAACAGAACACCCAGGTCAGCTGCCTGGCCTAGGCAGGCTCACATGGGCAAGTGGAATCACACAGAGCTTGATCACACAGCAAAGCAGCCTGGCTCCTGCAGCCCACTGCAGATGCTTACAACCAGGCCAGAGGAGCTGGTAAATTCACATCACGTGCTGCAAAGTTCAAGCTTAGCTGATTGTTACCTACCAACACCTGTAGAAGCTCCAGACCTGGTCCTTCTAATTCAAAATCAAAAGTGAAAAACTGAAGACTAGACCAGCCAGCCACTTATAACTAATTAGAAGACAACAAAGTCACCAGAAGAAAACAAGTAAAGTCAGCCTTCAATGCAAAAAAGAAACACTTGAGTTTCTTAACAGAATACAAACAACAAAATTAATCTATATGCCAAAAGCACAACAAAAACCCCAATAACATGGGAAAACCAAATAATAACCAGTCTTATAGAAAACTCCCACAAAAGGAACTCCCTGGAGGAAACCCAGGATACAGATCTTAAAAGAGCTATGGTAGACATACTCTAAGAATTCAAGGAATATAAAGAAAACACAGACAAATTAATCAAAGGACTAGAAGGAGAGAGAAGGAGAGAATGATAAACTTAAAGAGCACATAGAGATATTACTCAAAGAACTAAAAGGAGAGAGCAAACCAACCAAAGAACTAGAGGGAGAGAGTGACAAACTCTGGAAGAAAGTGGAAACACTAAAGAAATCTCAGGCTTAAATGAAAAAGGAAATCAAACACTCATCTAGTTAACAGTAAAAGATGGTAGAAAGCCTCAGTAACAGAATGGATGAAGCAGAAAATAGATTATCAAGACTGTAAGATAACATGGAAACACTGGACTGCTCAAGCAAAGATTATGAAAAATTAAAAAAAAACACAAGAGTGGAATAATCAGGAAATGTGGGACACTATGAAAAGACTAAATCTCCACATTACAGGTATAGAGGAAGGATAAGAATTCCAAGATAATGGTACTGACCAGATCTCTAAAGAACTATAGAAGAAAATTTCCCCAAATTGAAAAAAAAAGTCTTATCCACACAAATACAAGAAGCACATAGAACAGCAAATAGACAAGATCAGAAAAAAAATTCCCCATGCCATATCATAGTTAAAATGCTAGATGTTCAAAACAAAGACAGAATATTGAAGGCCACAAGAGAAAAACAACAAGTTACATATAAAGGGAAACCCATCAGAATTAAAGCAGATTTTTCAGTTCAAACAATGAAAGCCAGAAGAGCTTGGACCAAAGCATTCCCTGTACTAAATGACTACAGATGCCAACCCAGGTTACTTTATCCAGAAAAAAATGTCCATTATAGTCGAAGGAGAAAGAAAAATCTTTCACAACATAAACAAGATGAAAGAATACATGTCCAGAAAACTAACCCTTCAGAAAATACTCAAACCAATTCAAAGGACAGAGGAAAGGAGCTACTATCCCCAAGCAGCAAGAGAGAGTAATTAATCAAGGTATAACTATGAAAATACAAACCTAGACCAAAACTGCAAATAAAAAATAAGTCGAAGGGAAGCAATATACAACTCTCAATAATAACCTTAAATATTAATGGTCTGAACTCCCCAATTAAGAGACCCAGACTGGGAGAATGGATTAAGAAATTGAATCCACTTTTTGTTGTCTACAAGAAACCCATTTCACTTTTAAGGACAGACACCATCTTAAGGTGAAAGAATGGAAAAAAAAAAACCCACACTGCAGCATCTGTACCAAAAAGCAAGTAAGAGTTGTTATTTTATTTTTTTTAAGAGTTGTTATTTTAATCTCAGACAAAATAGAATTCAAACTAAAACTAATCAGAAGAGATGAAGAGGATCATTACATCCTTATCAAAGGAACAATTAACCATGAAGATTTCACAATCATAAATATGTATGCAACAAACTCTGGTGCACCGAACTTCATAAGTACAGTTCTGCAAGAATTCAAGGCACAGATTGATTCCAGTACTAATAATGCTAATAGTGGTAGACTTCAATATCCCACTGAGCCAATTGGACAGATCAACTGACAAAGAATCAACAAAGAGACATCTGAACTGAACAATATGACATCCCAAATGGACCTAACAGACATCTATGGAATATTTCACCCAAACCCTGAAGGATATACTTTCTACTTGGCACCCCACAGGACATTTTCCCAAATTGATCACATACTGGGACACAGAGCAGTCCTCAACAAATACAAAACAATTGAAATAATGTCATACATTCTATCAGACCGCAGTGCAATAAAACTTAATATCAACACCAAAAAGAGCCCTACTACCTACAAGAACTCATGGAGACTAAACAACACATTTCTGAATAATGAATGGGTCAAAGGAGAAATAAAGAAAGAAATAAAATATTCCTGTCACCAAACAAAAAGGATGATACAACACACAAAACCCCCTGATGGGACACTAAATAGCAGTCTTAAGAAAGAAATTTATAGCCCTATGTGCCTACATTAAGAAAACAGAAAGAGTAGCTAGGTGTGGTGGTGCATGCCTTTAATCCCAGGACTCGGGAGGCAGAGGTAGGTAGATCTTTGTGAGTTCAAGTCTCAAGTTCAGCCTGTCTCAAAAAGACCAAAAAAAAAAAAAAAAAAAGAGCACAAATAAACGACCTATCACTGTAACTAAAAACACTTGAGAGAAAACAATAAATGAATCCTATGCCCAACAGAGAAGAAGAAATGACAAAAATCAGAGCAGAAATCAATGATATAGAAACAAAGAAAACAATAAAAAACAAACAATGAATACAGGAGCTTGACCTTTGAAAGGATAAACAAAATAGGTAGACCTCTGGCCCATGTGACTAGAAGAAGAGCAACTTCAAATCAATAAAACTAGAAACGAAAGGGAAGCATCATAACAGATAATGAAAAGATAGGCATATGTGAATACTTCAACACCTATACTATATTAAATTTCAAAACTTAAGAGAAATGAATGAATATCTGAAATCATGGAAATCAGCAAAGCTTAACCAAGAAGTGATAGACAGCTTAAACAGATCCATAATATATGAGGAAATTGAAACTGTAACATGAAACCTCCCACAGAAACAGCCCAGGCCCAGATGGAATCACGGCAGAATTCTATAAAGCTTATAGAATTATAATTCTATAAATTCTTATAATTATAGAATTCTGTAATTCTATAAAATAGAATTACAGAATTCTATAAAATAAACTTTTAAAGAGGGCCTACAGCCATTATTACTCAAATTATTCCAAAGGATAGAAATATAAGGACTTCTCCCAAATTCCTTCTATGAATCCAGCATCACACTAATACCAAAACTAGGCAAAGATACACCAAAAAAAAAAAAAAAAAGAAAGTTATAGACTCATTTCTTTAATGAACAAGTTGCAAAACTTCTCAACAAAATACTTGCAAACCACATACAGGCATACCTCAAAAAGATAATGCATCATGACCAAGTCTGATTCATAACAGGGATGCAGGGATGGTTCAACATATGCAAATCAATAAATGTCATAAAGCACATAAACAGACTGAAAGACACAAGCCTCATAGTCATCTCAATCCATGTGGAAAAGGCCTTTGACAAAATTCATCATGCCATCATGTTTAAAGTCCTAGAGGGAACTGGACTGGAGGGCATATACAACAAACTGACAGCCAACATTATTCTAAATGAGGAAAAATTAGAACCATTCTCCTTAATGTCAGGAACATGGCAAGTGTGCCTCCTATTCTCACTCCTTTTCAATATAGTGCTTGAAACTCTAGCTAGAGCATTAAGACAAGAAAAGGAAATTAAAATAGTACTAATTAGAAAAGAGGAGGTTAAACTATCTCTTTTTGCAAATCACATGATAGTTTACCTGAGGGATGCCAAAAAGTCTACCAGAAAACCCCTAGAAATGATTAACAGTTTCAGTAAAGCGTCAGGATACAAAATTGACCTAGAAAATCAGTAGCCTTTCTTTATACCAATAACAAGCAATTATAGAAGGAATACAAGGACACCTTCCCATTCAGAGTAGCCTCAAAAACAATAAAATGTCTAGGCACAAACTTGAACAAAAACACTAAAAGTCTCTACAATGAAAATTTTAAATCCGGGAAGAAGGAGACTGAATAAGACACCAGAAGACGGGAGGAAATCCCATGCTCATGGATTGGAATAATTAATAGAGTAAAAATGACCATCCTGCCCAAAGTAATATGCAGATTCAATACAATCCCAATCAAACTCTCCATGAGCTTCTTCACAGACAGAGGAAAAAAATCCTAAAGTTCATTTGGAAAAACAGAAGTCTCTGGAAAGCCAAAGCAATCCTGAGCAAAAAGAGCAATGCAGGGGGGAATACTGTACTAGACTTCAAACTATATTACAGGGCTATAGTCATAAAAACAGCCTGGTATTCGCACAAAAACAAACCCTATACATCAATGGAACAAAATTGAAAATGCAAACTTGAGCACATTAAGTTTCAGCCACCTCACATTTGACAAATTGGCCAGGAAGACTCAATGGAGGAAAGACAGCATCTTCACAAACGGTGTTGGCAAAACTGAATCACCACTTGTAGAAGAATAAAATTAAACCCCTACCTCTTACCCTGTACAAAAATCAACTCAGGATGGATCAAAGGCTTCAATGAGAAACCGGAAACTCTGAAAATGATAGGAGTAAACACTGGCAGTAACCTACAAGACATAGGTGTATGAAAAGACTTTTTAAATCAGACAGCAGCTGCACAGGAAATAAAGTCAACAATTGACAAGTGGGACCTTATTACACTCCAAAGTTTCTGTACAGTGAAAGAAACAATCAGTGAAGTGAAGAGAAAACCCGCAGAGTGGGAGGAACCATTCACCAGTAATACATCTGACAGAGCATTAACATCCAGAGTATATAAACTACTCAAAAAACAAAGGAGCAAGAAAACAAATGATCCACTTAAAAGATGGAGTCAAGAGCTGAACAGAGACTTCACAAATGGAGAAGTAAAGTGGCTGAGAAACATCTTAAAAAGTGTTCAACATTGCTAATAATTAAGGAAATGCAAATTAAAACTACTTTAAGATTTCATCTTACTCTGGTAAGACTGGCTAAGATCAAGAAAGCAAAGAATATCAAATGCTGGAGAGGTTGTGGGGAAAGGTGAACACTCATCCACTGCTTGTGGGAATGCAAACTTGTGCAACCCCTATGGAAAACAGGGTGGAGAACTCTTAAATACTCAAAATGAGCCTACCACCTCACCCAGTAATACCACTCCTGGGTATATATCTACAAGTATATACCGACTGAAACAGTAAACTTTTGCCCAAAACAGTAAACTTCTGCATCACAAAATTTTAAAACAGACTGAGAAAAAAGATGCAAGACATGTATGGTAGAATGCATGAACTCTGGCTGGGTGGGGGGGGGCAAGGAAGGGGAAATATGTATAAATTTAAGAAATGTATGAAATGTACAAAACTTCAATAAAAAAGAAATGACTTCTGAAATTTGCCCTCTGATCTCTATACAGTGCACCATGGCACACACATACATACACACAAACACACACACACACACACACACATACACATAACCATGTACCCCCCAGACACCTCCCTAAATATAATAAAAATGAATTAAAGAAGTTTAACATTCCAGCTCTCCACAGCACAGATAATCTAATCAATATCAATCAATCAATCAATTATCAATCAAGTATAGCTTTTTTTCTAAGAACCACAGTTGACAATTTCAACTGTTTACTACTAACATAGTTAGTTAGTTACTAACATAGGCTCAAATCCAGGCCAACAAATATTTTCATGAATAAATTGTATTGGTTTTCTTTTTTGTCAGTACTGGGATTGCACTTAGGGCCTTGTGCTTGCAAGGCCTGTGTCTATCCTTGTGTCTATTATGTAAATCTTTCAAGAATATACGAACAGATCCCTAGCTTCTACCAACGCAGAATCTGGGAGTGTCATCAGAGAGCACCTCAGGCTTATGGGAGAGATTCTCAGGCTTTATTGTAATCTTTCTACTTATTGTTTCTTCCAATGCATTTTTAAAGTATCTTGATTTATGATTTTCTTTGTTCTGTAACTATAAAGCGACTGCATGAAACTGTTACAAGAGAACCTGCATCTGTGTTCACAGGCCACAGTCATTCCTATTTACTTCCAGAAGAAACTATCTCTTATCCTCTTTAAAATATTTTTGAAAGAAAATATATTTGTAACAATGTTGCATTCCAAGATAAATAACCAGGCAATGCAGGAATCTCAGTTAAATTTTTCATTAATAAGTTTTCTTTTGCTAGAAATAACCTCATAATTTTTAAAAATTACCTTCATAGGTCTGCAAGGTGATTCAGTGGGAACCTCACTTACTGCCTAATGATTTAAGTCTTGAAAATTGAGTTCAATCCTCAGACCCATGTAAAAGTAAAAGGAGAGAACTGACTAAAGTATTCATTAATATTTACATAAATTAGGTGATAATAATGATTTCAATTATTTTTATCTAAAATATTAAAGTGACCATTATTATATAATTGGTCTGTTAACACTTAAAGAATGTACTTCTATGTCTAGTGTCATAGTTTTTTTTTTTTTAACTTAACATAAACCTAGGCATACTTGGGAGGAGATTCTCAAATGAGGAACTGCTTCCATTAGACTGGCCTGTGGAAATGTCTGGGGACAGTTGTCTGTGGGGGACTTTCTTGATTGCTAACTGATGTAGAAGGGCCCAGCCCACTGGGTGGTGCCTTCCCTAGGCAGGTCGACTTGGGCTGTATAAGAAAGATAGCAGAGCAAATCAGGGGATGGAAACTAGTAATCAGCATCCTCTGTGGATTCTGCTTCAATACCTGCCTCCAGGCTCCTGCCTTGAGTTTCTGTCTTGGCTCCCCTAGATGATGGACTGTACCTGTAAGCTGAAACAAACCCTTTCTTCTCCAAGTTGCTTTGGTCAGTGTTTTATCATAGTAACAGAGAAGCAAGCTAGAATACCTTAGATCCTCCACTGATAGCTGAGACAATTTATTTGGAGAATATAAAAGTATCTATGTAGCTACAATAAAAGAGTATTTTTCATGAATTTTACCTACTCTGGTTTTTGCCTTTTGTCTAATCCTATGTTTAGGTGAGAAGTACTTCCTGCCAAAATAACATTATGACACATTAGTTTTCATTTCTGGTTCACAGATGATGAACTTATAACAAATACTATTGAGAAAGCAGGTGCTGATTTCTCTGAAGCTGTGGACTCAGCTTTGCACACAAAAGCATCTATGAACAAATGGTAAAATAAGGGCGTATATAGTTAAGGGCGTTTTCCTCAAGAAATCTAGGAAAGGTCGCAGAGAAAACATCAGTCAAACTCACTGGGTACAAAAACTTCTTCATTCTTCTTTCTAAAACAGCATTTTGAAAACTACCTTACATTTGTATTGCTAAAGAAAAATCCTTTAGGATTACAAATTAAGTCAAACTGTATTTTGACAGTTTCTTCTGAAAAATCAGAAAGAAACAGCAGGTAGTCTGTTAGGACTTGGAAACTGCAGTCATTTTTTTCTCTAGGTGGCTGAAGTTGTTTGCAGGTGTCACAAATATACAGTAGATAACAATATTTCCAACCAATGTTTATCTGTCATCTGATGAGCAGAGAAATCAATGGAAAATGCACAGGCTAATTTAAGAAATCTTACAGCTATGACACAGCCTGTAAGTACTTACATTTCTATGGCCATTAAACAGAAATGAAGCTGGGGCTGGGGACATGGTGCAGTTGTCAAAGTGCTCACTGTGCAAGCACAAGGTCCTGAGCTAGAGTGCCAGGACCACATAAAGCCTGGTTCTGTCAGTGTGTTCCTGTAATCCCAGCACTGAGGAGAGGGAGCCAGGAGGATTCTTGGGGTTTGTAATCAAATTCCTTTTTATAGACACTCTTCTTCATCTCTTCCCTTGCTAGAGTGGTAGGGTTTAAAGTCTCAAGTCTATGAAGGAATTTACAACCAGGTGTGGTAGCTGGCACCTGTAATCCCAGTGCTTGGAAGACTGAGGCATGAGGAGCACTGTGAGTTTGAGGCCAGCATCTGGTATAGAGTGAAACCCTGTCAGTTAACTAACGAGCTAGCTTGCACTAGCCAAACATAACAACCATAGCTGTACTATGCTGCATTCCCAATGGCTAAGTCATAATGCTTTAGCACCTTTCCTCTAATGGTTTTATCTATATTCTGAAATGATAATGTTTTTAAATCTGTGGTCTGGTTTTCATTTTCACCCATTGTAGATTTCCTTCTTACTAAGGAATATAAGATTTAGTATTCTTAGTCATTCCCCCACTAACACACACACACACACACACACACACACACACACACACACACACATGCACACACTTCCCTTGGCTCGTTTTCAGAATGGTTGGAACATTTTTGAAGCATTAGTTTCACCAATCCAATTAGCTTGCAAGTCAGCCATCTATTTTACAGTGATCTTGTGTATGTTTTCCTCAAGTGTCTGACTTCATTCATGGTTATTACTTTGTGTGTAAGCTTGCTTGTTTGCTTGGCTTTAGGATGCTTTATGTCTCTGTTTCTTCCAGGGTACTTTTTTATGGGATTTCTTTGCAACATCATCCATCTTCTTTGTTTAAGGCCTTCTCGAAGTGACTGATGGCCACAGGCTAATTGTTGCACATCTCAACACATCCTGTCAGTTCATGTTTCTCCAAGTACCTGAGCTAAAAACAAGGAATCTAGTATTTTTCTGGAAATCTTTTTACATGCAGATCGCCCTCAGTCTCTGCTTGAGGCACACCTACATGCTCAACTTCTGAGACAAACCCACATGCACTAGGTCTCTGCTTGAGGCACACCTACATTCTCAGCTTCTGAGACACACCCACATGCACTCTTTTTTCTCTTGATTTGAATTTATTTCTTTGTTACTTTGTCAACAGCTATTATTTCCAGAAATCTTTCTAGGCTATTTTCATCTGCAATTATATTGGACTTCTAAGTGCTCATAAAATACTTTTCTGTGTAGGGTTTATTGTCCTCTTCAACTTTGCTGACCACATTAGGCTCCGGGTTCATCCTCCCTATTGCCTACACATTCATGGACATCTTATAGCTCTTTTGACTTATTCATCAAACCAAAAGTGCATATTTTCACAACTGTCTACATATAGAGAGAAATAATTTTGGTTTTCATTTAAATTTTCTTCCTTACTTGTTCTATTTATAAGCAAGGAATGTGACAAATATTTACTGCACATACTTGCTGGAGAGCAGGCTAGATTTCTTCATGCCTGTTACTTCTGAAATGTAGGGGAGGACAAATGAAAATGTTTGAATTGGACACATAACCTCCAAACTCTAATCAAATTGGGTGATTCTTTGTGGCAGACTTGCCGGGGATGACATGAGGGACAGGCCTGAAGGTGACTGGTCGATGACTCCTCCACGAGTCTAGATTGATGATTTCATCATTTCTGTCATTCACGCATCTCTAGTCAAGTGTTGTAAAGCTCCCTGTCTAGCAACTCCTCATTGGAGATTATTGTAGCTAAGATTGTAGGATCTAAAGCACTTAGGGCGCTGTATGATGCGGCATGGGTCTTAAATCCCCCAAGGACATATGTGTTGAAGGTGTGGGAAACTAGTAGAAGTTTGAAGAGATGGCGCATAGTGAGAAATATTTGGTTCATTGGTGCCTGACTTTCAAGGGGATACTTGGTTCCTAACCTCTTTACATTTCTTTCTTTTGTGTCCTTGTCACAAGGTGAATAACTTTTTCTGCTCCATGCTTCTGTCATAATGTGATACTTATCCGTGGGCCCCAAACAAACCCCACCATGGGATAAAACTCCCACAGCTCTGAGCTAAACCAAATGGTTCCTCTTATCCTAGGTATTTAATAATGATGAATAGCTGACTGAGTTAGTATGTTCCAGGAGCCCTGCCTGCAGACTGACAGTGATTAGTGCTGCTACAGTGTGACACATACTGTTCCTGCCACCTGGAATCAGAGCTTCCTTGGTCCATGTTCGTCTCAAGGACTCTCCTGTGTAACCTACTAAAATCCTTTTGATCAGATGGGTCCGAGAGGAATTTGGTGGTCCGCAAGGGACCAGCGGAATGTGTACAACTATGAGCTTCTAGGACATCTGCACCTTCCTTGTCTTTGTTCCCGAGAGCCTGACTCAGATATGGTACTCACCTGGCATTTATTGTTAAACAGACTGAGTCAACTGTTGGTTTAAAAGAGCTAAAAAGGACAGTTTGCAAATAGAGATGTTTAAGAGGTTGTGATGTCAAGAATTTTGCCAAGTAATAATAGCTGAAAAGTGTTGAGTTGTCCAGGACAGCTGGGGTTACAGGGAGACCCTGTCTCAAAAAGACCAAAAAAGAAAAAAAGAAAAAGTGCTGAGCTAAGTACTTTATGTACCACCATATCCAAAGTATAATTTTTAAAAATTTTTTAAATTTTTATTTATTTCTATATGTGTATGAATGTACTGTCTGCATGCAAGTTTGTGCACCCATGTCGTGCAATGCCACGGAGGTCAGAAGAGGTTCTCGGATTCCCCTGGAACTGGAGTTCTCCTGGAATTGGAGTTTCAGATGGTTCTCGGCCGCCATGTGGATGCTGGGGATCGAACCTGGGTCCTCTGTAAGAGCGGTCAGTGCTCTTAACCACTAGGCCATCTCTCCAGCTCCCCAAAGGATAATTTTAAGTAAGAGAATATCATATCTCAAGTTAATATAAGTCACTCAAAATTTCATTTCTATAACTCTAAATTTTTTGGTCTTTTTGAGACAGGGTCTTCCTGTACCCCTCAGCTGTCCTGGAACTCACTATGTAGACCAGGCTGGCCTTGAACTCACAGACATTTGCCTGCCTCTGCCTCTGCCTCCCAAGTTCTGGGATTAAAGGCATGCACCACCATGACTGGCTATAACTGTAAAATTTTAAGAAAAGATAATTTATTGAAAGAAAATCTGTTAAGCCAGTTGCCACAGTCTGTGATATACTAGTGAAAATAAATATTAAGAAAAACTGGCCTACAGAAAATAAATCAGCATACAAGTGATCTATTGTTAACAGGATGTTGATGGTTCAATGATACCAATTTCACTTTCATGCTCTCTTTTTAAAGATCCATGACAACTCAAGGAAAATAACAGGAATAGATGCCAGGTCATATCCAGATTTCACACAGAAGTATTTCCTTAGAGTGAATTTGTGCCCTTTGCTGGATAGTTCCCTCTTGAACAATGACTTCGGACCAGTATGTAAGGGTGGTTTCTTCTTTTCTAGAATGTCTTATGAACAGAGGAATCTGAGACTGTCTACTCCCAGTTAAAACAGTGCTCTGAAAATGGTGCCTCCCCTTGCTGTGCTCGTGCTTGTGCTTGTGTGCTTATATAACCTCCACTTCTTTCCATTGTAATATCAGAAAGTTTCCTTTATAGGAGACACCACAAACTGTGCACCATTTCCCATTTGCTTTGACAAAGTATTACCTTCAAATAATTTATGTCTTGCTTTCCAGAATTCCTGTTTCATAATCCAAGGTTCTAGTCTGTGGTAGGAGGATTGCATGATGTGTTCACACATCTTGGGGAGTGGTGCTGCCAGAGATGTCTAATCTCTGCTATTTTTCAAGAGCAGGACATCATCTGTAAGTACTGCAGTGCATAGTGCACAGCGTTAAACATGCTGTCACTGAAACACTGAATTTTATTAAATATTTTCTGCACTTGTTGAGATCTTTAGGTAGTTTGTAGCTTCAAGTCCTTAATGAGAAATCAGCTATTGACATTTTATATTATTATTATTATTATTATTATTATTACTACTACTACTACTATTGTTATTGTTATTTTGGTCTTTTTGAGACAGGGTCTCCCTCTAGCCCCAGCTGTCCTGGAACTTGCTCTGTAGACCAGGCTGGCCTTGAATTCACAAAGATCTGCCTCTGTCTGCCTCCCAAGTGCTAGGATTAAAGGCGTGTGCTACCACACCTGGCTAAGTGGTATTTTATTATTAAACTAACCTGGTATTCCTATGATAACTACAACTAGGCTGCAGTGATGCTTTCTGCATAGGTATTTATCAATGACAGTGGCCACCTTTCTTCCATTTTCTACTGTCCTTATTAAATGGAGTTGAATGCTTAGGCAGTTAGTTTTCCAGTTCTATTCTCTTGCACATATGTACATTTAAGACTCCGTGATTCCCCTAGCTACCAGTTTACATAGGTTTTATGCAGTGGTTTCATTATCTTTGAGTTCTAATATTTTTTTCAGTTCATCAGTGTATTTTCTTTGGTTTAGGATCATAGAAATATGTTTTGGGATTTCAAAAGTGTAGACTTTTGGCTTTTAATTACAGCATTCCCATTTTATCATATTATGATCAGAAAACACAACACATGAGCAATAGCATATTCATTATATTGAGTATATCATAGAATTTAAGACGTCCATGGCTTCATATATGTTCAATTTTACTAATGCTCCATCAGTGTCTAAAATATATATTCTCATCTGTTTTCATTTGAGCTTCTTTTAAATGCATATTTTTATTGAATTTTTGTGCATTTCATAGAACAGATCGTAATCATATTTAGACTATCTGCACCCCCCATAGCCTTCTATCAACATGGTAAGGCCTAGTGAATGAAGTTTATATACCTATATGTCCCTCTGTTTGAGTTCATCCACCGAAGCTGGGCAGCCTATCTAGCATCACTCCCTTGAAGAAGATCTACTCTCCCCCAGCCAGCAGTGATCAGCTGCCAATAGTTCCTCAGCTAAGGCTGGGGCCTCCTGCTATGTTCCCAGTTCTACCTTTTTTTGTCTGATTTGAGTTTCCATAGGTCTTGTGTATGCTGTAAGTTCATAGGAGCAAGTTCCGCGGAGCTCAGAAGACTTGCTTCCTTATACTCATGCACAACCCCTTGCTCTTACAATTTTTCTGCCCCATCTTCTGAAAAGGTTCCTGAGCCATGGGTGGGTGAGGTTTAATATAAGTCCTATCCAGGAACATGCCCAATGCAGTCTCTTATTCTCTACATATTGTCCAGTTGTGGCCTTTTGTCTTCTTTTCCCTTCATTGTATGAGGAGGCTTCACTGGTGGGAGTTAGTATTCTCTCTGTCCCCAGTTCCATTATATTCCATAAGCCTTAAGTGTAAAGATTCCACTGTAAATGTGTCATTCAGGGCTGGGTATCACACAGACACTTATTCTCTGCGTGACAAGTTGGTTATACAATTCTATAATGGTCTCCATCTTTTACAAAAAGAAGCTTCTTTGATGAATGGTGACTGGTATACTTATCTTGAGTTTTCAGACAAACCACAATGAAACATCTACAGCACAAGTCTCAGTTTAGGTAGATACCTGAGGGGTGCAAAAGCTGCTGTAGTCACCACCATGGCTGCCCCTCCAGTCCCTTCCAGGGGACCACAGCCACGGGCCCCTGCTGCCAAGCAACTAGCCCATGGCTCCTGGACTCTCGACACCTGCCCAGCCCATCTTTAGCTTATTTTATGTGGTTTAATTATCTTTTTCCCTACATATCTTTCTCTCTCTGTGATATAATAATAATAGTTTGGTCATAAGGTGGATACTAGATATGGTCATCAGGTAAAAAGCAAATAGAATATTCTGATGTGTTATAATCTAAAAATATATATTAACTACTTAAAAACAAAGTGATAACACACCTAGACCAATGTAATTTCTTATTGTGTTCTAATTATGTATCCTTATATTACAGACAAGTATACCTCTCATCACTTATCAAAAATTTATTTTTGCTACAGATAGAGATGATTACCAAGTTCTACAATTGGTCAACCCCTGAGAGTATGTATCTGTGACATGCTCATCCAGTGAAGCTTCAGCCTGTCACAGAGGAAAATGAAGACAGAAGGAAGCTTCACTGGTGAGAGTTGATACATGCAATAATATTCTTTCTGCCCCCTCTTCTGCTGAGTTCCCTGAGCCTTGGATGTATAGGTTGCATTGTAGATGTGTCAATTTTGGGTGAGCATTCATGGATACATATTCTCTGGGCCACACTAGAGGAACAGGACCACAATGGTGGTTTTCTCTCATTAAAAACAAAAACTTTCCAGGTAGGCAAGATTGGTCAGAGGGTAAAGGCACTTCATGATCTGAGTTTGATTCCCAGGAACACATGGTAGATGGAGAACGTGGACTCCCATAGATTGTCCATGGACCTCTCCTCATATGGTATGGCACACTTGGACAACACACACACACACACACACGTAAATAGATAAAAATTAAAAGTACACGTTTCTGTGTGTCTCTGTAGAACACACAAACAGACTCAGGTATGCAAAGTGGCCTGACTTTTGATGTTTGCTATTTATTTGTAGGAATCATGAGAATGCTCTCCCTCACCCCCGTGCCCCCCCTTCCCCAGTGTGGCCCTGAAGATCATGGCCTTTCAGTTCCCTGGGAAGTTGAATTTAGTCCTAGCCACTTCTGTCTGCAGAAGCGTAGTAGATTCAGTTAAATTTTATGCATCTATTCTTTGGATTTTTGTCAGATTTTCTGAAATCATACTACTTTAAGTTAGAAGGCAGACGTGACAAAATTGTTTCAGGGTAATTAAGTTCTCAAGGGAAACTGCACTTTTGCTAAGGAAGCCACTTGATGAGACAACAGTAAGTAAAAACGGGAGCCCTGCTTGTCAGCATTATGGCTGCACACGAAGAATGTATCAGGGAGGGAGAAAATATATAGACTAAAAAGAGGGGTGACAGAGAGGGTGAGTCTGAAATCTCAAAAGTTGGAAAGAGAAGGAACACGTCTGAACTGGCCATAAAGCTTACTTAAAAGCCTGAAAGGTAATAATGAAAACTAATGGTAACCCTTAAGAGTTAAACAGATTAATTTAAATACACAGTGAGCTTTAAATGGTTCCACAAAAAGAGCAAAGCTCTTACATGGAATTTTTAAAGCAATGCTCAAACCATAAAGAACTTATCTTTAAACACTGAACATTAAGGATTTTTCACAAATTGCTTAGCTAGCTTCCATCTGGGTCCTCTCATTTAAAGCACATTTGAGAGTATCTGTTGCCTACTCATCAAAGAAATAATTCTTGTAAACCTAGATTATGGTTCAGAGAGCACATACCCACATAGAAGGATGCAGGCTGTAAATGGTTTATTCCATCCTGTCTTCAGTTCTTTCAACTTTGGGCTTCTTCCCAAGGCAGCAGACAAGCTAGTAAATCAAGACTTTGGGGTTGGCAGTACTAATCTTTATCCAGAAGCAAATTCTTTGCCATTTCTGTTCCTCAATTTTTTTTATTTGTTAAATGGAAGCTCTAATGGCACTAATGTCAGAGAAATGGTGGGAAGATTAAACACTATGACATGGTGTAAAGTGATCAATGAATGTGTGCCAAGGACACGATGGAAATATTCAGTCCCTAGCATGGAAACTGCACTTATAAACAACTCAGGAACTAATGTAGCTCATATAAAATTATATGCACATGATTACCTGGAATAATCTTTTGCTCACAGTAGGAGTGCTAACAAATCTCTTCTTTTCTGTAAAGAATTTTCAAACACCCTCCATTTTCTCAGTTCCAATACAGAGTATACATGACCATGATTAGAAGTCAGGACATTTGCCTATCCATCCCCACCCACTTACTTGCTGAGTGTGACAGTCAAATTACTGAAAAAAGAACATTTAGTTCCCTGACTTTCTGTGCCTTGTAGCCTTTAGAAGGATGGGTTCAACACTGTAGTAGGTTAAGATATGAATAATGCATTGCAATTCCTATTTTTACATGCTTCCGTTTATCTAGCACAACCCTGAAGCAGCTATACCATTAATGCAGAGACATGCTCGAGTAGTAAAACTGATTGTTATAATTTGTTGCATCTTCATCCTATTTGTTTCTTTGTAAAGCCTATCAGCTTTCTTGTGAATTTAGAAATGATGCTAAATTTTGCTTTCAAAAGTCTTGCTTACTCTAAAGATATTTAAGAATAAATTAATTAATGATAACTGTTTTAAAATCAAATTGCAGTTCATCAGAAGGGGGCTTGTTAGCATCACAGACATAAGCACAGGTTTTTCTGTGGATAACATCTTTTTGAGCATATGTGGAATTCTAAAATGGGGATGGCAGAGCAAAAGAGGATGGTTTCTTTTTCTCAAGAGTACACTAGGAGGTAACTTTTCAAGTTTATTTAGAGTCATGGACTATTGTAAGAACACAAGAATTCCTTTCATAGATTTGCAATGTCAGCAAAATGTTTTGCTAAATGTCACCTTTTATTGTTGAAGATATATGTATGTCAGGATGGGTTGGGGTCTGAACCATGTCTTTGATAGGCTTGAAATTTAATAATCAATTTCCATTTTACAAATTATGAATCTTAAAACAAACATTCTTAGCTGAAGATACAATATGTATTAACTAACTTCTTCATATTAGCCTTGCTCTGACCAAATATTATATACCATGTGTATTTTTACAAACAAAATGCAATCTATGTATCTTTCATAAAACTTGATTTACGTAGAAGTACATATGTTACCTCTTATATTTAAATAAACCAATGAGGGAAGATTGATGGAGAAAGAATCAAATTTAGAAAGTAAGTAAAAAATTCAGTTTTAAATTTGAAATAAAAACAAAATATTTAATCATTGTTGGATCATATCAATCAAACACAACCCTGGGAAACCTCTTAATCTTTTGTCTTTAGGTGTGTCACATCTGGTTTAACATGGTTTGATGTCTGACTTTGTTATCTCATGTCTTCAGCATTTGCTTTGAGATGCTCCAGGAGAACTCAACCATCTCAGTCTTGCTCAGCTCTGATCCTGTCCATGAGTGTGATGCTAAGATTAGGTTCAGCAGTGCCTGGCTCCATTGCGGCTGGTAGAGGAAGAATGTTCTTTGAAGGGTCTCTCTGCATCCAGAGGAAAGTGGTCAGCTGCAGTCCCTTTGGCATGGAGAGTGGAGTGGAAATGCAGGAATGATGAATGCCCCTCCTGCAGTGACAGAGTAGAGTCCTCCTACAGGTTCTGAAACCCTTTGGTCCCAAATGCTTCTAGTTTTCTATATGCAACCCAGATATAGTGATGTAATTCTTGAGAGAAGTAGTTTATCTCTGGAGGGTGCAATGCCTTATTAACATTTGCTGGTGGGAAGAAAACAGATTCCAAGAAGAATCAAGACTGGATTTTATTACTCTGTGGTAGAAATTTAAGGGAGGTGAGACTTAGATTTAGATTTTGAAAATATTTTTAAAAAGCTAGAAATTCTAATTCAAGTGCGGTAGAATGACTTAATGAAGAAAAAAAGAATTGTAGAGAATGACAAGTCCAAAATTCTTGCAACCATAGAAGACCTTGACCAGAAGAAAAACCAGGCCTTAAAATATTGCTTGGCAAAAGGTAAACAAAGACTTTGGGTTGATTTTTCTACCCGTTTACCTGGTGCCAATGCTATGCTTGCACCACCAGAAGGGTAGACAGTTTTGGATGGTCTGGAGTTCAAGGTTGCCTTAGGAAATACCTGGAAAGAAAACCTAACTGAGCTTAGTGGTGGACAGAGGTCTCTAGTGGCTTTGTCATTAATACTATCCATGCTCCTCTTCAAACCTGCTCCCATTTATATATTGGATGAGGTCGATGCAGCCTTGGATCTTTCTCACACCCAGAATATTGGACAGATGCTGTGTACCCACTTTACTCACTCTCAGTTCATTGTTGTGTCCCTCAAAGAAGGTACGTTCAACAATGCAAATTTTCTTTTCAAAACCAAGTTTGTGGATGGTGTTTCTACAGTAGCCAGATTTACTCAGAGTCAAAATGGAAAAATTCCAAAGGAAGCCAAGTCCAAGCCCAAAGGACCCAAATGAGCACTTGCTATGAGTTCAGAGATGAGTGTCTTCACCTGGACCTGCTTCTTAGACACAGACTTTCAAGAACTTGTGATCTGACTTGTTTGTATAGTTTCATTAATGTTATTTCTTACTTTCTTCTTTATCAGTTGTAAATGAGCGGATTCTTTTTCTGGTGTGACTATAGTTAAATTATTGTGATTATATGTGTTATCATCAATTTTTTTAAACAAATATTTTTATATCCTAGGGATCCCAAGAAACATGGTTGGTAAATTCTGTGTACAAAAGTAAAAATATAAAGAAATAGATGATATTATAGTGTCAACATAGCTGACAGCCTTAATTAGTTCAATTTCTAAGGCAGTATTAATGTATTTTCTTTCACTGATGAAATCATTTGAGTACAGAAGATTTAAAATGCATGTAGCTGGACTAACAAAAGGAACACAAAGCAATTATGTGTATGCTGAGCTATGTGAGGTTTTTCCTGTGGGGATACAGTGCCAGATCCTCAGAGGGAAGTGGGTCTTGAAAATATTTCTTATTTCAATGATGTTGAAGTATCTATATAGATATATATAGATATAATATATAGATATATATATAATTGGTCTCTGCAAGCTTGAGGTTTTTGTTGTTTTTTTTTTTTAAGCTTTGAGTATTTTAATAGAGGCTTGGAATGAGATATGTTGCACAGTATGCTTGTGGGTTTATCTAAAGCCCTCTAATATTAAAGATTTTTATCAGCCGTTTCATAATCTGAATCAGTAACCTTTTGGTGAATATAGGACCCAGCAGAATAAATCAAAATTATCTTTTATAAAAGTCTAATAAATATTTGTTCTACCAAAATAATTCAGAAGCTTGATGGTTATTCTAATTTTCAATGCCTTCTGATTTTCCAGTTCAAAGGGATAAAATTTACTTTAGAACACAAGAGGTGGAGCTATCAAACACTGGAAAACTCCTCTTCTGTGAAGTTCTACTATCTTTAGATACATTTCTACATCAGGATCTCCATGCTCTCAATCCTAAAAACCCTGATAATGGTCTAATCTGACTTATTTTAATTCTGTGTACATATCTGAGATCCTGTATAAGCCCTCAGGCACCTGCTGCCCTTGTGACAGATTCCAAAGGATTTCATTAGAAATTAATTGACTACTATGGAAGGGAAGAGAGACTAAGTTGTACAATGCTGTTACCAGAGAATTCACAGATAACAGATCTGAGTGTTTCCCAAGGGGTTGCAAACCGTTAGTCAAAGCAGTTGTTTCCATGCATACTGTCACTGATAACAGTATCCTAATTTGATCACAGGCTAATCAGTACACTTGTTCATATTTCTGATTAAGTAGTTATAAAGTCATAACTGCTGTTTTAGTCAGCATTTTTAAAAACTTAAGAGGTTGAATACTCTGTCATATATACCAATTTCTTAGCCGGGCGCACACCTTTAATCCTAGCCCTTGGGAGGCAGAGGCAGATGGATCTTTGTGAGATCAAGACCAGCCTGGTCTACAGAGTGAGTTCCAGGACAGCTGGGGCTACAGGGAGACCCTGTCTCGAAAAGACCAAAAAAAAAAAAAAATCCAAACAAACATATATACCAATTTCTTTTCCTTGTCTATGAATTATCTCCTTGTATGCTTTCCTGATTTTTGTTTTGTCCTATGTATAATTTTGCTCTTTGAAACTTTGTGAGTATATTAAATGTTGTGAACAATGAAAAAAAAAGCTAGAAATTGCTTCTTACTGTGAGGTTTCTATGATGTCTTTGGTTAATTGAGCGAAATTCCACATTCATACTGAAAACTGTGGCACTATTTGCAAGTGAATATAAGACTACTTTGGAATAAGATAGTGAACCCACCTCTGCCAGTGAGAGAGACTTCTTAGTGGGATTCAACTTACTTTAATAATCTGACAGTCAATCATAATTATTGAACACCTTGCCCAAGAATCTTATTTAGTCAACACCGGTCCTATTGTGTTCCCTTTAGAGATGAAAAACAATGAAGTTTAGAGAAGTTAAACAAATTACCCAAAGTCACACAACTTAAAAGTAGTAAAGTTACCATCCAAGTCAGGTTTATTTGACTCCAAGTTTCAAGACTCTAAGCTCTGTGGATGGCGCCCTTTAACAAACTTTGATTTCCCCAGCTTGTCCGAGTCAGTAGCATAGAAAGAAAAATCATTCTCAATGTCGCCACATGATGATCCAGGGGAAGAAGCAGGATTTAAGCAAATGCCTTGATAGAAGGTTCTGCATTAGTGCCTCAAGGAGCAGGGCAGAGGGAGTGCTTAACTATGACTCCAGGAGATAAGAAACAATTTCTTGGTGGGACTATTTTGTGCATTTTTTATGATGTCTACTTTGGGGTGCAAATGATTCATTTATCTCGAAAAGTGACTTTTATAAAGGATTATTTTTGTTTTTGAATTACCTCTCTTAAGGTAAGAATATGAAATAAATGCCCATAAATATGGTTTAATAGAAAGTCTTGCTTCCAGGAAAATGTCTCATATTTCTAAGAGCTGTTACCAACTCTTCAGAAGCAGGCTGCTTCCCGCGGGGAGCACTGACATACTTGGCTACTCATTCATCTGAAATGTGTCCTCCAAATACAGGATTCAAATTTGAAACAGCGGAGTGAAGAATAAATAAAGCCAGCCTGTGGTGGAATTCTCTTTTAGCATTTTCTGAAGGTTATCTCTAATTCTAATTGTTTCTGTCCTGTCCTTCTGAGAAATTAGAGCCTCAGATGCCCTTTCTTTGAGCATGAAATGACTTCTGTGTAATTAGGTAAGCTTTGGTGCTGACACGGGTGGTCTGTAGCTTAATTCCAGACACACCGAGGGCACAAGGGAGCACACAGTGCAGAGCTGGCATGTGGATATTAATTGGTGTTAATGAAAGCAGAGCTTCTAAAGCTTCCACCTCTACAGAAGGTGGCGACCCAGTCATCTTCGTCCAAGCTGTTCAGAAACAAGGCAAAGCATATCTATCCCACTTAATTTAGTGTGAAAATAAGAGATTACATATATCAGGGAAAGTTTAAGAATGACACACAGTTCCATAAACCCATTCGCCAGGGGCCACTTTCAGCTTCCCTTCTCATCATTCCGGCTTGTTGAAGAAAACTTAATCCCAGTGCGGAGCATCAGGAGGAGAGGAGAGAAATTGAGCCATCAGGTTAATGGGATGGATTTACAGTACTGCATTACCTATGTAAGCTAATTTCCTATGCTCACTAAAATAAAGACCAGCAATAGGAAATGCCCATGGTCTGAAAAAATTGTCCGTAAAGCAAAGAGCAGATATCCCACACTAAACCAAGAGGGCACGAGCTTCTGGCAGAGGCTACAGGTGCGATGGAATACTGTTCCTCTGACACCACTTACTGAGAGTGCAGTCGATGGCATCGCTTTTCAGCTTCCTTCACAGCTTGCTGCAAATTCATTTTTGCAGTCAGTGAACAAAGATTCACAGCCTGCCTGCAGTGCACTTGGTACCATCAATGAGTTTTACTAATTTGATTTATCAACTTGAATAAATGCTTTTCTCATCTTCACAAATCCCAACTTAAAGACCTCAGTGCGTAGTCTGTCATTTAAATATGTTGAATGGTAAGTCTAAGTCAAGGTGAAAGTCCTAAAAATTCAGTGCTCTGACTTTCATATTTTTTGTACTCTCTCTCTCTCTCTGCCTCTCTCTATCTCTCTCTTTCTCTTTCTCCTCTTGTTTCTTGCCTCTTGTCTCTCTCCCTCCTCCCCTTCTTTTCTCCTTTCTTCCTTCAGTAGACAAGAAAGTGTTCCTTCTAGAAAAGGCTCATATTTCTAAGAGGTATTGTGATGTCACCAGGAGCAAGCCAGTGCCCTCCTCTACATAATCCTTCTTTTCATTCTTTCCTCCTCACCTACGTCTCAAGGCTTTAAAAATCAACTCCAAATTATATGAAAATTGTGGGTTTAAACATTTATTTCTGAATCAAGAGTTCAAAATCATATTTTCTTTTCTTCAACAATTTAGGCTTCCCTAAATGTAGAGAAAACATCTTTGGTATGTGTATGACATGAACATTTGTCACCACACAGGAAGTCAGAGTAATATAAATAATAAGGTACTTCAAACACAAATTAAACATCCCCTTTACCTAGCAAAAAGAGGAAAGTCTTCAATTCTGCAAGTAAAGGTGGTGAGATTGACCTGTCATGAGACATTTGAAGTAGAGATGGTAAACAGTAGCTGCCCATTTTCTAGGACATCAGGACTTGTTAGAAGCTAATGATTTCTTTTCTCCTTGTTTTGATCCAGACTCTATAGTATCTCATTCTGTTAGAGCATCCTCTGGGAATAGCACAGAAAGATCAGCTTATTTTTTGGCACTTACTCTACAGTCATGAAGGCCAATGTGGCACCTCAGTATTGACATATTTGTCTTTAAACTGGTCTACGGAGTGAGTTCCAGGATAGCTGGGGCTACAGGGAGACCCTGTCTCAAAAAAGACCAAAAAAAAAAAAGTGTATCTAGCAACACATGACAAAAATGAAGATAGCCAAGCAGCGTTCAGTTCAAAGCACAGAGGCTGATAAGCAATCGAGATCATGTATAAGTCTTACTATGGATTGGTTTATTTTCAGACCATGACATTTTTTTTCAGTTCCAGTACATGTGCTGATTAAGAATGAAGAATGAATATTAAGCTATGAGCACATAAAACTTTCCTCCTTTACCTTCTCAGTGAAAACTTACTACATTTAATTCATATTGATCTGCAGCTTCACAGCTAGAATGTAAAATTTATGAGGAGGAAATTCTGAAGATAAATTTGCATTCCTGACTCTTACCTGAGGTTTACTTGATGTGATGGCTAGTGTTTATGCCTAGATTGATTAGAGTTAGAATCACCATAGAAACACATCTCTGGGTGTGCCCATGATGATGCTTCAAGAAAGGGTTAATCTACCTGAATGCGTAGGGCAGGGGTCCTGAATGAATAAAAAGAAAAATGTAAGTGAGGATCTGCTTCCTGAGTGATGACCTAGGGTGACCAGCTGCCTTGCATGTCATCTGTCATGGCTTCTCGGCCCCAATGGGCTGTATCTCCTTGAATTGTAAATCAGAATAAGCAACAATCCTCTCATAAGTTGCTTATTATTCACAGTTAATGAGGTATGATTTACATTAAATATCTTCTCTATTATTTGACAGAGGGTAATTATCTTAGTCGATGCATATTTTTCATGGTACAGAATGAGAGCCAACCAACTAACCAGAAAATAATGTGATCCTGAGACCCTACAGATAAAAGTATACTAACACACATGATAAACATTCACACTGTCAGAGATTTACTTCCGTTCTGCTAAGTGCTCAATGATAGCCGTCTATATTCTCTTTGGAGAAGAGAAAAGATGCCACTTTAGGGGTCACAACCAAAGGAAGTGTGGTAACCACACTTGTACACGGAGTTTCATGAAACGTAGACATCCATGAAAGGGTATTGCTATTCATTGCTTCTGTTTTTATTTCTCCCTTGTTTCGGTAAATTTATTCCACTCTTATTCCACTAGAGTATAGACCCAATTAAAAACTGCTGAGTACTCCTGTCTTCTATTTAAGGTAAGAGGCTATAACACACAAAAATAAAATGAGTCATTTCTGCCAAAGTGTCCTGAACAAGTTCACGGCTATACCTGTTTTCTACCATCTATCTGCCCACTGTCTTTTCATCCATGTATTGACCTGCCCACATCATCCCTCATTTCCTCAATCTTCCATGACCTTCCCCAAACAGCATCATTAACTGAGGACCAAATTCTTATTCAAATCATGACAGCTATCTTCTCAGTTCAATCGACCTACGATAATGACCTCAGTCAATGCATGTATTTGTTATATAATAACAAGCCAGATAATCAAAGAATAGACAATAAATATCAAGGCTATATGCATAAATTGCTCATTGCCATTTTAAGAAATTTAAAGTCCTCACTTTTTTTGGAAATTAGAACTAATGAGATAAATTGTGGAGAATTCCAAACAATTATTTTCTTGATTTTAGGATATAATGAAACACAGTTCTTCAAAGACTCTCTGGCAAGGTTTAAAAATACATTTCAATATACACTAATGTAATTATGTAATTGTTTTTTGTTGTTCTTTTTGAGACAGGGTCTCTCTGTAGTCCCGGCTGTCCTGGAACTTACTGTGTAGACCAGGCTGGCCTTGAACTCACAGAGATTTGACTGCCTCTGCCTCCTGAGTGCTGGGATTAAAGGTGTACACTACCATGCCTGGCTACTAATGTAATTTTTATTGATGTAAAATTATTTCTGAACTTTCTTTTTAGTCTAAATGTTGATTGCCCATTTGGAGAAAAACTTTAATTACACAGCTATGAAAAAAATTTATTGTGGAATTATAGACCAACCTAATAATAAAAAGCAATGTTTTGTTATATTACAATCTAAACCTTTGCATTAAGTGCTCACATTATTTTACTTAGATATTTACTAAAGTATGTGACTCAAATGTTCCTGTTTTCTCTAAAAATAGTACTCTGTGCTCATGTGTGCATGCTCATGGACACACACACATATGTTCCAATACAAATAACCCTAAGAGGGCTGGAGAGATGGCCCAGTGGTTAAGAGCGCCGACCGCTCTTGCAGAGGACCCGGGTTCGATCCCCAGCACCCACATGGCGGCCGAGAGACTCCAATTCCAGGAGAACTCCAGTTCCAGGGGAGTCCAACACCCTCTTCTGACCTCTGCGGCATTACACGTCACGGGTGCACAGACTTGCATGCAGACAGTACATTCATACACATACGGAAATAAAAACAAAACAAAACAAAACAAAAAAAAAAAACCAAAAAGCAAATAACCCTAAGAACATATTTTCTAATCTTAACAAGAGAAAAGTCAAGATTAATCAAGTAATCATGAAGCCAACTATTTTTGTTGGCAGTGGCTGGTACTCACAGAGTTAAAAAGCCTGAGAAACACATTTCTTCTCTCAAAATTTTTTTTTCAAAGCCATTTTTTAAATTGAAGCTTTATGCATTTCATACAACATTTCTCAATCAAATCTAGTCTCTCAAAACTTTTAAAACCAGGTTCTCATATGTAGCCCTGGCTGTCCTGGAACTCAGTGCAAAGACCAAGCTGGCCTGGAACTTGCAGTGATCCTTCTACCTCTGCTGCTGAGTGCCTGTGTGTTCAAATGTGGTGATCCTCTTCCTTTAATTTTTTTTTTCCCTGGTATTAGGATCAGAGTTTCTGGAGCACTTTAGACAAGAACCCTACCACTAAGCTATGCTCCAGTCCCCTCTCTCTCTGATTTCTGAATTTTGCAAACCAGTTTCCTTTGCTTTCCTTAACCTCTAGTTTTATACTATTAAATATTTTCTCATCAAAGTAAAAAACAACTGTGTCTTTAGACTAACTTTAGACAAACATTTAAAATATAAAATGCAATTGCCTTCCATACATGACGAAAATAATTTCAACTTCTTTTCCTTGCAGAATATGTATTCAATCATCAGTTCTTTCAATCAAATTCAACTCAGTTTTTTGAAGCTTTGGCAAGCAAATATTCCCACTAATAAATTCAAATTATTTGTTTCCTTGTAATAGAATTTTTCTATGTGAAAGCACTTAGTGTTGTTAACAATTTCAAGAGCAATAATATGAAAAGCAAAAACAAAACACAAGTATCAAACTATTGTGAATGCCTAACCATGCTGATGGGCACAACTGGTCATGCATTTAACAGGTTTTCCTGGGTGCTTATTGCATTCAAGCCTAGGGTATTCAATAAATGCTTGTTGGATGACAGAGTGTTTTCAGTTGGGTGTTTCAGTATTATTTCTCTGTTTCTTGCTCCTTCAGGGTGCATATTCTATTTGAAAGATAAGAGTATTCATTTAAAACAACAGCAAAAAGAATAAGAAGGCAACTGCTGATGCTGGGTTTCTACTGCAGTAGATTGCTACCTATTTCCCCTTTTTAAGATGCTCCCAGTTTGGTTAACTGGTGATTGGGAAAAACACAGGGCACTGCATTTACACTTGGCCCCTTCTATCTTGTGTCCTCTCCAAACGGTCTCATAACAAGCTTTTGGCTAAGAAGCTTCTGTGGGCAAGTTTTTGAAGGATTTTGGCATCAAGGCTGAAATAGCTCCCAAGCCCATAAATGCTTAATTCTAGAAAGGATAAAAGATGCTTAAAAAGAAGTACTTTGGGGCTGGAGAGATGGCCTAGCGGTTAAGAGCGCCGACCGCTCTTACAGAGGACCCGGGTTCGATCCCCAGCACCCACATGGCGGCTGAGAACCGTCTGAAGCTCCAACTCCAGGAGAACTCCAGTTCCAGGGGAATCCGAGACCCTCTTCTGAACTCCGTGGCGTTGCACGACACGGGTGCACAGACTTGCATGCAGACAGTACATTCATACACATACAGAAAATAAATAAAATTAAAAAAAAAAAGAAGTACTTTGTAAAAGAACATGAAATAGACCACATTACTGGCCCTCAGCTTCTAGCAATGTGATTTGTTCAATGTTTTGGTCAAGGTCTTTTGCCAAATTAGGTCCTCTTCTATCACAATAATTTTTGGAATACTTTTTAAAGAAAGGTTAGCCTTTACAAAGCAACAGTGAATGTCAGTGTTCCCACTGCGCCCAGTGACAGTTGATAAGTGCAAATAGAAGAAAAGCTATACATGCAAATACACAGTAATTTGCATGACTCCTGGTTCACTGGAAGAAAGTGAGTGGCAGCCATCAGTGCTGTTCTGTCGCTCTAAAGCTACTTGCCTTGCAAGCTGTAGATTTCTCCAACGCTGTTCTGACGCGTGATATGATGCCAGTATGCACTTCGAGGGAGAGAGATGGATTTCGATAATGTCATTGGCTCAGTCAAGCTTGTCTGAAGCTAAAAGAGAAGGAAAATGTAACTTAAGACTTCTTTAAAATATCAAATTGAAATCCACTCGTTTCAAATACCAAGGGTTGAATGTGAGTGACAGAAAACAGAATTTGTTAGAGATACTCGTATAATCCCCCTTTCAAGGATAAGTTTGTCAAAAGTAAAGTCATTACTCAAAAATATGAAAGAGGAGGTTGTGAGGGAATGGCTCAGTGGGCAAGAGAACTTGCTGCATAAGCTTAAGGTACTGAATTGTAATGTCCAGTATAAAAAGCCAGGGTGGCCAGGGGGCATTAGTATAATCCCAGTGCTATGGGAGTGGAGATCAGATCACCGGGCTTGCTCACAACCACCTATGCTCCTGATTTAGTGAAAAACCCTGTATCAAAGGAATAGGTAGATAGTGATAGAGCAGGTCACCTGGAATCACCTAATGGCCTCTACATACAGACATCCACCCAAATACATGTATGCATATACCACGCACATACACCAGACACACAGTAACATTAATGTGCAAGTGCATGCACACACCCCCACACCACCACCAAGAACAAATATATGTAACCGGAGTACTTATAAACAATTTAATACTTATGGAAAACTTGGTCACGTTTAATGTGATGAATTAAGAGGGGAAAATTAAGATGGTATTGATGCTTCTTCTGTGAGAATTCCAATGGCTTCTAGCCAAAGGGGAATGCCAGCCAGTACTTTGGGTTGCAGGTCACTCTGCATGTTGGTTCAATTTTAATGGTTTAGAATGTTTCCTTTTGCTCTCAGCTTTCTGCAATATATAGAATGGTAAATAGTTCAAGAAATCTTCATTTTGCATGGCCCAATGAGTAAATCTTCATTTTGCATGGCCCAATTAGTAAATCACCCCACCTCTTTTATTGGGCACCAAAAAGGTGATTTACTAATACCTCCTCCCACCTTGTATAAGGCTACTTTTCCAAATGCATCCTTTGTTTGCTCTTATAAAAGGCCCCTGTGTGTATTGAATGAATATCATCTTTGTGATCCTCCATGTTAAGATGGTTGTGTGTTTTCTTAGTCTGAGATGTTTGTTGAGGTTAGCTGAAGACTTCCATACCATGTTGTGTCATTGACTCAGGCATACGATGGATACAAAGACAAGAATTATTTTCCATGTTTAAGAAAGATATTTATTTTTCTGGATTCATATTAAGTTAAGAAAACACATGCAGAAATGGTTTTATTTGAACTTTGGGCATGCTTCTTTGATATAACCTGAGCATGTATCTCATACTTTTAGATAGATAATTTGAGTCTTTTGATAAAGAAGGATCCAATCTCCCCTTAGCGAATGGTGGAATCTGGCAAAACTGAAAGGACCAAGATGAACTCTGGCCTTAGACTACCATTGTCCACACCACCCATCTTCAGCACAACACACTTCCACATATTGAACTGGATTCAGCTCTTACTGTTATCATATATAATTTCTGCCAGGAAAGTACCTGATATGATACAATAGGTCCTTAAAATTCACATGAAACTATGTATATGGATCTCAGGAAAAGCCATATGTGTCAACAAAGGCTGACTGATGATTAGAATTTCTATGATTGTGGAAGGTAGAGTCATATTATCTTGGTTTATCTGTATCCCTTTAATTGCCACTTATTGCCCACTTGGATATCAGAGCAACATCTTATGACTATCAGATAAAATCCTTTTCAGAATATACCAACAGACCCCTTACCTTCCACCATCTCAAAGGTGAATGATGTTATCAGCTAAATTCCATAGTAGAGACTCCTCTGCTTTGCTGTCACTTTTCTTTCTGAAATTCCCAGGGATGTGGAAAATGCCTTGATTTATGACTTTCTGGTATATTTTGGTACTACAATAATTTCATAAAACTGTTACCATATTCAAACATGGTATTTGGAATCATTTGAATCTGTTTTTTTGGATCATAACCACTCATATTTTACTCCAGAATAAACTACTTCTTTCCTCCTCTGAGGTGAAACCTGTGTTTTTGAATGAACCATTAAGAGGCTTTACATTTTAGTTGATGGCATAGTCAGAGTTTTAATGTTCTTATTTGGTTTTACTTTTCTAGTGGCAAGGCACTTCCTGACGTGTTCTGTCTTGCTATAAGATCACCACACCCAGCCTCTAAAAATTGTAGTACCAGAGTGATAATTCAAAATTTTATATACTTCAAAATTTCTTCCTTACACATTCCATTATTGGTGTGTACAGTGGGATAAAGGAATAAAAATTTCTGGCTTATAAATTAGAGCTTTCTGAACCCATGGGATCTCTGTTAACAATGCACATTTCCAGTTCTGTCTCAGCCCTAACAGCTAGAACATACCTATGCATAGGACTACCCATATTAACAACACATCAGAAGTATTCATCTCCAAATATTATGCAGAAGTAGAGGCAAGGCTCATTTTATGATGGTGTCATTGGAAGAAGAATCTGATTTCCCATATGCGGCATGGAGTGGACTAAACACTTGAATCTGTGTTCAGTTCATGTCAGCAATGTCCATTGACAGCATCAGCTAATTCATAAAGTGACCTTCATATTAATCACAGCTCTGTTTGCTGCCTAATTTTATTTATTTCTTAATCTATTACCAATTAATAATAAACTTTTTATTTAGCACAAAATAAATCTTTCTGAAATTTGATGAAAGTGAAGTGCCAAGTCCCAGTGCAATCATATTTAGAGATAGAGCCTTGAGTAGGCTAATTAAGGTTAAAGCAGGCCACGGGGATGGGACTCCAGTCCAAGAGGACTGTGTCCTTATAAAAAGAGAAAGAGACTCCAGAGAGTAATATTCATAGAGAAAATGCCGTGAAATGACCCAGAAAATGTTTATTTGCAAGGCAAGCATAGAGACACAGGAAGAAACAACCCTGTCTTAGTGCTGACTTCAAACTTTCGGACTATAGATTTGTGAAAAAGTAAATTTCTGTTGGTTAAGGCCACTCAGGTTATAGTATTTTTTTACAGCTATATCAGAAGCAAGCTAAAAAGTAAGATGTACAGTCTGATATATGATTTGTCTGGCCATTTTAAATTTTGTTATTAACTTTAAGCAATATATTATAAATTAACTTTGGTAGTCATAGTGAGGAAGACAATGTGACCATGGTTCAAACACTTGTATTAGAGAAGTCATTGGTTCTAATTTTAAATTCTTATTTATTTATTTATTTATTTATTTATTTATTTATTTTTATTTTTGAGACAGGGTCTCCCTGTAGCTCCAGCTAGCCTGGAACTCACTTTGTAGACCAGGCTGACCTAGAACTCACAGAGATCTGCCTACCCCTGGCTCCCAAGTGCTAGGATTAAAGGTGTACCACGCCTGGCTTAAAGACAGCTCTTAGCCATCATGTGGGTGCTGGGAATTGAACCTGGGTCCTTTGCAAGAGCAGTTGGTGCTCTTAGCCATTGAGCCATCTAGTTCACTGAGATGCTGAGCAACAAGTCAGAAACTGATTATTTAGAGTCTGGAAAAGGTAACACCTCAACAGAATGTGGAGAGTAGTTGAGACATCTATGTTCTGAGAGAGGCACAGCACACAAAGTCCAAGTCAAAGATCATGCCCTAAGCCCTCAAAGCTCCATACACAGATTCAAATTATACCTATCTGAATAGGCTGCCTTTGATCTCTGCTATTTAAGTAATAAATTAACAACTTATTTGTATAAATGCAAGATCTATACATATAGGTGATCAAAATAAGTCAGATTCTAGTACAATTTTTTGAAACAGGGCAATTAAAAGAAAGACAGTCTAAGCCTTGGTCTAAGCCAGGTGTGACACAGAAGCACAAAACTCAAGGAAAATGAATTCAAGGAATATCTGACCAATGTGGGCAAGCGAGACAGAGATAAGCAGGGTGAAATCAGGCTACAAAATTTCCTCTCATCTTTACAGTCAGGAGAGGAGGCCAAGGAATGCAGGCTGCTTCCATTGTACAGTTCCGGATCCCAGTCTGGATGGTGCCACTGCTAGTGGACAGGTCTTCCTATCTCAATTAATGCAATCAAGATGATCCCCATGGACATGCCCAGAAACTGATCTCAAGGAGGTTCTAGATTCAGTCAAGTTGACATTTATTTTTTAATTTTTTAATAATACTTTTACTGATGTTTCGTGTATTTCAGACATCATTTTTCAGTTCAATTTAGACATATTCCCCTTTCCTTTCCTCTCACCCCACCCAAGTTCATGCACTTTGCCATACATGTCCTGCATCTTTCTCTGTCTTTTTAAAGTTTTTCTCTGCAAAGGTTTATTGTTTTGCAGTTTAACTATAACAGTCCATTCTTTAACCCAGTCCTTATGTTGTTGTGGTTCCCTCCCAATTGTATTGCTCCAAAGTATGACTATACACACATCATATATGTACCAGAATTATGTCCTCTAGGAATAAACTGTATGTTAACTCCAATATATGTCTAGGAGTTCACATTTTTTTCTTTTAATTTTATATTGCTCTAAAATATGAATATATACCTTCCATCCATATACATTAATTAACATGTCTGAAAGTAAGTGGTAAGTCAATTCTAGGGCTCATTAAGAGATTCACATATAAAATCATAGTTGCTTTCAGCTAGAAAGAAATATAACAATAATGATACTCAGCTTGCCTTTCAATTGGGGGATTTTGTACTAGCATCCACAAATGAGGGAAACCATTCCCTGTTTGTTTTTTTTTGGGGGGGGGGGTACTGTGTTACTTCACTCAGTATAATGGCTTCAAGTTCCATCCATTTACCTGCAAAGTACATGATGTTATCCTTCTTTACCACTGTATAGAACTCCATTATGTAGATGTACCACATTTTTGTTAACCACTTGTCATTGAGGGACATTTGGGTTGGTTCCAACTCTTTGCTATTGTGAAAAGAGATGTAATAAATATAGATGTGCATTTATCTTTGCAGTAGGATGAGTCTTGTGAGTATATACCCAGGAGTGGTATGGTTGGGTCAGGTGGTATGCTCATTTTGAGTCTTTTAAGGGTTCTCCACACTGCTTTCCATAATGGTTGTACAAGTTTACATTCCCACCAGCAGTGGATGAGTGCTCCGCTTTCCCCACAACCTCTCCAGCATTTGGTGTCTTTTGTTTTCTTGATCTTAGCCAGTTTTACTGGAGTGAGATGATATCTTAGAGTGGTTTTAATTTGCATTTCCTTGATTATTAGCTATAGTGAACACTTTTTAAGATGTTTCTCAGCCATCTTTATTTCTTCACTGGTGAAGTCTCTCTTCAGCTCTTTACTCCATTTTTTTGTGAGTCATTTGTTTTTTTCTTTGTTTTTTTGAGTACTTTACATATTCTGGATATTAATGTCCTGTCAGATGTATCACTGGTGAAGATTTCCTCCCACTCTGTGGGTTTTCTCTTCACTTCCTTGATTGTTTCTTTCACTGTACAGAAGCTTTTGAGTTTGATGAGGTCCCACTTATCAGCTGTTGACGTTATTTCCCGTACAGCTGCTGTTTGATTTAGAGTCTTTTCCTACTCCTATGTCTTGTAGATTGCTACCAACTTTTTCTGCTATCACCTTTAGAGTTTCAGGTTTCATGCTGAGGTCTTTGATCCACTTGAAGTTGATCTTTGTACAGGGTGAAAGATAGAGTTCAAATTTTGTTCTTCTACAAATGGTGGTCCAGTTTTGCCAGCACCATTTGCTGAAGATTCTATCTTTCCTGCAATGAGCTTTTTTTCACCCCTTTATCAAATATAAGGTGGCTGAAATTGTATGAGCTCCAGTTTGGACCTTTAATTTTGTTCCATTGGTAAATGGGTCTGTTTTTGTGCCAGTACCAGGCTGTCTTTATGACTATAGCCCTGTAGAACAGCTTGAAGTCTGGTAAGGTGATCCCCCCTGTGTTGCATTTTTTGCTCAAGGTTGCTTTAGCTATTCGGGGTCTTTTGTCTTTCCATATGAATTTAATGATTGTTCCCAGGTCTGTAAATACCATGGGTATTTTAATTTGGATTACATTGAATCTGTATTAGTTAATTTGCGTAGAATGGACATTTTTACTATATTCACTTTTTGAATCCATGACATCAAGTTGACATTTAAAACTAACCATCCTACCTTTGTGCTGAAGAATGTTAAATGTTTTATGGTACTTATTTATGTAAATGTGTTTTTGGTATGACTAAGTCAGGAGGGAATAGATAAGAAAATATACTGTGGAAAAACAACTATTATAATGGCACCAGTGGCCAGAAAGCACACTGTGAAATAGGAAATGTGTGTTAGCTATAAAAACAAATGTTGTGCCTTATAATAAACAAGTATATACAGGGCACTCTCAGTTGAGAATACTGAATTTTATTTGTTCTTAGAAACAAGTTCATGAAAGTTTATAATTGTGTGTGAGCAGAGACTGCAGGGACCTTACGCCAGCCATGCTTGGCACTGTTTGGAGTCATTTAAACAATCCTCAGAAGTTTGATGGTTTATGGGCAATTGGTTTCTCACAGATGTGGCTTAATTTTCAATAGGGGACACTTAATATTCCATTTTATTCAAGATTAATGGGAAGGAATTAGAAGACACCTTGCTGAGTGTGTTCCAAGATAACAAATAAAAAGTGATTTACATAGTCATTTAATGGAAGCTGCTAGATGCCATGCAAATGATCTTCATAGAATATTTTAATTTAACTTGAAACACAATGAATGTTACTACTGTATATTTTTAATTATGTACTAACCAAAATGCATAAGGTAATTAATAAAAGCAGGAGTTTTAGAATAATATCAGAGTTCATTGCAGCCAACTCCACAAGTAGTTTCAGCATTATTCTTTTTTTGATTTTTTTGGAACCAATGATAATTTTAAAACTATATGTGTTTTCTAGTGGCCTGGTGGTGCAGGCTTGTAATTTGAGCTGGTATGGAGGCTGAGCCAGGAAGATTCTGAGTTCAAATTTCTTGGCCATGTTAATAAGACCCCATTTCAAAATAAAAGCATAAATAAGCAAAAAATAATTAGATAAAAATTAAAAAGAGAAGAAAACAAAAAGGCCTTGAAATATGGGTTGGTGGTGCACTTTCCCAGTGTGCATGATGCTTTGGGTTCTCTCTAATTCCTAGAACAAAAGCAAAAGAATATATGCACATTCTTCTTTTTTTAAGACAGGGCCTACCTTTTAGTAGCAGCTGGCCTGGAGCTCTCTATGTAGGCCAGCTCTCTATGGCTTTGAACTCACAGAGATCTGCCTGACTCTACCTCCCAAGTGCTAGAATTAAAGGCGTGTGCCACCATGCCCAGCCCATATGCACATTCTTTTTTTAAAAATTTATTTATTATTTTTTATGTGTATGAGTGTACTGTCTGCATGTAAGTTGGTGCACCCGTGTCGTGCAATGCCGAGGAGGTCAGAAGAGGGTGTCGGATTCCCCTGGAACTGGAGTTAAAGACGGTTCTCAGCTGCTATGTGAGTCCTGGACCCTCTGGAAGAACAGCCAGTGCTCTTAATGGCTGAGCCATCTCTCCAGCCCCATATGCACATTCTTAATGCATCTCTCTTTTACTAGAGGAAGGACACTTTCATAGAGCTACTGTTTGAACATAAGGGATTAGAGGCTAAATACTAAATTCCATAGTTGCTTTACATTAAGATTTTGCTCCCTTAAGGGTATAAAGAGATGGCTCAGTGGTTAAGAGCACTGGCTGTTCTTCCAGAGGGCCCAGGTTCGATTCCCAGCACCACATGGCTGCAAAGAACCATCCCTAACTCCAGTTCCAGGGGATCCAATGCTCTCTTCTGACATCCGTGGACGTTACATGGTATAGGTGCACTTACATACATACAGGCAATACACTCAAACACATAAAATAAAAACAATAAAATATTTTTTGAAAAAAAAGAAATGCTCCTTTAAAACTTTAAATGTACAGTGCTTTAAATAATTAATTTCCAATAACTGTGCATACTGGAAATTGGGATTAATTTTTAGTGGTAATGAATGCACATTTTCCCACTGAAAAAGAAAGCTAACTTATTTTCTCAGCCTCTTTATGAATTATAATTCCTAAGTTTTCATGAAACCCAAGTGGTTTGCTGACACTCTGAAGTAGGCACCATTACTGTGCTTCCCTTGTTGGAAGAAGAGGCAGCTCAGCTCCAGGCCCCTTGGCTGTTTGTCTTTCTTCAAGTCTTTCTGGTAAACTGTCCTGCACATGCAGCCTGCATACAACACGATTTCACTGAGCACAGTCCAGAAATTGAGAGCTCTGATCACCTTTACCAAAAGCAGCAGTAATCATTTTCTTAACTTTCTTTAATTTTGTGAGATGGACTTGCTCTGGAGCCTTCCAATCTGAGATCCTCCTGTCTCAGCCTCCCAGTGTTGGTTTTATAGGCATTTACTACCACAAGCATCTTCAACCACGAAATTTTTACTTGGACTTATAAGACTTGTTTCTCTTTTGAGACAGGGTGGTCTTGACCTTGATGTGTAGCCCAGGCTAGCCCAGAACTCAAATTCTCTTGTTTCAGCCTCCCAGTGCTATGATTACAGGCATATACAACCACACTGGTATAATATTTTAGGTTTTATTTTTCCCACTAAGGTATGACATTTCTCTCTCTCTCTCTCTCTCTCTCTCTCTCTCTCTCTCTTTCTCTCTTTTGTTCTTTTCAAGACAGTGTCTCCCTGTAGCCCCAGTTGTCCTGGAACTTACTCTGTAGACCAGGTTGGCCTTGATCTCACAAAGATCAGCCTGCCTCTGCCTCCTGAGTGCTAGGATTAAAGGTGTGCGCCACCACGCCAGCTGACCTTTCTTTTTCTATTTCACGTAACTGCCACAAAAATTGCCAGTCTGCTTTCCTGGTTTTATGTGAATATGCTGTAGCGATATATTTGTTTGGTGAGTTGCTTTAACCTTTGAAACCTATTGTTTACATTTAAGAAAAGTACCTGATAAAATTTTCTCATTGTTATTCAGCCACAGAAATAAATATAAAAGAAACAGAATTATACTTCTAACATGGAAATGCTATTCCTCTATGTCAGGCAACACTTGTTCTATATGTAACAGGCCTTGCTGATTAGAAGTGAAATATGCATTTGTTATACATATATGTTATATGTGAAAAATATATGTGCTTATTACATTTGCACCTACAATACACATATATGTTATGCATTATATATGGCCACATGTATATGTACTGTACTCACTGAGGTAACATTTGGAAGAGTCACAACAATTTCTATGGTAAGGGAACATGGCCTAAGTAAATTTTGCCTTGATTCTGTGTCAGGCTGTTACTGACCAGACAAACTACATACAACCTTTTCCCACTTCCATATTATTATAAATTTATGTAGAAATACTTGCTTCATCATGTGTATGTATCTAATTATGTTTGGTAATAGACTTATTTTCTTTACTCTTTTGAAATTGAACAAAAATAAATTAATTAATGAGTTAATTAGGATTAAAAGTCTGCTTTCATTGTTGAGCAAATAATAAAATTTGTTCCAACTGAGCATGTGTTAATAAATTCCAATCAGTATCTATCAAGAAAATAAAATAAAAAATATTTTATTTTAATTTTATGTGTTTGACTGCTATGCCTGCCTGTGTGTAAGTGCAATGATCATGGAGGTTAGAAGAGGGTGTCAGATAGGTCCCCTGGAACTGGCGTTACAGATGGTTGTTAGCCATCAGGTCATGTGGGTGCTAGGATTTGAACCCTGGTCCTCTGCAAGAGCAGCCAGTGTTCTTAACTGCTGAGCCATCTCTCCAGCAAAATTTTCTAAGTATGTTTATGGTATTTCAAAACAGGGAATTGATCACTGTCAGTAATAATTGATAGCTGTGGTCTTGTGATTATTATTGATAACTTTTAGTAGCTGAATCTTGAACTTCCAAGAATGAATTTATTTGTATTTATTCTTTTCTTTTAAAGATTAATTTTATTTTTATCTGTGTGTGTATGTGTGCGTTTATATGTGTGTGGGTGCCTACAGAAGCTAGAGGCTCCACACCCTCTATAGATGGGGTTACAGGAAGTTGTTGGCCACCTGATGTGGGTGCTGAGAACCAAATTCTGTTTATCTGCCAGAAGAGCAGGTGCTTCTAAACACTGACCATTACTCCAGCCTCTGCATTTACTTTTATTACATATTATATGCCATATCTAGTCACAAATCACAGTCTTTTACTTTTCCTGGAGTTTTTAAGGCTTCTCTGACTACTCTTGGAAGACTGTTGAAGATGATTTGTGTGTCATCGCTCAGAACAAGACAATACTTCCAAGTTCTTCATATTTTTGATGTAGGATAACATTATTTGTTTCATAGCTGATAGAGCTTTCCTCAAAAATGTGTTGTAAGAAGAATGTTTTAATGGAATCCTGCAGTAGGATCTAAACTGTTGAGAAAATAACCCATTTGGGAGGCCTTTTTGTTCCTTCAAAAGTTATAAATGAGTGTATGTGCTTGCTGCTTATGAAGAGCATTACTGTATTTCATGCACTCTAAAATTCCATCCATTTTTAGATAAAGCATTTTTCTATATAGCACTGCAGAAGAATGGCACTGCCAGTTAAACTGTAGCCCACATTTGATGTGAGAGATCTTCAGATATGTATAGAAACCTGTGCATCTTGGGATGGTATGGGGGGTAGTCCTTTCCAGTTTAAGCAAGCATTTAGATAAAACATTATTTCGTGGGCAGTAATGAGTGATTAAGTAAATATTTCAGTAAAGGACACTGGAGAAGGTTGGAACCATCCAATTTTATTCACTATTTATTGACAGTAAGACAGCGCTAGCTCTCTTCTCTTTCTGACCTTTTCTCCTTGTGGTCCTCTCCTCTTCTGTCTTCATCCATGCTGCATGAAACATCTGACACATTTTCTCTGTACATGTGGTGCTTCTTCAAAACATCATTTGCGGGCTGGAGAGATGGCCTAGCGGTTAAGAGCGCCGACCGCTCTTGCAGAGGACCCGGGTTCGATCCCCAGCACCCACATGGCGGCTGAGAACCGTCTGAAACTCCAATTCCGGGAGAACTCCAGTTCCAGGGGAATCCGACGCCCTCTTCTGACCTCCGCGGCATTGCACGACACGGGTGCACAAACTTGCATGCAGACAGTACATTCATACACATACGGAAATAAATAAAATTAAAAAAAAAAAAACATCATTTGCATTATATTGTAAGATGATATAATTTATTTTGAAATATTTGCTTAAAGCATCTATGGTTTTTGAAACAGGGTTTTTAAAGGGTCAATTTGAATTTTTTCCTTATATGTCTAATAACATTAAATAATAAAGAAAAACATTTATCTTCAAGGAAAGAAATTTTGAGTGTTCCTTTATCTGCCAACACTGACAACATGGAGGAATTGTGCTTCTGAAGAGTAGCTCATGTAGTAAGCCCTGCTACAGCTTTTGAGACCTTGGATGGGGGCTTGTCATCTTCCTGGTATTTTAGTCACACTCATGGTATTTGCTTTGAATGTACACACAGCATTTCTGATAGATAGAAAAATAAGGATTTCAGGAAAAGTTAAGAAAGTATAGAAAGATAAACTTTAAATCTTAGTATATGAGGTTATGTTCAAATAAGCTTTTGAGTTACCTGCAATATTACAAGTCTATAAATTATTAGTGATGCTCCTTATTTTTATTACTTGTTTTTGATAAAATTTCAGGAAAACAAGCTTTTCTTTCATTTGTGTTTTCTCAGAAGCTATATAATTTGTAGGCATTTTTTACCATATCTGTAAATCTTAAAAATGTCCATTCTACCCAAATTAATATAGACATTCAGCGCAATCCCAATTAAAATCCCCAAGAGTTTCTTCACAGACTTGGAAAAAAATTCTTAAATTCATATGGAAAAACAAAAGACCCCAAATAGCCAAAGAAATCCTGAGTGAAAAGAGCAATACAGGGAGATCTCTATACCCGACTTCGAACTATATCACAGGGCTATAGTGATAGAAACAGCCTGGTATTGACACAAAAACAGACCTGCAGACCAATGGAACAAAATTGAAGATCCAACTTGAGATCATACAATTTCAGCCACCTCATATTTGACAAAGGGGCCAAAAAAGACCCAATGGAGGAAAGACAGCATCTTCAGCAAATGGTGTTGGCAAAACTGGATCACCACTTGTAGAAGAATAAAACTAAATCCTTACCTCTTTCCCTGTACAAAAATCAACAAGTGGATCAAAGACCTCAACTTGAAACCCGAAACTCTGAAAGTGCTAGAAGAAAATGTTGGCAGCAACCTTCAAGACGTAAGCATAGGAGAAGACTTCCTAAATCAGACAGCAGCTGCACAGGAAGTGAGGTCAACAATTCATAAGTGGGACCTGATTAAACTCAAAAGCTTCTGTACAGCAAAAGAAACAATCAGGGAAGTGAAAGAAAACCCAAGAGCGTGAGGAAACCTTCACTAGTGATGCATCTGAGAGAGCATTAACATCCAGAACATATAAACTACTTAAAAAACAAAGAAGAAAAAAAGATGGCTCACTCAAAAGACGAAGTAAAGAGCTGAGCAGAGACTTCACAAATGAGGAAATAAAGATGGCTAAGAAACATCTTAAAAAATGTTCAACATCGTGGGGGCTGGAGAGGTGGCCTAGCGGTTAAGAGCGCCAACTGGTCTTCCAGAGGAACACGGGTTCGATCCCCAGCACCCACATGGCAGTTGAAAACCATCTTTAACTCCAGTTCCAGGGGAATCCCGAGACCTTCTTCTGACCTCCACGGCATTGCACGTCACTGGTGCACAAACCTACATGCAGACAGTACATTCATACACATATGAAAATAAATAAAAAATTTTTTAAAATGTTCAACATCACTAATAATTAAGGAAATGCAAATTAATACCACCTTAAGATATCATCTCATTCCAATAAGACTGGTTGGGTTCAAGAAAACAAATCATCCCAAATTCCGGCAAGGTTGTGAGAAAGGGGAACACTTATCCACTGCTGATGGGAATGTAAACTCATTCAACCACTATGGAAAGCAATATGGAGAATGCTTAAAAGACTCAAAATGAGCTTACCACCTGAGCCAGCCATACCACTCCTGGGTATATACCCACAGGACTCATACTACCACAGAGATACATGCACAGCCATGCTCATTGCAGCTCTTTTTACAATAGCGAAGAGTTGAAACCAACCCAAATACCCCTCAATCAATGAGTGGATAGAGAAAATGTGGTTCATCTACATAATGGAGTTCTATGCAGCAGTAAAGAACGATGGCATCAGGAACTTTGAAGGTAAATGGATGGAACTAGAAGATATTATGCTAAGTGAAGTAACACGGTCCCAGAAAAGCAAGTGATGAATTGTATCCCTCATTTGTGGATGCTAGTACTTGGCACTGAGTTGTAAGCAAACTGAGCAACAACAATGTTATATTTCCCTTTTCCTGAAAACAACTGTGCTCTTATAATGTAAATCCCTTAACAGACTCTAGAATTAACTCACCACTTATTTTTAGACTTGGTAATCTTGGTATATGGAAGGAGGATATGTAGATATATTTTTAGAATACTATAAATTTGGGGCTGGAGAGATGGCCTAGCGGTTAAGAGCACCGACCGCTCTTACAGAGGACCCGGGTTCGATCCCCAGCACCCACATGGCGGCTGAGAACTGTCTGAAGCTCCAATTCCAGGAGAACTCCAGTTCCAGGGGAATCCGAGACCCTCTTCTGACCTCTGCGGCATTGCACGACACGGGTGCACAGACCTGCATGCAGACAGTACATTCATACACATACAGAAATAAATAAAATTAATTTAAAAAAATTAAAAAAAAGAATACTATAAATTTAAAAAGAAAAAATGTGAATCCTGAAATATATGGAAATGACAGTTTGTGTACAGATGATATAAGTTTAATATAGATGTGATGTATGTATATATATATATATATATATATATATGCATATGTTGAAACAATACAGATTGGAGGGAACTACAACAGCTGAAGAACTGGGACAAGGAATGGACTAAAACAGTAAAGTTCTCCCAAGAACAATAATCCTCTGCTTTGAAAAACTTTGAAAAGAATCAGAAAAAGATACAGGGCAGGAACGGCAGGGTTCATGAACTCGGGTGGGGTGGGGGACATGGAAGGGAAGATGAGTCTAGATTGGAATGAGAAATGATGTATGAAATACACAAAACTTCAATAACAATATATTAAAAACAATAAATAAATTGACAAACAAATAAATTCATCAAAAATCATGAAAAAATTTTAAGGAAGTTTCTTTTATTCATTTATTCATGCATTAATTCTCTTGTGCTTGTGTGTGTGTGTGCACATGCATTTGAGATCTTGATGTCTATTTTGTATTAGACCTATATTAAGTTTCAGTAGGCAGAATCACATAGCATATACATGATGGAACTTCTGATGAATGATTTCTATCCCAGAAATGTCACCACTCCCATTACAACATGGCTGCTGGAGGACAGAGCATTTTGGGCAGTAGAGATTGAGTAGATCTTGTAGTACCAGAGGAAGAATGGTATCTGTGAAATGGACATGGATTCTAAACATGACATTCTTTTTAAAATATCTAAATTTAATAATTTCTTCAATGACATGGATAGTATAATAATCTCTCAGAAATAGTTCTAGTTTAAAATGATTATCCTGGCTTAATTCTGCCATGTAAACCAAAACAAAACTCTGTTAAAATAGAACAGGTGAACTCAGAAGATGAACTTCCTCTGAGGAATGGCTATGGAGACTAATTTGGCATAATAGACTCTAACACAAATGCCACAGTGGATGAACTCTGGGAGAGGGGCTGTGGGAAGGTGCCAATGGAGAGGGCGGGGTATAAAGGTGATGAGGACTGATTGAGATATTATGTACGAAATAACAAAAGTTTTATTAAGAATTAAAAAAAATAAAGAAGGTGTTGAAGCTATTTAAAATTGCCATTCTCTTTTCCCAGGAGTGCTTTCTGATCTCACAGGGAGGCAAGACTGAGAAGCTGCAGTGCATCTGAAAGCAGCACTCAGAGGGAGTCCTTTGGTTCTACTGAGGACGTTCTTTCTGGAGCCACCATTGATGGACTTCTGGTAAACTAATCATCCAGAAAGTCCATTTGTCTCTACTGCTGAGATAATATGAATGAGCGTAAGCAGTGGTTTCATTACAGTTTATTAAAATGACATCATGACATTTGTCTTATGCATAGTTACTTTAAGAGTTGACAATTTTCTGATATTTTATTCAAAACACAATAGACAATCTTTCTCTGGAAAACACAGATTATTTGATTTAAGAAAACTGTGGACAACTTGGAAGAGGAATTTATTTGTTGTTCTCTTGTATTCACCTGTGCCACTGCACGTAAATTCACTGACCAGCAAATAAGTACATTGCAAAGTTGTGCACAGTCAATAAGTAGCTGACCTGTACTTAATAGGTTAACTGAGTCAGTCCATATTGATTCTTTCATTATCTTTCTCAGTGAAAGACGTCAAAATACACACTTTTAAAAGACTTTCCAATTAAGTAGGGTTTTTTTTTGTTGTTGTTGTTGTTGTTGTTGAGTATTCTTTAACAGAGATGTACTCTTTCATTCACTATCCTGGAAAGAAATTCTAGATAACAGATTCTTCAAGCAAGAATAGAAATATGCCATAACTTAGATGATGGAGATATGTAGAAATACACCCAGCAAGGAGGGTTATTAATGAACATAAAGCCAGGTTCTTTGGCCATTTGATATCATGTTAAATTCCTTTTCTTTTAAGAAGAAATGATAGTTGAGACATTATTATTGCTTTCTGCACAAATCTGCTAAAGTTGTAAATCCTATATCATGAAAACTGTGAAAGGCAGGGTCACCAAGCCAGACAGACACTCACCAGGCTAAGAGAGAGGAGGCAGCATGGCACCTGAGGAATAGGTGAGCACAACTCTGTGGGGTGGGGGTGGGGGTCATGACTGCTCTGGGCATGGCCTGTTGCCTGCCAGTCAGCCATACCTGTGCACGTCCAGCGTGCACAGCAGCAGGATGGAATCACCTAGCCAGCTGAACACCTACCAGGTGCAGAGGCCACTGGCAAACCGGCCACCCAATGCTCTTGAGCTACAGTGAGGGTATCACATTGAGAACAGCTGTAGCAACACCTCAGCACAAAGCAGGTGCACTCTCAGCAGGGAACCAACCTGATTGTTACCTCAGGACTTCTGGAAGAACCTCTAGACCAGAAAGGGAAGAGCCTGCGGAACCTCCCAATATATAACCAAAAGGGAAAACTGGAAACCTAACATAACCAGTCCTCCATAAACCAAGGAGAAGACAATGAACATATCTGTAGGAAACAAGCAATTTAAGATTTCAATGCAGTGAAGAAACATTTGAGATTCACACCAGAATACAAAAATAAAACAAATCCACATGCCAAAAACACACAAAGAAAAAAAACAACACAGGAAAAGCGCATAATAAATCTCCACCAGATGCTACCATTCCTATAGAAGATCCCTACAAAGAGATCTCACTGGAATGAACCCACGACACAGTTCTTAAAAGAACAATCGAGGACATAATCAAAGAAATCAAAGAATATAAAGAACAAATAGAGAGCTAACGGGAGAGAATGAAGAACTCAGGAAGGAACTGGAGGGAAAGAATGACAAACTCCAGAAGGAACTAGAGGGAGAGAATGACAAACTCCAGTAGGAAATAGAAACACTGAAAATATCCCATGCTGAAATGAAAAGGGAAACTGACCAGTGAAACAAGGAGCTACAGGAAGAGAAGGAATTGGAAATACTAAAGAAATCACAGGATGAAATGAAGAAGGAAATTGAACACTCATTCAATCAACAGGAAAGGATGGGAGAAAGCCTCAAAAGCGATTGGACAAAGCAGAAAATAGAATATCATACTGACAGATAGCAAGGAAAAACTAGAAATCTCAAACAAAGATTATGAATGGAACAATCAGGAAATTTGGGACACTATGATATGAAAAGTCCAAACCTCTGCATCATAAGGATAGAGGAAGAGAAGAATCCCACAGCAACGGTATTGATCAGATATTCAACAGAATAATAGAAGAAAATTTCCCTAAACTGAAAAGAGACAAACCCATACAAATACAAGAAGGACATAGATTGCCAAATAGACAAGATCAGAAAAGAAATTTCTCATGCCAAATCATAGTTAAAACACTAGATGCCCAAAACAAAGATACTGAAAGGCACAAGAGAAAAACAGCAAGTTACAGATAAAGGACAACCAATCAGAATTACAGCTGATTTCTCAGTGCAAACTAGGAAAGCCAGAATAACTTGGACTAATGTATTCCCAGTACTAAATGACTATAGATGGCAACCCAGATTACTATACCCAACAAAAATGTCAATTATAGTTGAAGGAGAAAGAAAAATCTTTCATAACATAAGCAAGATAAGAATATATGTACAAAAAAGCCAACCCTTCAGAAAATACTCAAAGCAATTCAAAGGACAGAGGAAAGGAACACCTATCCCCAAGCAGCTAGAGAGAGAAATTAATAAAATTATAACTGTGAAAATACAAACCTAGACCATGAATGCAAACAAAAAATAAGGTGAAAGGAAGAAACACATCTCTCAATAATAACCTTAAATATTAATGGTCTAAACTCCTCAATCAAAAGGCATAGACTGGGACAATAGGTCAGGAAACAGAACCCATCTATGTCTATATGCTGTCTACAAGAAACCCATCTCACCCTCAAGGATAGGCACCAACTTAAAGTGAAAGGATGGAAAAAGATATTCCAAGTAAATACTATGAAAAAGCAAGCAGGAGTTGCCATTCTAATATCAGACAAAATAGACCTCAACGTAAAACTAATCAGAAAAGACAAAGAGGGTCATTACATCCTTATAAAAGGAACAATTAATCATGAAGATTTCACAATCGTAAATATATATGCACCAAACTCCAGTGCACTGAACTTTAAATACACAATCCTTCAAGACCTTAAGGTACAGATTAATCCTAGCATGCTAATAGTGGGGGACTTAAATACCCCAAATGGACAAAGAATAAACAGAGAGATATCTGAACTGAACAATACATTACTCCAAATGGACCTCACAGACATCTCCCAAATATTCCACTCAAACACCAGAGAATATACTTTCTACTCATACACCATGGAACATTCTCCAAAGTCGACCACATACTGGAACACAACAAAAAACCTCAATAAATACAAAAAGATTGAAATAATTTCATGCATTCTGTCAGACCACAGTGCAATAAAGCTCAATATCAACACCAGGATAAGCCCTACTATCTACAAGAACACATGGAGACTAAACAACCCACTCCTGAATAGTGAATGGGTCAAGGAAGAAATAAAGAAATAAAAGCATTCCTGGAACTGAATGACAATAATACAACACAACAAAAACGATGGGATACTCTAAAAACAGCAGTGCTAAGAGGGAAGTTTATAGCCCTGGGTGCCTACATTAAAAAAAAAAAAACAGAAAGAACACAAACAAATGATCTAACACTGCAGCTAAAACTTGAGAAACAACAGACAGGAAGAAATAACAAAAATCAGAGCAGAAATCAATGAAATAGAAACACAGTAGAAAATATAAAGAATCATTGAATCCAAAAGTTGGTTCTTTGAAAGGATAAACAAAATAGGCAGACCTCTAGCCCAGTTAACCAAAAGAAAAAAAAAGATCAACTCCAAATCAATAGAATTTGTGATGAAAAGGGAAACATCACAATGGATAACAAAAAGATTCAGACGATCATATGGGAATACTTCAAAAACCTGTACTCTATTAAGTTTGAAAACAAGTGAACTGGATGAATATCTGAAATCCTGGAATTCACCAGAGCTTAACCAAGAAGAGATTGACAGCTTAAACAGACCTGTAATATTTGAGGAATTTGAAAATGTAATAAAAAAACCTCCCAACCAAGAAAAGCCCAGGCCCAGATAGTTTCACGGCAGAATTCTATAAAACATTTAAAGAGGACTTACAACCATTATTACTCAAACTATTTAGAAGGATACAAGCTGAGGAAAATCTCCCAAATTCCTTCTATGAAGCCAGCATTCCTCTACTACTTAAACCAGGCAAAGATACAACCAAAAAAGAAAACTACAGACCCATCTCATTAATGAACATAGACACAAAAATCCTCAACAAAATACTGGCAAACCACATACAGAACCACATCAAAAAACTCATCCATGATGACCAAGTTGGACTCATACTAGAGATACAGAGATGGTTCAACATACATAAATCAATAAATATCATAAAACACATAAATGGACTGAAAGACAAAAAACACATGATAATCTCAACTGATGCAGAAAAAGTCTTTGACAAAATCCAGCATCCCTTCATTTTTAAAGTTCTAGAAGGAATGAATTGGACTGGAGGAACATTCCTCAACATAATCAAAGCCATATACAACAAACCCATAACCAACATCATCTTAAATGGAGAAAAGTTAGAAGCATTCCCCTTAAAGGCAGGAACCAGCAAGGCTGCCCCATATCACTACTCCTCTTCAATATAGTGCTTGAAATGCTTGCTAAGGCAATAAGGCAAGAAAGATAAATTAAAGGAGGTGTGCTAATTGGAAAAGAGGAAGTCGAGCTATCCCTTTTTGAAGATGACAAGACAGTTTACTTAAGGGATGCTAAAAACTCCACCAGAAAACTCCTAGAAATGATAAAGACTTTCAGTAAAGTGGTGGGATACAAAATTAATCTAGAAAAATCAGTGGCCTTTCCTTACACCAACAGCAAGCAACAGAAGAAGGAATACAAGGAGACGTTCCCACTCACGACAGCTTCAAAAACAACAAAATCCCTAGGAGCAAACCTAACCAAAGATATCTACAACAAAAATATTAAACCCCTGAAGAAGGAAATTAAAGAAGACTTTAGAAGATGGAAAGACTTCCCATGCTAATGTATTGGAAAATTAATATAATAAAAATGCCCATTCTACCCAAATTGATATACAGATTCAATGCAATCCCAATTAAAATCCCCAAGAGTGTCTTCACAGACTTGGAAAAAAATCCTTAAATACATATGAAAAAACAAAAGACCCCAAATAGCCAAAGCAATGCTGAGCAAAAAGAGCAATCAAGGGGATCACTATACCAGACTTCAAACTATATTACAGGGCTATAGTCATAAAAACAGCCTGGTACTGGCACAAAAACAGACTTGTAGACTGATGATACAAAATTGAAGATCAACAAATGAGGGAAACCATTCTCTGTCTTTCTGGGACTCTGTCACCTCACTCAGTATAATGGCTTTGAGCTCCATCCATTTACCTACAAAGTTCATAATGCCATCCTTCTTTACCGCTGAATAGTACTCCATGCTAACACCAAATCTCCCAGATGAAAGGCAAGCTGAATGACAGTATGGTTATATTTTTGGTTTATCTGAAAACGACTATGTTGTTATAATGTGAATCCCTCAATGGGCTATAGAATCCATGCACCAATTATTTTCTGACTCTGTAATTACACTGCATATGGGTGGAGAGTATGTCTCCATATTTTAGAATAATATGAAATTAACGGAGGAAAATGTGAATTCCTAAGCATAAAAAAAAAGACTGAGGGAAAGATGCAGGACAGTTATGACAGAATACATGATCTGGGATGGTTTGGGGTGGGATGGGGGGAAGGGATACGGGAATATGCCTGGAGAGAAATGAAAAATGATGTATGAAATACATAAAACATCAATAAAAAATAACAAAAAATAAAACAAAACAAAATAAAAAACAAAATTGAAGATCCAAACTTGAGCTTATATTATTTCAGCCACTCATATTTGACAAAGGGGCCAAGAAGACACAATGGAGGAAAGATAGCATCTTCAGCAAATAGTGTTGCCAAAACTGGATCACTATTTGTAGAAGAATAGAATTAAATCCTTACCTCTCACCCTGTACAAAAATCAACTCAAAATGTATCAAAGATCTCAGTGTGAAACCTGAAACTCTTATGGTGATAGAAGAAAATGTTGGCAGCAACCTACAACACATAAAGATAGGGTAAGACTTTCTAAATCAGACAGCAGCTGCACAGTAAATAAGGTCAACAATTGACAAGTAGGACCTCATCAAACTCAAAAGCTTCTGTACAGAGAAAGAAACAATCAGTGAAGTGAAGAGAAAATCCACAGAGTGGGAGGAAATCTTCACTGCTGATACAACTAACAGAGCATTAACTTCCAGAATATATAAACTACTAAAAAAACAAAGCAGTAAGAAAACAAATGACCTGCTCGAGATGGAGTAAAGAGGTGAACAGAGACTTCACAAGTGAGGAAGTAGAGATGGCTGAGAAACGTCTTAAAAAGTGTTCAACAGGGGCTGGAGAGATAGCCTAGCGGTTAAGAGCACCGACGCTCTTGCAGAGGACCCGGGTTCGATCCCCAGCACCCACATGGCGGCTAAGAACCGTCTGTAACTCCAATTCCAGGAGAACTCCAGTTCCAGGGGAATCCGAGACCCTCTTCTGACCTCCACGGCATTGCACGACACGGGTGCACAAACTTGCATGCAGACAGTACATTTATACACATACAAAAATAAATAAAATAAAATTAAAATTAAAAAAAAAAGAAAACAAATGATACCAAATGCTGGAGAGATTGTGGGGAATAGGGAACACTCATCCACTGCTGATGGAAATGTAAACTCATACAACTACTATGGGAAGCAGTATGGAGAACCTTAAAAGACTCAAAATGAGCCTACCACTTGACCTAGTCATACCACCCCTGGGTATATACCCACAAGACTCATCATACTGAAGAGATACATGCACAACCATGTTTATCGCTGCTCTCTTTACAATAGCAAAGAGTTGGAACCAACCCAAGTGTCTCTTAACTGACGAGTGGATAGAGAAAATGTGGTATATCTACACAATGGAGTTCTATGCAGCAGTAAAGAAAGATGACATCATGAACTTTGCAGGTAAATGGATGGAACTAGAAGATGTTATGCTAAGTGAGGTAACCCAGTCCCAGAAAAACAAATGATGAATGGTATCCCTCATTTGTGGATGCTAGCATCAAGTAAGGCAAAGTTTAATATAACATTAATGTTGTATTTCTCTCTATCTAAATGCAACTGTGCTCTGAGAATGTGAATCCCTTAATGGGCTCTAGAATTAACTTACTACCTATTTTCAGACTTTATAATTTTGGTACAAGGGAGGAGGGTATGTTTACATATTTTAGAGCAATATAAAATTAAAAGGGGGGAAATGTGAATCCCAATATATGATTTAGAAATAACATACAGTTTATTTTCAGATGACATGATTTTAGTACATGTGTGATGTAGATAAATGCTTATGTTGAAACAATACAGATTGGAGGGAACAACAACAAAAGAACTGAGATGGGGAACTGACTGAAGCAGTAGAGTTCTTCTCCCCCCAAAATAATCTTCTGCTTTGAAAAACTTTGAAAAGACCCAGAAGGGGAAACAGGACCTGTATGGCAGACTGCATGAACTTGGGAGGGGTGGGGGAGATGGAGGGGGAAATGAGTCTGGGTTGAACTGAGAAGTGATGTATGAAATGCACAAAACTTAAATAAAAAATAAAAGAAAAAACAAAGAAATGCACAAAACTTCAATAAAAGATTAAAAAAAATCCTGTGAAAGCAAATGCTTTTGGTGATCTGTAAAACTGGTTGGAGGCAGTCATTGCTTATATGTAGGTCCCTGCTAAATTAATCTCAGAAAATCTTTGTCTTTTGAATGCGGTCTCCCTGTAGCCACAGCTGGCCTAGAATTCACTGTGTAGACTTGTCTGGCCTCCATCTTACCATCTAATAGAGATCCACCTGCCTTTGTCTCCTGAGTCTGGGATTAAAGATGTCCTTGGTGTGTGTGTGTGTGTGTGTGTGTCTGTGTCTGTGTCTCTGTGTGAGTTTGTGTGTGTTGATTTTGTTAAGACAGGGCCTCAGAAAAAATTTGAAGTATATTAAATATGTAAGCATTTATATGTGATCAATATTAAAATCATATGGCCTGATGCCCTGTTTTTAAAATGGGAAAAAACAAATATTGCCACCATCATTCTATTTTGTAGTAATCTACACTAAATACAAGGCGGTATTTCTGTTTTTTAGGTAGGGTTTTTTTAATATATATATATATATATATATATATATATATATATTTGTTTTTTTTTTGAGACAGAGTCTCCCTGTAGCTGGCCTTGAACTTGCTATGTAGACCAGGCTGGCCTTGAACTCACAGAGATCCATCTGCCTCTGCCTCCTGAGTGCTGGGATCAAAGGAGTGATCCACTACATCTGGCCTCCTTTTGGTATTATTTCACCCCTCCATTTTATACTTTTTTTTTTTTTTTGGCCTAGGTTTCACACAGAACTTTATCGTAATTTAAATAGCAAATGAAGAATTAGGCAGAAGATATTGACATGCTCTTTAATATATTTTACATTTATTTACTTTCTAATGTTTTGTGCATGCAAAGGAAAAGGAAACATTATGTCTTGGAGACTAAGAAACTTATGTGTATATGTGTATGGTTTTAGAACTCTGGGAACTTGAGCAGTTACCAGGCTGAACTAGCCTGGTTTCAGAAAAGCATTGACTTAGCTAATGCTGAAGAATGGACTAAGTAGGAAGTAATTTAACTTTTCTGGCATTCATCTTCAGAGAAAAATATAGTTATGAAATTACCTTTGAAATTTAACCAAGTGCTGTGTTTATACATGGGCATCAACTGATAAAGAGTCTCACATTTGGTAAATTTCTTTCTGGAGCCTCACTGACTCTACATCCTCTGCAGGTTTGCTTTCCCTCTGAATGGAAGCATATATCTACTCAGAATGCCTGGGGTCCTTGTTCAGGCACTCACTGGCTGTAAACTGTCAGTAATAACTATCTGACTCTTCTCCCCAGACTTGCTTCTCTGTGGCACAGATTGTGATAAGGACACAGCAACAGCCATAGGTGATGTGAATTAAACTTTATTTTGAGAAAAAAAAAGGAATTGGCACAAGATTGTTAGACATACTTGAAAGGGTGTAAAAGATAAGATGTCACCACATTTGAGAGTAACTCACTGTCTTCACAGATAGGCATGTCCTCCAATTATTGCACATCAGTCTTACAGGCTCTGTCATCATCATAAGATGAAGTCTTTCGTGAGAGTGCACATGTGTCTGACAACCAAATGGATAAAACTGCTGCATCATTTTGTTGCAAAGCAAAACAGGATATTTGGGGGTTGAATAACCTACCCAGGATTATATAATCAGTGAGTAGTGGTGTTGGGCTATGAGATTGAGACAGAACCTGGATGCCCTCCTTCATTAAAGTTACATGAAAAAACACTTGACATATTCTTCATGAAAATATAATTCAAATGTCTCTATGATAATTTACCTGTTTTAAACAACTATCAGTAACAAAGTTCAATTATTAGCCAACACTAATGAAGATTAAAATTATTAATTTTGGTTGCAAATGAGCATCAGTGTTGTATATACAAAGGCTGGTGGTGAATGCAAGGTTTGAAAATCATTTTGAAATTTGGTAGCTGTAGTTCTTGAACCAATTCCACAATTAAAAGTAAACCACCTCAGATTATTGTCCATTTCCATGGATGGTCAAATGTCCTGTATAAGCTGCATTTGCCCTTGTTCCTCCAGGTGTTAGGAATGGTCTTTTAGCCATATCCTATGTGGACAGAAAGAAATGGGCCAATAGTATTTAGAAAACTAAAGCTGCATTGAGAAAACTAATCAAAAATTGCATAAGGTATTGGGAATCACATATGTTCATATTAAGTTACTTTGTTTTCCTAGAAAAAGTAATTTCACTGATACTTTACATATTACATAGAACTAATCTGGGTATGGTGGTGTATGCCTTTGATCCCAGCACTTGGGAGGCAGAGGCAGGTGGATCTGAGTTCATGGCCAGCCTGGTCTACATAGCTGAGACAGGAAAACCCTGTCTCAAAAAGACCAAACAAATATTATGTAGAACTTCAAAATACAAAGAAATATGATAATATTTATCATGTTAAATCAGGGTATACTTATTGATGGAACTGAAAGAGAACTAGGCTGTTTCTTAAGCACTGTCTATCATCTAGGAGATGAACTTGGATGCATCTCTAACCTCCTTCGGCAACATAGGGCATTCTTCTCTGGAGATTTCAGTCAACAACCATATTATCATTTGCTTTTTAAACAAACCATTAAAATTTCCAAAATTTTTAGTTGAATTTGCATTTTTTTCTACTTCAGATTATTTCCAAATGAGCCTGAAGCTGTAGTTCCAATTTGGAACAGAATACTAGACATATTATAATATAAGCTCCTTCTGACAACTTCTTAATATTGGCTCTGAAATACATATAAATCTCTTAAATTTTTTTGGTCTTTTTGAGACAGGGTCTCCTTGTAGCCCCAGCTGTCCTGGAACTCACTCTGTAGACCAGACTGGCCTTGAACTCACAAAGATCAGTCTGCCTCTGCCTCCCAAGTACTGGGATCAAAGGCATACACCACCATACCCAGATTAGTTCTATGTAATATGTAAAGTATCAGTGAAATTACTTTTTCTAGGAAAACAAAGTAACTTAAGTGCTAGGATTAAAGGCATGCACAAAAGCATCTTAGAATAAAGAAAAGGTGAAAAGTCAATTGTTTTCTGACAGTACCTGAGTTTTCTTAGTTGATTTGGGCCTACACTAGAATATTGTTTTGCAGTTGTGTGTAGAGATATGTGTATTCTCAAAGTATTCTACCCGTCTTTGGGCAATCAAGGAGACATGTCACAACACAGGTAAATCTACAGGGAGTAGATTTTCTAAGTCCTGTCCAAAAATAACTTCTGTGATACACCAAAGGGAGTATGAAAAAGCTGTGTTTCTTAGGCTTGGGGGTTGGAGGGCCAGATTAGGAGTGGACACCGAGTACAGACTGTACTCAGTTAAATACAGTACACACCAAACCTCTGATTTTTAGGTTCATTCGCTGGCTCTTGGGTTACGGAGGGAGGGGCCTTACCCGGGCCTTCTGCTCCATTTCTAGCATTAATCTTTCATGTTGCTCAGCTATGGCCAGTGTTGCAGAATGGACCTTTTGATAGATCATTTCTCCTTCCCTTGTTTGAAAAGTGAACAGTCCTTCTCCCGTGTCACACATTCTGTAAGAAACAGAGAAAGGGGAAAGGATGGGACTTCATGGGTTCAAGTAACAGTTCTCCATGTCAACTATACCCTTGCCCTCAAGTCACCTCCATACTGGTGAGGTGGGTCATTCTTGGCCAAATAATCCAACACTTGCATATTTAAATGGTACATGAAAGAGAACTAATGGTGAAAAATCTATGTATAATTTGAATATTTAAAGACTCATCACATTCCATAGAAAGAGACAAAAATGATTTAGATGGTTGCAGTGAATGCCTTAACATTAAGAGACTAAAAGCTAGCATTGTTTTCTCGAAGTGTTTCATTTTGTGATATAAAAGCATTGCAACGTTTGAGTTGATAGCACTTGAACTTCGAAAGACTTAAGAAAAAAAAATAACCAGTTTTATATTCGTTGAAACCAAAGGGAAGACAGCTATATTTCTTTCATAAATTTGTAGTTCTGTACATATTTTTTTTACTATTAATGGTTGACCACATAAAGGTTGAGTCTTTATTTAATGAAATAAGTCATAAATGAATCTTGGCATAGCCAAGGGATTAAAGTGCTATAAAGAAGGCTCTATTGAATTTGAGAATATTTCTGCCAATGTTTGAATTTAGAAAAGCTGTTCAACTTACCAATGCCTCTTTTCTAAGTTATCAAATAGGAATATTAGAAATATTTCACAATATCATAAAATGAAGGCTAAAGAGTTGATAAACTCTTTGCAGTGTTGCTTATATCACATTAAGTATTTGAAATGTTAGCCTTGTTTATCACAAATTTTGGAATTATTCATTAGGAAAGTTTAGAGCTAGTATCAACCACTGGGTTGATTTTATTTCTACTTAATACAAACAATTATGTTATTATGATATAGTATTAAGGGGAAGGTATTGTGCAGCTATTGCTATAGTTGAAAATATATTTAAATTCTTACTATGAAATTGTAGGGGAAATGTCAATATATAAGTTCATTTTCAATTATTTAATGATGATTCCCTTTCAAGAAAATTTTCATTGGAAAAAATTGACAAATTATTAGCTAATAAGAATACAGGTCAGTTTTATTAACAAAGGCTAATTCTAAAATGGAAATTATTTTAATCAACATTTTAGGCTGTCTTTTAAGTATAACTGAAGTCCTACAAATATTAATGTGCTCTTAATAGTCTGATATTAAGTATTAACTAGGTTATATGGCTGGTTTGGGGCTGATACAACAAAAGATCTATAGGGTACAAATAAAAATATTCATGGGCCCAAACTAATTTTTCAAGCATCAAAACAATCCAAGGAGATTGTAGTAGAAAAGAAATGTCTCTGGAGGCTTCCACCATCACCCAGGCTGCCACTGGGCCCTATCCAGCCAGCACTTAGCTTCTGTAAAAGCGATCTTAATAAAACTCACACAGCGTGAAATGGAAAGTCTGAGGGGAAAATGAAGAGTTTTCACAAAGTGAAACAAATGAGCTATCTTTGTTGATTGGGGCGTAAGGAAATGCATCAGCCACAGCAAAACCATTGATAAGTCCTAGTGCATCTTGTTTGAGGGTGAGTTTTTGTTCATTGTCAACTGCAAAATGCTGCTTATTAGCCTTGGGAAATGAGATAATGAAGGCACAAATTGTTATTTCATACTCAGCCATTGAGATGTGAAGTGCTGATTCCCATCCACTTCCTGAGACTTAAATCTGCCCAGTGGGGGAGTCTGAATGCTAACCGGAGGGTTTTCTTATCCTCTGAAATAACTACAGTACACTTTATTCTTTGAGCAAGGAACAAGCATTTTTATATATTATCACAGAAAGCAAATAAATGTTAAGTAGAAGGAGTCGCTTCTTTACCAGGATTACATCAGTCAAGAGGAAGGTCAAGATTTGTTGTTTGATCTATTCATGGTTATTCTTCTGCCACTAGTGTGGGCATGAGCACCTTAAGTCTCCCTGGCTTTTCATGTGTTGTCTGGGACTAGGTAGGAACAGAAATGGAAGGTTTTTCTTATTGTTTAAACAGTTTCATAGTAGAAAGCCAACAGCGAAGGATAGAATAATTTAGATGGCTTTTGATTTGCTCCTGAAGGCTAGGTCCACAGATAGCAATTTATGTATCATTGGAAAATTCTCCGGAGTCCCAAATCAGAATCCATATCTTAACTCTGTCTCCAGGTGGTTCAACTCTTTATCTCATTAAAAAATCTTTGTTGCGGGGCTGGAGAGATGGCTCAGTGGTTGAGAGCGCTGACTGCTCTTGCAGAGGACCCGGGTTCGATTCCCAGCACCCACATGGCGGCTGAGAACCGTCTTTAACTCCAGTTCCAGGGGAATCCGACGCCCTCTTCTGACCTCCGCAGCATTGCACGGCACGGGTGCACAAACCTACATGCAGACAGTACATTCATACACATACAAGAATAAATAAAAAATTAAAAAAAAATCTTTGTTGCTTATATTTATTTGTGTGCATGTCCATGTGGATGTGAGTGTGTCAGATGTGTGCGCATGACCTCTGAGGCCAGAAGTGAGTGTCGCCTTCCCTGGAGCTGGAATTAGAGGTGATTGGGCCTGATTATGGATGTAGGAACTGAACTCTGGTCTTCTGGAAGAACAGCAAATGCCCTTCACTCCTGAGCCATCTCTCTAGCTCCCTCTTTATCTAAATTAAATTGTTAAAGATTATAATTTTGAATGTATGTTCAGGTCTGAAGAATAGCCTTGTAAAAAATTCCGAGATGCAAGTAGGATAGGTGAACTTGTTTCCAGAGTTGTTTGGTTTGGTTTGGATCTCAATAAAAAGGAAATTGTATCAGTATAGGACTCAAGAGCCTAGGGGACAAATTTGAACCATCATGTCACAGCCATAATATACATTTATCACATGTTTTTCAAGTAGGTCCTATAAATCAGACATTGGTTCATGCCTGAGGATTAAAAGGAGAAAAATATACATAATTCATTACTTCTGGAAATTTTTAAGTAGCGGGGAGAAGAAAACTGTTGGTCACAAAACTCTATATGGATGGGTGTAGTGGCAATTGCTGTTTATCCTAGCACTGGGGAGGCAGATGTCGGCCGATCTCTATCAGATCAAGGCCAGTATGGTCTACATATCAAGTTCTAGGTCTGCCAGGACTACATAGTGAGACAGTGTCTCAAAAAAAAAGCAACAGCAGCGACGATGAAATGATGAAAAAGTTACTGTAAGTATACCAAGCAGAAATAGCAGGCTTGGGGCTGGAGAGATAGCCTAGAGGTTAAGAGCACCGACTGCTCTTGCAGAGGACCCAGGTTTGATCCCCAGCACCCACATGGCGGCTAAGAGCCATCTGTAACTCCAATTCCAGAAGAACTCCAGTTCCAGGGGAATCTGAGACCCTCTTCTGACCTCCGCGGCATTGCACAACACTGGTGCACAAACCTGCATGGAGACAGTATACTCATACACATACAAAAATTAAAAAAAAATTAGCACGCTCATGTGAAGCAGTGAAACATGGGCCCAATGACAGTTTTAAACTTTTGACTTCTCATCTATGAAATGGGGCCAACAAGAATTGGTCACATTTAACAATTTAATTTATTTACTGGTTCTTTAAATGAAGTGTTGTAGATGATAATGATTGAAATAGGGCTAATGTAGCAGTTCTGGGTTATTCAAACTTTAGACATTCGTTCCATAATAAAGATTGGTTTCAGGATGGTGCTTGGGGGATATTCTCCCTATTTCTGTAAGTCTGAAATCTTGGGTCCTGCTGTACCACTTTGACCAGATAAGTGCAGACTAATGATGTGACTTAGGTGATGGACTGCTTTGATGCTGATGATGCTCTCAGCAGCTGAGAAAGGTCCCATAGGTGCTGGATATCTACATGGGACTCCTCTAGCAAAGTCTTGCATGTCAAGGCTAAGGTGAGTGAGAGTCGTAGAGGACAGCATATCACAGGCACTCCTGCCACTGCTGAGAGAACTATGTCACGTTCAATGCCTCTGGGAAGGGCTGTGGAAGTTCATGCCTAGTGCCTCCTGTTCTTTCCATTCAATAGCTTTAATCTATGTCAAATGGTTGTCAACCATGTCTTAAGTAGAACACCTTTGCCTTGTGAGTATTCTAGAGAACCATCATGCGAAGAGCAGGCTTGCGTACTCCACTGATTGAGATATTTGTATAAAATAGTGTATGTTACATTGTCAGTATATATCAATATGATATTGTCAACACCTGATAGCCACTGTACATATCTGAGGACATTTTCCTGACTGCTAATTGATGTAGGAAGGCCCAGACTTTTGTAGGCAGTAACATACCTAGACAGGTAACTTGGGCCACCTAAGAAAGGTAGCTGAATGTGAGCCTGAGGGATAACAACTAGGCAGCTTTCTGTGGTGACCTCTGCTTCAATTTCTGCTGTGGGTTCCTGCCTTGCATTCCTGTCTCAGCTTCCTCCCACCAGGGGCTGGGCTGGAATCTGTAAGGGGGAGTGACTCCTATTTTCATCGCAGTAACAGAATGCAACTTGGACTCTCTTCTCTTCAATTGCATTTCTTTAGAGGATCTGAGAATCCTCTTTGTTTAATCCCAGTTTACTTCTGGGTTGTAGAATGACTTGAAATTACAATAGCCTCTTCTTAGTTATGCCTGAATGAATAAGAAATATCAAGTGATTAGGTGGTTATGTGTTTTCATAGGAACCTAAATTCCAAACTATGCACTGCTATTCTTGTTTTTTACAGTTGCCCTTAAAGAAAGAGCCTCCACTTCTAGGGCCCTGGACAGAGTTTTACCAGAGAAATCCCTATACCATGAAGTGTCAGACACTGCTTTTCCTTTCCTCAACACCTCACATTTACTTTTTCATGAAGTGGTGACTTTGAAATGTCAATCTTTCTCCCACGTGACAAGCGAAAGAAGAGGAGAAGGATCAGGTGGTGCAGTGAATAGGGAAGAAGCAAGATGATAGGAGTATGAATGTGAGTGAGCCACAATGATGTATGTGCATGCAAATGCCATGGTTAAACTCATTATTTTGTATTCTCTATGAATTAATAAAGAAAAATATGCCAAAAGTACTTAAAAATGGACAAAGTCTTGAGTTTGATTCCCAGCACCGCATAAACATAGGTGGTGGTCTATGTCTGTAATCCTAGCACTTGGGAGGTAGAAGCTGGAAGATAAGAAGTTCACAGGGATCCTAGGATACACAGTGAATTAGAGGCCAGCCTGGGATACCTGTGACCCTGTCTTAACACATGCCCACCAAAAAGACAATTTAAAATAATTCTTTGTAAGCTTCTGGATAAAATTTTGCTGCAGATATAATAGTGGAACTCAAGCTTTTTAATTTTATTTTATTATTTATTTATTTATTTATTTATTTATTTATTTATTTATTTATTTATTTGAATGTACTGTCTGCATGTAGGTCTGTGCACCCGTGTTGTGCAATGCCACAGAGGTCAGAAGAGGGCGTTGGATTCTCCTGGAACTAGAGTTCTCCTGGAATTGGAGTTACAGGTTGTTCTCAGCCACCATGTGGGTGCTGGGGATCGAACCCAGGTCCTCTGCAAGAGCAGTCGGTGCTCTTAACCACTAGGCCATCTCTCCAGCCCCAGAACTCCAGCTTTTTTTTTTTTTTTTCATTTTCACAGCTGGGTATTTCCATTGTCATAGAGATTTGCATCATTGTGTACATATTAAAAGAAAAAATATTTATCCTCAGGTACACAAAAAACATGATAAGCTCTTGTGAATAAAGTAGATGTAGAACAGATTCCTGAAAACTCTGGTATTTCTCTTTAGGTTTTAAAGTTTAACGTTTAATTATAGGAAGTAATGAAACCCTCAAAAGCACAGCTTCTCTTCAGAGTAATTTAAACCAATTAACACTCAGGTCCTGCTTGTGGTTTCAACTTTATTATCACTTAGCAATGCTAGCATTTTGCTTCCTTGGTAGCTAGAGAAAGAAGAGGGGCTACTCTAAGAATTCTGGTGAGTCAAACTTGAATCTATGCTGAGAAAGTAAGCAAAAGTGGACAGACTAAAGGAGCATCATAGAAAGTCCAGAAACAAGCCGGGCATGGTGGCGCACGCCTTTAATCCTAGCACTTGGGAGGCAGAGGCAGGCGGATCTTTGTGAGTTCAAGGCCAGCCTGGTCTACAGAGCGAGTTCCAGGACAGCTGGGGCTACAGGGAGACCCTGTCTCGAAAAGACAAAAAAAAAAAAAAAAAAATGTCCAGAAACAGACCTATTCATTTGAGAGTTAAGTGAGCACAGGAAAAACTTAGTTCAGTGAACGGCAGGAAATTTCACTGATTATTTGGATTTTTGAAAAATATAACCGATTCCATGTCTCCATGTACATCGATATAAATTTCCATCAAATAAAATAATAATAATATAAGAAAATATAATAGTAAAATAATATAAAAGAATTTCTATATACACTCAGAGAGGGGAAAGAATTTCAAATCAGAAAGTGATAAAAGATTTGTAAATCTACTTGTAAAATTATTTGTGTGCACATATTTGTATGTGCATGTGGTGTATGTGTGTGTATGTTGCATGCGTGTGTGGTTATATGGGTCTATGTGTGTAGGTGCAGGGTCCAAAGAAGGTCTTTTGGAATCCTGCTCTATTACTGTCTGCCTTATTTGTATGAGACAGTGTCTTCTACTGAGTCTTAGACTCATGGCCAGCAAGCTCTAGAAATTCTCCTGTCTTTCCTTCCCTCAACACTGGCGTTATAGGCATGTATGGGCCTCTCTTGGCTTATCATATGGGAGCTGGGATTCAAATTTAGGTCCTAATGCTTGCATAAAATGGCTCTAATCTACTAAGCTATCTCTCTGGCCCTGCAAAAATATTTTTGAGAGAAAAAAGTCATAAGATATCAGGCAAATTAAAACTAGAAAAAGTGTTGAACTTGCAGCATGAATAGTTTTTCATCTATGAAATATTATGTCTGCAATTTTAGTAGCTTTTCATAGTGTTGTTGGACCATTGAGTTAATACATATTTTTAAGAGTATAACTTGTGGTTTAAGAGTATGTTGTTGTGGTTCCCTCAGAATTGTATTGCTCCAAAATGTGCCTATATAAACATCATATATGTACCAGAATTATGTCCTCCAGGAATAAACTGTATGTTAACTCTGATATATGTTTAGGAGTTCATATTTTTCTCTTTAGTTTTATATTACTCTAAAATATGAATATATACCTTCCACCCATATACATTAAGTACCATGTCTAGTACCATATTCTAAAGTGATATAAAATTAATGGAGGAAAATGTGAATTTCTAAGCACAAAAAAAGACTGAGAGAAAGATGCAGGACAGTTATGGCAAAATCCACGATCTGGGGTGGGGTGGGGGGAAAGGAAAAGGGAATATGCCTAAACTGAATTGAAAAAATGATGTCTGAAATACACAAAACATCAATTAAAAACATCATAAATAAACATCAATGTAATAATATGCCAACTGAGAATAAAAGAAAATACAAGATGAAAATATTATGCTTAATGTGCTAACATCTGTATAAAATGTATGGGCAAAATGTATAGTTAAAGAGACCATTTGGGCAGCATAGGAACCACAATTAATCATGACAAATTGTGTTCTTGAAGAATGCTAAGTAGAGTTGGAGATATAGCTGAGTGGTATAGTGCTTGCTTAGTATGCAGACAGTCCTGGGTTTAAGCCCCTATATATCAAAAAACCAAAAACAGAAAAGAAAAAAAGCTAATCTAAGAATGGACAATACGTGACAATAGAAATAGCCATATGAGGGGCTGGAGAGATGGCCTAGTGGTTAAGAGCCCCGACTGCTCTTGCAGAAGACCCGGGTTAGATCCCCAGCACCCACATGGCAGCTGAAAACCGTCTTTGACTCCAGTTCCAGGGGAATTCGACGCCCTCTTCTGATCTCCACGGCATTACATGACACGGGTGCACAGATCTACATGTAGACAGTACATTCATACACATAAATAAATAAATAAATAAATAAATAAATAAATAAAATTAAAAAAAAGAAATAGCCATATGAGATGGTGTGTATGTTGTAAGACAGATTTGGTCATTCCGTGATGCATACAGTTGGAGACGTCATATGTTACATGGTAAATATGTACTATTTTATATGCCAAATATTTTTTAAAGCATGTTTTGGGTTGTGAGCCTGAGTATTTAAATGGCTGCACCATCTCTGCAGACTCACAACTGGTCAACACATAGAGAATAAGAGACTATGGAGTGCTCAGCCCTGAATAGGGCAACTGTATTGCACCCTCTCTTCCCAAGGCTCAGGGATTATTGTTGAAGAAGGACTAGAAAGATTGTAAGAGTCAGAGGTGGTAGATGAATACAAGCAAACCATGTTGTTTGGAAACCACTGGATAGAGTTGCACATATGAATTCACAGCACTTATGACAGTATGGACAAGATCAATGCAAACTCAAGCCAGATAGAAGCCAAGCATGAATGGGGAAGATAGGAAACTCCAGCCCTAGTTAAGGATTTATTGGCAACTGATAGATGCTGAGAAATGGAGCGTCAGTCTTCCTCACTGGTGTGTTATCTGATAGGTTGACCAGACTCTAGGGGATAGACCTACTCCCAAGAGCATTTAGGAAACACACATTAGATGCCATAGGCCTTATTAAAACAACAACAACAATAACAACAACAACAACAACAACAAAAATACTTATAGAAGACATGAAGCAGGGGTTAGTAAGGTGGAACTGGAGGGAGGGGTGTGAAAATGATCGAAGCACATTGTAGGAAATTCCTGCATCAAAAAATAGTTTAAGAAGTACATGGGAGAAATACTACAGGCATTTTTCTCCCTTCTCCACTCTTCCTTTTGCCCTTTCCCCTCCCTGTTCCCACTCCTCTCATTGGCCCAGGTCTTTGTTCATGATGGGCAAGCACTGGACCAACTGAGCTACATCTTCAGCACCTGCTTTGGTTTTCCAGCTCAATAGAAGAGGCGATTTAGTCTTCATGGAATAGTCTAAAGTTTTGGCTTTAGTAAATGTTAAAAAGTGTATTGCCGGGCGTGGTGGCACATGCCTTTAATTCTAGCACTTGGGAGGCAGAGGCAGGCGGGTCTTTGTGAGCTCAAGGCTAGCCTGGTCTACAGAGTGAGTTCCAGGACAGCTGGGGCTACTGGGAGACCCTGTCTCGAAAAGACCCTCCCCCCCAAAAAAGTGTGTCTATGTTGTTGGAGAGATTGCTTAGTAGTTAAGAGAATGAACTAGCTGTTCTTGCAGATGACCAGGGTTCTAATCCCACCACCCACATGGTGGCTAATGACCATTTATAACTCCAGTTTTAGGGGATCTGATGTGCCTCTTCTGATCTCTGTCGGTATTGCATGACATGAGTGCACTATACACATGCAGACAATAGACTCATACACACAAAATATAAAAAATGTTTTTTAATAATAAAATATTTTTCTTTTTTCTTTTTCTTTTATTTTTTAAGTTAATTTTTATTGAGTGCATTTCATACATTTCTCAATCAAATCTAGACTCATTCCCCCATCCATACCCACCCCTTACGTCCCCACATCCCTGCCAGCCAGAGCTCATTGACTCTGTTATACACATTAAGTCCCGTCTTGCATCTTTTTCTCAGTCTTTTATAATCATTTCGATGCACAAGTTTACTGTTTTGGTCAGTTTTTTTATTATGTTTTTTTTCTCTCTCTTTTTGCTCCCTTTAATTTTATATTATTCCAAAATATGCATATATAGACTTCACATATAAATCAAAATTACAAAAAAAAATTACAAATTCTGAAAATAAACTGTAGGTTAATTCCTAAACACATTTAGAGATTCACATTTAACAGTAAAGTTGCATGCAGGTAAAAAGAATATGAATAGAATATTCATATTCTTATTCATATTCATATTCATATTCTAAGGAATGCTAAAAATTCCACCAGGAAACTATTAGAACCGATTAAAAGCTTCAGTAAAGTGGCAGGATACAAAATAAACCTAGAAAAATCAGTAGCCTTTCTTTACACCAACAATAAGCAACTGGAGAAGGAATATAAGGAGAACTTTCCAATCACAATAGCCTCAAAAGAAATAAAATATCTAGGAATAAACCTAACCAAAGACAACAAAGACTTTTACAACAAAAATTTTAAAACCCTGAAGAAGGAGATTGAAAATGACTTCAAAAGATGGAAAGGCCTCACATGCTCATAGATTGGAAAAATTAATATAGTAAAAAATGTCCATTCTACCCAAATTAATATACAGATTCAATGCAATCCTAATCAAAATCCCCATGAGCTTCTTCACAGACTTAGAAAAAAATCCTTAAATTCATGTGGAAAAAACAAAAGACCACGAATAGCTAAAGCAACCCTGAGTGAAAAGTGCAATACTGGGGGGATTACATTACATATTCCATTCATATATGGTAATTACAATGTGTGAATACAAGTGGTAGGACAATTCTAGAGCCCATTTAGAGATTGGAATAGCACAGTTACTTTCAGATACAATTAAATATAATAATAAAATCACTCAGTTTGCCTTTCAACTGGGGATTTGGTGTTAGCATCCACAAATGAGTAAAACTATTCACCTTTTTTTTTTCTGGGACTGTGTTACTTCACTTAGCATAATGGTGTTGAGTTCCATCAATTTACCAGCAAAGCTCATGATGTCATCTTTCTTTACCGCTACATAGAACTCCATTGTGTATACGTACCACATTTTTGTTATCTAGTCATCAGTTGAGGGGCTTTTGGGTTGGTTCCAGCTCTTTGCTATTGTGAAGAGAGATGCAATAAACATAGCTGTGCATGTGTCTTTGCTGTAGGATGTGTCTTGTGGGTATATAGCCAGGAGTGGTATGGCTGGGTCAGGTGGTAGGCTCATTTTGAGTCTTTTTTTTTTTTTTTTTTTTTTTTTATGATGATTTGGCATTTCGTACATCATTTTTCCAATTCAGAATCAGGGCTATTTCCCTTTCCCTTCCCCCCACCCCACCCCATCCCAATCATGTATTCTTGCCATAACTGTCCTGCATCTTTCTCTTCAGTTTTTTTTCCCTTTTTCGCTATTAAGTGATAATCCATGAGTACAAGCATCCTTCGTGCAAAACCAATCTGCAGGCTGCTGTGCCCAAACCCCCACAGCCCCACCATCCAGGTCTTTTAAGTCTTCTCCACACTGCTTTCCACAGTGGTTGTACCAGTTTACATTCCCACCAGCAGTGGATGAGTGTTCCCCTTTTCCCACAACATCTCCAGAATTTGGTGTCTTTTGTTTTCTTGATCTTGATCTTGGAGTGAGATGATACCTTAGTATGGTTTTAATTTGCATTTCCTTCATTATTAATGATGTTGAACACTTTTTAAGATGTTTCTTAGCCATCTTTACTTCCTTACTGGTGAAGTCTCTGTTCAACTCTTTACTCCATCTTTTGAGTAGGTCATTTGTTTTCTTCTTTGTTTTTTAAGTAGTTTATATATTCTGGATGTTAATGCTCTGTCAGATGTATCAGTGGTGAAGGTTTCCTCCCACTCTGTGGGTTTTCTTTTCACTTCCTTGATTGTTTCTTTAGCTGTACAAAAGCTTTTGAGTTTAATGAGGTCCCACTTGTCAGCTGTTGTCTTTATTTCCTGTGCAGCTGCTGTCTGATTTAGAAAGTCTTTTCCTATGTCTTTGTAGGTTGCTGCCGGCTTTTTCTTCTATCACTTTCAGGGTTTCAGGTTTTAGGTTGAGATCTTTGATCCACTTGGAGTTTATTTTTGTACAGGGTGAGAGGTAGGGGTTTAATTTTGTTCTTCTACAAATGGTGATCCAGTTTTGCCGACACCATTTGCTGAAGATGCTATCTCTTTCCTCCATTGTGTTTTTTTTGCTTCTTTGTCCAGCATGAGGTGGCTGAAGTTATATAAGCTCAAATTTGGATCTTCAATTTTGTTCCATTGGTAAATGGTTCTGTTTTTTTTGTTTTTTGTTTTTTTTTTTCCCAGTACCAGGCTGTCTTTATGACTATAGCCCTGTAATACAGCTTGAAGTCTGGTAATGTAATCCCCCCAGTATTGCACTTTTCACTCAGGGTTGCTTTAGCTATTCGTGGTCTTTTGTTTTTTTCCACATGAATTTAAGGATTTTTTTCTAAGTCTGTGAAGAAGCTCATGGGGATTTTGATTAGGATTGCATTGAATCTGTATATTAATTTGGGTAGAATGGACATTTTTTACTATATTAATTTTTCCAATCCATGAGCATGGGAGGTCTTTCCATCTTTTGAAGTCATTTTCAATCTCCTTCTTCAGGGTTTTAAAATTTTTGTTGTAAAATTCTTTGTTGTCTTTGGTTAGGTTTATTCCTAGATATTTTATTTCTTTTGAAGCTATTGTGATTGGGAAATTCTCCTTATATTCCTTCTCCAGTTGCTTATTGTTGGTGTAAAGAAAGGCTACTGATTTTTCTAGGTTTATTTTGTATCCTGCCACTTTACTGAAGCTTTTAATCATTTCTAATAGTTTCCTGGTGGAATTTTGCATCCCTTAGGTAAACTATCATATCGTCTGCTAAAAGGGATAGTTTTACTTCCTCTTTTCTAATTAGTACTCCTTTAATTTTGCTTTCTCTCTTTATTGCCCTAGCAAGCATTTCAAGCACTATATTGAAGAGGGGTGGCAATAGTGGACAGCTTTGTCATGTTCCTGCCTTTAAGGGGAATGCTTCCAAATTTTCTCCATTTAGGATGATGCTGCCTGTGGATTTCTTGTATATGGCTTTGATTACATTGAGGAATGATCCCTCCAGTCCAATTCCCTCTAGGACTTTAAACATGAAGGGATGCTGGATCTTGTCAAAGGCTTTTTCTGCATCAATTGAGATGATTGTGTGTTTTTTGTCTTTCAGTCCATTCATGTATTTTATGATACTTATTGATTTATGTATGTTGAACCATCCCTGCATCTCTCGTATGAATCCAACTTGATCATGATGCATGATATTTTTGATGTGGGTCTGTATGCTATTTGCAAGTATTTTGTTGAGAATTTTTTGCATCTGTGTTCATTAATGATATGGGTCTGTAGCTTTCTTTCTTGTTTGTGTCTTTACCTGGTTTGGTATTAGAGTGATGCTGGCTTCATAGAAGGAATTTGGGGTATTTCCCTTTGTATCCTTCGGAAAGTTTGAGTAGTAATGGTTGTAAGACCTCTTTAAATGTTTTATAAAGTTTCTTCTGTGAAACCATCTGGGCCTGGGCTTTTTTTAGTTGGGAGGCTTTTTATTACATCTTCAATTTCCTCAAGTATTACAGGTCTGTTTAATGTGTTAATCTCTTCTTGTTTAAGCTTTGGCAAATCCCAGGATTTCAGATATTTATCCATTTCTCTTAGGTTTTCAAATTTAGTAGAGTATAGCTTTTTGAAGTATTCTCCTATGATTGTCTGGATCTTTTCTTTACCTGTTGTGATGTTTCCCCTTTTATCATGAATGCTATTCATTTGGAGTTGTTCTTTCTTTCTTTTGGTTAACTGGGCTAGAGGTCTCTCTATTTTGTTGATTTTTTTCAAAGAGCCAGCTTTCGGATTCATTGATTTTTGTATTGTTTTCTTTGTTTCTATTTCATTAATTTCTGCTCCGATTTTTGTTATTTCTTCCTGTCTGTTGGGTTTAGGATTCATTCGTTGTTGTCTCTCAAGTGTTTTTAGCTACAGTGTTAGATTGTTTATTTGTTCTCTTTCTGTTTTTCTTTTTTTTTTAATGTGGGCATTTAAGGCTATAAATTTCCCTTTTAGGACTGACTTTAATGTATCCCACAGGTTTTGTTGTGTTGTATTGTCATTTTCATTTAGTTCCAGGAATGCTTTTATTTCATTCTTTATTTTTTCCCTGACCCACTCATTGTTCAGGATTGTGTTGTTTAGTCTCCATGTGTTCTTATAATTAGTAGGGCTTACCCTGGTGTTAATAATGAGCTTTATTGCACTGTGGTCTGATAGAATGCATGGAATAATTTCAATCCTTTTATATTTGTTGATATTTCTTTTGTGTCCCAGTATGTGGTCAATTTTGGAGAATGTTCTGTGGGGCGCTGAGCAGAAAGTATATTGTCTGGTGTTTGGGTGGAATATTCTGTAGATATCTGTGAGGTCCATTGGTGTATTGTATTGTTCAGTTATGATGTCTCTCTGTTTACTTTTTGTTCAGTTGACCTATCCAAGGGACTCACTGGGGTATGAAGTCCCCCACTATTAGCATGGTGGGATTAATCTGTTTCTTGAGGTCCGAAAGGGTTGTGTTTATAAAGTTCAGTGCACCAGAGCTTGGTGTATAAATATTTAGGATTATGAAATCTTCCTCATTAATTGTTCCATCGATAAGGATATAATGTCCCTCTTTGTCTTTTCTGATTAATTTTAATCTGAGGTCTATTTTGTCTGATATTAGAGTAGCCACCCCTGCATGTTTTTTGGTACCATTTGCTTGGAATATTTTTTTCCATCCTTTTATTCTAAGGTGGTGTCTGTCCTTGAGGGTGAGCTGGGTTTCTTGAAGGCAGCATATAGATGGATTCTGTTTCCTAATCCATTCTCCCAGTCTATGTCTTTTGATTGGGGAGTTTAGACCATTAATATTTAAGGTTATTATTGAGAGATGCATGTTTTTCCTTTCAACTTATTTTTCTTTTGCATTCTTGATCTAGGTATTTATTTACTCTGTTATGCTTTTGGTAATTTCTCTCTTGGGTTGCTTAAGGGTGGTTGCTCCTTTCCTCTGTTCTTTGAATTGTTTCGAGTATTTTCTGAAGTGTTGTTTTTTTGACATGTATTCTTTCATTTTGTTTATGTCATGAAAGATTTTTCTTTCTCCTTCAACTATGATTGATATTTTTGCTGGGTATAGTAATCTGGATTGGCATCTAAAATCATTTAGCACTGGGAATACTTTGGTCCATGTTCTTCTGGCTTTCATAGTTTGCACTAAGAAGTCATTTGTAATTCTGATGGGTTTCCCCTTATACATAACTTGTTGTTTTTCTCTTGTGGCTTTCAGTATTTTGTCCTTGTTTTCAGCATCTAGTGTTTTAACTATGATATGGCATGGGGAATTTCTTTTCTGGTATTGTCTGTTTGGTGTTCTATGTGCTTCTTGTATTTGTATGGATTTGTCTTTGTTTAGTTTGGGGAAATCTTCTTCTATTACTCTGTTGAAGATCTGATCAATACCATTCTCTTGGGATTCTTCTCCTTCCCCTATCCCTATGATGTGGAGGTTTGGTCTTTTCATATTGCCCCACATTTCCTGGTTGTTCCACTCTTGTGTTCTTTTAAATTTTTCATAATCTTTACTTGAGGTTTCTAGCTGCACTGTATTATCCTGTTGTTCTGATATTCTTTTTTCTACTTCATCCATTCTGCTTCTGAGGCTTTTCCCCATCCTTTCCTGCTGATTGGATGAATGTTCAATTTCCTTTTTTATTTCATCCTGTGCTTTCTTTGGTATTTCCACTTCCTTTTGTAGCTTTTCATTCTATTCTTGTTGCTCCTTGCTTCACTGGTCAGTTTCTTTTTTCCTTTTAGCTTGAGATCTTTTTAATGTTTCCCCTTCCGGAGTTTGTCATCCTCTCCCTCTAATTCTTTTTGTAGTTTGTATTTCTCTTCCTCTAGTTCTTTTTGGAGTTTGTATTTCTCTTCCTCTATTTCTTTTCTGAGTTTGTCAATCTCTCCTTAATTTTTTCCCAGAGTTTATCATTCTTTCCTTCTAGTTCCTTCATGAGTTTTTCATTCTCTCCCTTTAGTTCTCTGATTTGTTCTTTATAGTCTTTGAATATGTCTACAATTGTTCTTCTAAGGTCAGTGGTTTCCTTCCAGGGAGATCTCATTGTTGGGATCTTCTACAGGATTGGTTAAGTTTGGTGGTGATTAATTTTGAACTTTTCCTATATTGTTGTTTTTCTATTGTGTCTTTAGCATGTGTATTTGTTGTTGTTGTTGTTATTCCCCCCCATTTGTTTATTTGTTTGGCTTCTGTTGCTAATCTCAAATGTTAATATGGAGGACTGGTTGGTCACTAAGTTTGCTTCCCGCTGGTTTCTTCCTCAGTTTTGGCTATGCAGCCTTGAATCACTTGACACTGCTGGATCCTATCTACCACAGTAAACCACAGCACCAGCAGTTTATACTTCCCACCAGAAGGCTGTCCTTCTATCCACACACGCAGTTCCTCTCTGTGGTTCTAGCATTGGCCGGTGGGTGCTGGGATGGGCCCACACAGGCCTGCATGCAAGAAAACCTACCTGGGCAACTGGGAATGGAGTGAGTGTAGCCTGGCTGTCCTTCTATCCATGCATGCAGTTCCTCTCTATGGTTCAAAATATGTATTTTTAAAAATAAAAAAATACTATATCTGTATAAGATGATTTTTCTCTTTATCTCACATCATGCCTTAAAAAGCAGCTAGATGGCCGAGTATGGTGGGACATGCCTTTAGCCCCAGCACTCTGGAAGCAGAGGCCAGTGGATCTCTGTGAGTTCAAGGCCAGCCTGGTCTACAGAGCGAGTTCCAGGCCAGCTGGCAATACAGGGAGACCCTGTCTCAAAAAGACCAAGAAAAAGAGAAAAATCAGCTAGATGGTGTATTCCATACACAACAGGGAATCTGCACACATCAATCTCAACAATATGGTTGTCTAAACAAGAACTGCATAGTGACAACACAACTTTTTATGCCAACACAGATATGAGAGTCTCACAAGTCTGCATCCCTGGATGAAGAGCTACAACCAATCAATGGTTAGTGAGACATAGGTTCAGTAATCTGATAAATTTTTTTTCTGTGTGTGTGTGTGTGTGTAGAAATAATAATGATAGGGGTTGTAGAGATGGTTCATCAGTTAAGACCACTGGCTACTCTTGCAGAGGACCCAGATTCAGTTCTCAGCACCCACATAGTAGCTAACAACCATCTGTAATTCCAGTTCAAGGGGATTGGTTGCCATTTTCTGGCTTCCTCAGGCATTGAATGACATGTTTGTTACACTTATGTACATGTAGGTAAAACACTCATACACATAAAAATAATTTTAAGTAAATAATATTAACTATAGACAGAGAGGACACGACTTTGAGAGAGTGAAGGCATGGGAGGATTTGGAGGGGAGAGAGTAGATGTAAATACTCTACTCATTTATAAAATTCTGAAAAATTAACAATTAAAAATAAGAATTCATGTACTCACAAGGCATTAATTGTGATGTAACTACATCAATACACGATCATCACTAGTATTATTGTCATATTATTATGGCAAGTTTAGGGAAAATATTTTCATTTTAGATATGGTCTCACAATGTAGCCTAGGCTGGCTTTGAACTTGGGATCCTTCTACCTCTGCCTCCTCCATCCTGGGATTATAAGTATGCACCACTAAGACTGGTTGAAAAATGTTTTATAAGATGTCTGTTTAATTTTGTATTCATCTTGTACACATATTTCCTGGAAGCTTTCGTGTAAAAACATTGAACATTATATATTATATAATATATAAAATCCCTAATATATAATATAATTATATATTAGGGATTTTAATCTCCAATGTTCATCACAAAAGACATCTAAAGAGCTCTACAACCTCAGAAGTGACCTCAAATTTAGTAATATGATGGTTACATGATGTTTCCTGATAGAAAAGGCAGAGTATACAGTAGAAATTTTTCTGAAAACTGATGTCAAGATGCTGGTGAATTCTGAATCTGTCTTCTGAGTAGATAAGAGAAGAAGGGAAGCAGAACTGGTATAAAACCATGCTCCCAAGTGGTGCACTTGTTCAATTTTAAAATGGTTTGGAAGAGTCAGTAAACATATCACAGGACAGAATTACGGTAGTGTAGTTAAACTTGTTATTCTGCAAGAGAGCTCATAAGTCAAGCGCAAATTTGAATGCTGTCACAAGTTATCTTTCCCTTTTGAAGTGAATTTGACTGCCAACTTATGGTTGGGAAGCTTTTATAGTTCAACAGACACATTAACAATAATATATGTTGTATTAGAAAAGAGGAGTTATGCATCTACTCATTATTTTCAAGGGCCTAGAAAAAGGTCATTGTATTTTCTTAGGGCAAAAATATATAATCACGGTTTAAAATTTGTATTATATTTTTAAAAATGTAGTTAAAATCTTAATTATTTTGTAAGATACTTTCATTGACTAGCTCAAATAAGTATAAAGAAAAGCAACACATTAAAGCCACAGCAAAATAGGATGAGAAGAAAATTAAGTCATTAAATGCTCTTAGGTTGGTTAAGGCTTGTTTTTATCCTTAGGTTACGCTTATTAACTCACAAAGAATTTTTGGACACTTTTCACCTGTCAGGTGCTGTGATAGTCTGGATTTTCAGGGATAGCCATACAGCTTTTTCATACTTCTAAAAGCCACATTTTAAAAAGAAGCAAGTAGATAAACATCCTCCCTGAATCACATTTCCTCATCCATCCATCTACCTATCTATCTGTCTATGCTTTTTATTTAATATTCAATGAGCATAATGCTTCATTTAAAGATATAGCAAAATTTGATGATGAAAAATGTGTCATCTATCTATCCATCATCTATCTATCTATAATCTGTCTATCTATCTATCTATCTATCTATCTATCCCTATTTCTAGCTCTATCTCTATCTCTATTATTTATTTACTTAGTGTTTGTCTCAAACCCACACATTTCATAGAACATATAATTACAGGTTATGAAGCTGAGAAAATGCCAAGAACACCACCTGCTTCTTGTGCTCTAGTTGCTTTGGCTTGCATAGTTGAGATACCTGCTCTTCCTAAGCTACCTGCTTACCTATACCTTTCCTTCTTCTCCTTCTACATTAATTTATTTTAGTTTTGTTTTCCCCATAATGGTAGGATATTTATTAGGATTTCTTACTTCCTATGACTTCCTTAACATTGAAGGATTCTTTTCTTTGATAGCTTTTCCTAGTACTAGCTTAAAACCTTTAAACCTACTTTATTCTCAAATTTGAGAGGGACATGTTTTTTTTTTTTTTTTTTTTTTTTTTTGTATTACTTCATTGACTGCCATGGGATACAATTTATCTTCTTTGAAATGGACTATTCCCAGACAAGCTGCAAAGTATGGAGTCTGGTTGACTTAGGGAGGAGCTAAGGGCAAAGCTGAGCCCACAGCAAGCCCGCAATGTTGGGGGTTCCCGCAATGCTGGAAGTTCCCACAGTGATGGTGTTCCCGTGGGATAAATTCTCTAGTCTAACTAAGATTGGAGAGTCCTCTTCTTGCATTGCCTAGTAACTGGCAAACCAGAAATGGCAGAGGTGGGTATGTGCTCTGGGCATGCACCCCCCCCAAAAAAAAAAAAAAAAAAAAAAAACTCTGTGCAAAAGATTTGGCATAGTCAAGGCAGGATTAGACAAAGCAAGATCACAGGAAAGGTGGTGGCAGGATATATTTTAAGGGGAAAGCAAGAGTTAAATGGAGAGAGAATTCTGGCATGGTGGGTTGTTTATGCAGTGTTTGCTAGTGTCTAGAGGTGGCAGCATGGATTGTGGAGCCAGAGTAAAGCCAAATAGGGAGATAAAGTCACAGGGAAAAACCCCGGCTGGCCACCAGTTTCTAAGTGGTACAGAGTAGCTCGATTACTTGACCAGTGGGGGCCACTTCATGAATATGGAAATATTTTGAAAATCACAGAGGGCATGAGGCATATTTTTTTAAATTTTTTTTTATTTTACTTATTTCTGTACGTGTATGAATGTACTGTCTGCATGCAAGTGTGTGCACCCGTGTCGTGCAATGCCGTGGAGGTCAGAACATGGTGGCGGATTCCCCTGGAACTGGAGTTCTCCTGGAATTGGAGTTTCAGATGGTTCTCGGCCACCATGAAAATAGAAGATCAAAGGCAGGGGATACAATAAGCCATGGCTGGGATGATTCTTATTGAATGTTATAAAGGATATATACCATGGGGCTGGAGAGATGGCCTAGTGGTTAAGAGCGCCGACCGCTCTTACAGAGGACCCAGGTTCGATCCCCAGCACCCACATGGTGGCCGAGAACTGTCTGAAACTCCAATTCCAGGAGAACTCCAGTTCCAGGGGAATCCGACACCCTCTTCTGACCTCCGCAGCATTGCACGACACGGGTGCACAAACTTGCATGCAGACAGTACATTCATACACATACAGAAATAAATAAATAAAAATAAAATAAAATAAAATTAAAAAAATAAAGGATATATATCAAAGGTCTCCAAAGCATTACTATAGACTTCACATGTCTCATGCTGCACTGTCCCAGAAGAAGATGGTATGCAGTAGTGGCAGCCTAGCACATGTACACCCAGAAAAATTCCAATTGGACCTGTGGCCTGCTTCTAAAGAGAGATGACCCAAAGAGAGATCAAAGATTTAAGGGAAAAGTTAGAGCAAGAGAAAGTTAAGAGGCTGGCTTCCTTAGTATTGCCGTCTGAACTCCCCAGTAACTTGCATAAAGGAGAAAAGGAGGTAGAAGTGTCAGCCTGCCACTTTTTACAGGTAGGAGACCCAGGAAAAAAGGCAGACAATGTAAGAAAAGGAGAGTGATGAAGAAAAGCACCAGAAGCCCCTTAGGTTCAACCATTAATAAAAGAAAGGAAAAATCCATGTCTCAACATGCTAATGGTGGCTTTAGCGATGGCCCATTGTGGGAAACTAAGACACTCGGAATACTCAGCACTGGAGTTTTTGGAATTAGGAAAGACTTTCAAGCAGGCAGTGAAGGAGCCACTCATCACCTGGCTTTTAAGGCTATGGGACTTGGGAGTGGGTGGAATTATTTTAAGTGCTACAGAAGCAAGAAAACTGAGTAATATAACCTGCCATCCTGCTTTGAGACTTAAGCTGCATAGCATGAGATAGCATAAGGGAAGTGTTCCTAATGGATTGGCTAATGAGAGCCATTAGAAACACGTGGTTATCCCCAACAGAGGTTCCCATAAATACCAGGGGATGGAAAATGATAGGAGAGGGGCAAGCACTACTGAGGGAACTAAGTATGAGAAAAGTAATATATAGTGCCCAGTTCACTGGGCAAGATAGAGCTGTGTTTACCAGTGATTTAAGAAAATGTTTGTTTGAACAAGGACCTCAAGAGTGGTATGAAACTTTAATGGCTATGCTGAGTCCCTTGACAGGGTAGAGTCTTTATAAAGTAAGAGAGGCTTTTTCAAATCTAGGTGACTTAGGCCAGCATGTAAAATATGTCTGTAGAGGAGTAAAGCAACCTAGAGGAGATATAAAAAGGACAAAACAAATAAGGAAGTCTGCTTGAGTTACTAGAAGGCACGTGTTGAGATCTATGTCAAGCCCAAAGCCTCTAAAGAAAAAAATTGATGAAAAGCCAAATTCCATGCTGAAAAGCCTCTGGGAGACCTTAAAGCCTGAGGAACAGTTCACAAAAGGCATGTAAAGAATAAAAACTGTTTGGAGGGTAGATAATATCCCTTACCCCCAAGTTACACAAAGTACCTTTCTCTGCTGAGAAAAATCTTGCTGGGAGAAATTTCCTCAGCTGGAGCATCCCCCAGCAGCCAGATGGTATCAGTGAAAAGAAAGCAGGTGTTGTGATTACAGCCAGGAGTTAGCTCCAGGGCCTGCCTGACGCTGCTCACCAGCAAATAAATACAGCAGAAGCAAAAAGATATTTATTTCTCCTTGGCCCTGTGCAGGGATAGGGAGCTTGAGCTAGGCCCAATGAGTCTGTGAAAACCAAAGAAATACAGGGAGGGGAGACTGTGTGTAAAACCCCCAGGATACCAAATGGGTTTGAGAAAATGACTACAGATGCTGAAGAACTAATTAGTGCCTCTTTTTTTTTTTTTTTTTTGTTTTTTTCAAGACAGGGTCTCCTATAGCCCCAGCTGTCCTGGAACTCTCTCTGTAGACCAGGCTGGCCTTGAGCTCACAAATATCTACCTGCCTCTGCCTCCCAAATGCTAGGATTAAAGGCGTGTGGTACCACACCCAGCAAATTAATGCCTCTTATCCATGTTATTGTACCCAACATGGATCTTTTGAGACAACAATTGGTACAAGTAGATAAAATCTTCCCATGCTATGTTGGATCTGGTGTATGCTTGATTTAATACGTAATGCTAATGTCTAAGTGTTTTATAGATGTTGGAAAGATGTTCAATAGACCTGAACAAACAAAGATAAAGAGTAAATTCATTAAGGGGGAAACAGGGCCGGGTATAACTATGGAATCTTTGGAAGCTTTATGGTTAAATAAGAAGTATGAGTAGATAAAGGCCTCAGTACCAGGGCTGGGCTGGCCTACTAGGAGTTGTTGGCCAGGGAGGCTCTAAAAGCCCCCCAAACAAAGGCCATTTTGCCTACAACTTTGAGTGCACACAAGAAGTGTAAGACCCTATTGCTGAAGAAACTATGTGATGTGAATACAAGAAAGGGAAATTATGCTGAGACCTTGTGCTGCAAATGGACAGCTGATCTTCAAGGTGCCAGAGAACACTATGCATATCACTGAAAAAAAGGTCTCCAAAGTGCTACTATAGACTTCACACGTCACATGCTGCACTTTCCCAGGAGAAGATGGAATGCCATAGTGGCAGCCTAGCACATGTACACCCAGAAAAATTCCAATTGGACCTGTGGCCTGCTTCTAAAGGGGGGACACACATCTGGTACTGTAAGCTAAGCCAAGCCCCAATGGTAGGGGAAGTAATAGGCCCCAATAGGGAAGCCACTGTGATTATTTTGTTAGATGGCTGTGATGCCAGTCTAGGATACCATCCAAGCATTTGTGTTTGTCTCCTTAGTGTAACTTGTTATAAGCTAATGTTTGTTCAGATGTCTGTACTTCTTGCTATTTATGGCTTATTAACAGAAATAAGAAAGTGACTCCTAAATGAGCCACCAGTCAGTTGAAAACAGAACTCAGGCAAACCCAAGAGTTTGATGGGTCACCTCAGAGGAAAAAATGAATTGTCCTATCCCTCACCCTCTTTTTCTCTCACCCTCTCCTCCAAGGCCCAGGGACCCTTGTGGAAGAGGTTGGTGCATCCAGTTTTGTAAGGGCCAAAGAAGAGGGGATAGAGTGTGGACTAAAATGTGTCTTCTTTGAAATGGGCTTATCACCAGATGAGCTGCGAGCTATGGAGTCTGCTTTGCTCAGAGGTAGTAGCTAAGGGTAAAGCCAAGCCCACAGTGAGGTTCCTGTAATGTTGGCATTCTCACGGGAACACAGGGAACTTTGACTTTCTGGGGCCAGGGGCATATAAAAGCCTGCAATGCAGGACTGAGCTCTCTTGCTGCTTTACCAGCATGGGCAGAAGGCACAGAATTCAGGCCAGGACTCTGGGCGGCAATGTTGAAAGGGGAGAACTGGCTGTGCCGCGTGGCTCCTGTGAGTGTATGTTTTCCGCCATTATTTTGTAGGCAAGCTTAATAAATTCTCTAGTCTAATAAGATTGGAGAGTCCTCTTCTTGAGTTGCCCAGTAACCAGGTAACTGGAACCGGTAGAGGTGGGGGTGGGGTGTGTGTGGGCGCATGTTGTGTGTACGCCCATGGGAGAAAAAATTTTCTGCAGCAACCCCATTACCCCCTGAAAGACTCCACCTCTTAAAATTTCTGCAACTTTCTCAAATAGCACCTCCGGCTGAGGATAATGTCAAACACATAAGCCAAAGGCAGCCATTTCACATTCAAATAGCAATACCCTATTGTGGCTTTTGGTCCAGTTGTTTTGGTTTACTATGCCCTTAATATACTAGCTATTTTTAGTTGCCTTAGGGTCTATTACACAACAAAGGAAATATGAAATTAATGCTCTGATTCTGAAGATTTGAGTTCCAGATTAGGCAGACTTTTATGAATTTTCAAATGAATTTCCTGGATGACTGGAGTAGCTTTTCTTTTTTTTTTTTTTTTTGGTGTTTTCGAGACAGGGTCTCCCTGTAGCTCCAGCTGTCCTGGAACTCACTCTGTAGACCAGGCTGGCCTCGAACTCACAAAGATCCTCCTGCCTCTGCCTCCCGAGTGCTAGGATTAAAGGCGTGCGCCACCACGCCCAGCAGGAGTAGCTTTTCTATAACATAGCAGCTAGAGATTAGGACATGACTTGAGACATGGCCTGTAAAAAAGAGGAACACTGAGTAGGTATTGGGTGTGGCTTATATATCCTGCTGTCTCTCATATGAACTGCAGTTATGCAGACATCAGGAATACTCAGTGAGGTGGGGTATAGGTAGAGGAATGGGGGCCACAGTGCCGACTCCTTGGAGTTCCAGTGTGAGTGCAGAGCAGCATTCAGTGTGTTTTATGAAGTAGAGGAGGGAGTGCACACTCTAAGATTTAGGAGACTGACCAGGGTGAGTGGTTCTCTTATATCCCACAAAACCCAAGTGAGCAAGATTCAGTCCACCAGAGGCCAGGCTGGGATAGACCAGACTAGACAGTAGACATTTTTTATTGAAACAGCATACTACTCTAAGTTTTGCATTTGTTCCAGTATCAAACTGCACAAAACTGGGAAGAAGTGCTAGAAAACTGAAATGCTACGCGAAAAGGAAAATGCGAAGTAGGAAGTTAAAAGTACTTTCCCAATATGAGGGGTTCATGAGAAATAGAAAATAAAGAATGAGTACTTTTTAAATTTTTAAATTTATTTTTATGTGTATGAATGTACCGTCTGCATGTAGGTCTGTGCACCCATGTCATGCAATGCCACGGAGGTCAGAAGAGGGCATCGGGTTCCCCTGTAACTGGAGTTAAAGATGGTTTTGAGCCACCATGTGGATGCTGGGGATTGAACCAGGGTCCTCTGCAAGAGCAGTTGGCACTCTCAACTGCTAGGCCATCTCTCCAGCCCAAGAATGAGTATGTTTACACACAGCCAACATCATTCAAAATGGAGAAAAACTGGAAGAATTCTTATTAAATTCATATGGAAGTACAAAAGACACCAGATAGTCAAAGTAACTGAACACAAAGAGCAACACTGGAAGGATTACTGTACAAGATTTCAAACTATACTATAGAGCTAGTCATAAAAACAGCATGGTACTAGCACAGAAATAGACACATAGATCTGTGGAACATAATTGAAGACTCAAACATGAGAACATCCAAGTTCAGCTACCTGGTACTTGACAAAGGTGCCAAGAACACTCACTGGAGGAAAGACAGAATCTTCAACAAATAAATGGTGGTGGCAAAACTGTATCTCCACCTGTAGAAGACTGGAACTAGACCCTTATCTTTCACCTTGCACAAAAGTTAACTCAAAATGGAACAAATACCTCAATGTAAAAGCTGAAACTCTGAAACTCTTAGAAGAAAACTTTGCTGGTACCCTACAAGGTATAGGTGTAGGAAAGGACTTTCTATACAAACACCAGTTGCTCAGGAATTAATGTCAACAATAGACAAGTGGTACCTCATTAAACAAAAAGCTTCTTTAAAGTTAAAGAAACAAAGAACTGAAGAAAAAACCCGCAGAAAGGGAGAAAGTCTTCATCAGTGACACATCTGACAGAGGTTTAACATCCAGAGTATGTAAATTACTTAAAAAACAAAGGACCAAGAAAACAAGTGACCCAGTTAAAAGATGGGCTAAAGATCTGAACAGAGTTCTCAGAAGAAAAAAGTAAAGATGGCTAAGAAACACCTCAAAAGTGTTCAACATCATTAGTTATTAGGGTCATGCAAATTAAAACCACTTTAAGATCTCATCTTACCCCAGTCAGATTGGTAAAATCCAAGGGAACAAATGTTACTAAGTGCTGGAGAAGACATGGGGAAAGAGAAAAGCTCATCCACTGCTGCTGGGATTGCAAGCTTGCTCATGCAACCCCCATGAAAAGCAGTGTGGAGAACTCTTAAAATACCTAATCGGACTTAAAGCCCACTCAATGGGAGGAAACTCATGTGCGGTACTGTAAACATAGCCAAATACACATGGCTGGAGAGGTTATAGGTCTTAGAGAAAACACCAAGGCTGTCACATCCTTAGACAAAATGTAATTTCTTACTATGTGCAAAATATGTATCCTATATTTACAGACAAGTATCCCAGTCACCACTCATCATAGAAGTGTCTTTCCCAACAGAGAGACAGTATTATGGAGTACTACAACTAGTCACACTCAAACATTGTGAATAGTCCAATCCTAAGTGGCACATCTGCAATGCAGCACCTACACCTAAGGCTCGTGCAACATAGAACAAGGTGAAGAAGGCACTAATGAATCTTTCAATTCTCACTAATGAAGCTCCCTTATGTAATAGAGGACCAGGAACACAAAAAGTCACAAATGGCCAAAGCATGTAGTCTTCAGAGTGTGGGTTGTTGAGCAGAACTCTTATGTTAAACTTGACCCATCCATGGCTTAGGGACCATTGTGGAAGAGGGTGCAAAAAGATTGTAGAGTTAGGAAGGAGGTGCTTTACCATATGTAAACAGAGTTCTACAAGCCCCTGGGACCTTGGTCACATGAACCTATAGCAATGGAATCAGCATGCACAATACCCATGCAAACTCAAGCAGCCAAAACCCCAGTGCAGAACTGTGGAAATTGGCAATAAGCCCCAAACTTAGTCAAAGAATTTTTGGCAGCTGATTACTGCTCTTTGAGGAAAAGCAAATATTCTAAAAGAGAAGAGCTCTGCATAGGCTGAACAGAGACCAGTGGATGAACTTGCACTGAGGAACATCTGCAGATACTAACTTGACACCACAGGCTATAACACAAATGGTAAAATATGTGAATTCTGGGGGCTGGAGAGATGGGTCAGCAGTTAAGAGCACTGGCTGCTCTTTCAGAGGACCTGGGTTCAATTCCTAATACCCATATGGCAGCTAACAACTGTCCATAAATTCAATTCCTGGGGAATCTGATGTCCTCTTGTGATCTCTGCAGGCTTTGCATGACATGGGTGCACTTACACACATGCACTCATACACATAAAATAAAAATAATAAAAATATATAAAGAATGTATGAATTCTGGGAGAGGGTTATAGGAGGGTGCCAGTGGGGAAAAGGGTGCAATGATGATTAGATTGATTGAGTTGTTCTGCCTGAAATACACAGAAATTCAAAAAAATTTACAAAAAATGAAAATATTCTTTTAAAAAGTATATTTTAATAGAACATACTTTTCCTCTTTCTTTCTTTCTTTCTTTCTTTCTTTCTTTCTTTCTTTCTTTCTTTCTTTCTTTCTTTTTCCTTCCATGTTTGCTTTTATTCTTTCTGCCTACTTTCTATGTTGAAACATGATTTCACCATGCATCTTAGGCTAGCCTTTGACCTGCTGTGTTGCTCAGGCTGACCCTGTGCTCATGATACCTCTGCATCAGCCTCCAGATTGGTAAGGCTGGAGGTGTTTGCAACAATGCTTGGCTAACTTTTCTTTTCTTTTTTTTTTTAGGGGGGGGCATGGTCTCCCTGTAGCCCCAGCTCTCCTGGAACTCAGTATGTAAACCACGCTGGCCTTGAACTCACAGAGATCCTCCTGCCACTGCCTCCTGAGTGCTGGGCTTACAGGCATGCGCCACCAGGCTGGCTCTAACTTTTCTTAACTGATTGACATATGAAAATTACACACATTAATGAGAAAACAAGTGTTATTTTGACACATGTGTAATTATGTATTTATAAACTACTCTTTCTTTAAAAAAATATTTTTAGAGACAAGTCTCCCTGTGGCCCCAACTGACCTGGAACTCCCTATGCAGACCAGGCTGACCTCAAACTCACAGAGATTCACCTGCTTCTGCCTCCCAAGTGCTCAGGTTACAGGTGTGCACTACAATGCCCAGCAATTTTTTTCATTCTTTAAAAAAGTTTATTTATTTATTTATTTGTGTGTGTGTGTGTGTGTGTGTGTATGTGTGTGTGTGTGTGTGTATCAGTAGTACTGGTGGTGGTGTTGTTGTTGAAGTGCATGTGAGTGCAGTGCCCTTGGAGTTTAAAGAGGGAGTTGCATCCCCTGAAAGTGGAGTTACAGGTGGTTGTGAGCCATCTTATTCAGGTATGGAAACCCAACCTCATAGTCTCTGGAAGAACAGCAAATGTTCTTCACTGCTGAGTGATCTTTCTGTCCCTATAAGCTAGCCAGTGTGTTGTGTTAATTTCCTAAACAAGATTCAGAAAACATTTGCAAGTTCAAAAAGAAAGATGTTTACTCCATTTTCTATGAAAATTAATTTGCAGAGACTTTCATTTACTATTTTCTTATATTCTCAAAAGACCTCAAGTAAGGTTATTCTTACCATTTATTTTGGCAGAAAATATTTTTTAATTTTATTTATTTTGTATGTGTATGAGTGTACTGTCTGCATGTAGGTTTGTGCACCCGTGTCATGCAATGCCTCGGAGGTCAGAAGAGGGTGTCAGATTCCCCTGGAATTGGAGTTAAAGACGGTTCTCAGGCACCATGTGGGTACTGGGGATCGAACCTGGGTCCTCTGCAAGAGGAGTCAGTGCTCTTAACTGCTAGGCCATCTCTCCAGCCCAGAAAATATTTTTTTTTATTAATTTTATTTATTTCTGTATGTGTACGAATGTATTGTCTGCATGCAAGTCTGTGCACCCGTGTCGTGCAATGCCGCGGAGGTCAGAAGTGGGCGTCGGATTCCCCTGGAGCTGGAGTTCTCCTGGAGTTGGAGTTTCAGACGGTTCTCAGCCGCCATGTAGGTGCTGGGGATCGAACCCGGGTCCTCTGCAAGAGCGGTCGGCGCTCTTAACCGCTAGGCCATCTCTCCAGCCCCCCAGAAAATATTTTTACTAAGTTTCTGTTCACACCTCATTCTAACTCGTCTATCATATTTTTCCTGTTATCCTTAACTATTTGTGCATGGAAAAAACTGAGCATATTTTAGTTTGACGGTAGGTAAAATCACAAAGAGGATTTTCATTTTGTTAAAACATCATAGAAAGAACCACATCCAGAAATATATTTCTAGATGCTAAGCACGTTTGATGATGCTTATTATAATGAGCTTTATTGACATTGTTTTCCACTCAGAAGACTCTAGTGTAGTCTAATATTCATGTTCTTAGCAAATGTATATGCTGAAACCTAACCCCCCAATGCAACACTGTTTAGATCTGGGTCCTTCGAGGAAGTGATTAGCGTAGAGTCCTCATGGATAAGTTGAAATGAAGCATTCAGAAATGAAGCATTCAGAAATGAAGCCTGTTCACCCTTCTTCTATCCTGTGATAATACAGCATTGAAGCTATGCATGGGCTCTCACTTTGACCTTGACCTTCCCATCCTTCAGAACTATGAGAAAGAAATCCTTGGTAGTTTTTAATAAGCCACAGAGCTTAAAGTTTTTTTTCTCTTTTTATAGCTGCAAATTTTTAAAGACAGTTCAGCAATAAAGACAGGGTCACTCTGGCCAAAAACATTTGTGTACTAGAATTCTTTCTACTCTGGTCATTTTTACCTGAAATCAGGAGAGTTTGAATTAGTAGACTAGAATCAATTATGTGGGTGAGATTCAAGCCTGGCAAGAACCCAAAAGAACACTATGGGGTGAGAGACAGAGAGTATTAACTATCAAGAGGCCGAGGAATATAAGGATGAATGAGAAAGGCCCCTGGGTCAGATGTTGATAAGAAAAACCAACAGGAGTAAGTACAAAAAGAAATTATTCCAAAAAGAAAAATTTTCAATAGACAGCTGTATGTTGAGTAAAAGAAAGGTCACAGGATCCCCACAGATGGGAGCAGAGGTCGAAAGCAGCAGAGACCTATTCAAATTTAAAACCCATGCTTTTTCTTCATATTCCTATCCTTCTAGAATATTTTATCTCTCTCTCTCTCTGAGCATCCTACTCACAGGCCTCTCTGAGTATGCAGACTGTATTCTCATGGTAACCTAAGCTACCGGCTGGTGAAACAATTGAGTTCTCCCTGTTAGATAATTTAACGTAAAAAAACAAGTTCACCGTGGTAAATGCTCAGTTGTGAAAGTCAAAATAATAAGTGAAGAAATTTGCCTCTTCTGAAACATTTCTCTATTCCATCTCAGCTGACAGGCATATTTTGTTTCATATATTATAGGCTGTACAATTTCCATAATTGTGGGGATGTGAAACAAACCCAGGATCTTGTACCCGTGTTAGATAAGAACACCACCAGGAAGCTATGTTCTATATCTACATTTATACTTGAAACACACCCTTTAGATGAGCATGCCACATTCCTGAATTTAGAAAAGAGCAAGTCTGGGATGTTTTCATGCTTTACCGCACATGTGAGAGAGCCAAATTTCTCAGCCATTTCATGGAAACAAATTCTCATTAGCTCATTCTGATTTGGCAGATGTTGATCTGTCACTCATTCTATGCAACATACACTGCCTTGGCCAGGACTGGCTCCTTGGTGATGGATGGGTAAAACTGATGAAGCTCTATGAAAAATGAAATTCTAATACAATTTCATGATAGTCTGTACTCTACCACCACTGCTTTACTGCAGCTACATGACTGAACTCATATAGTTCTTTCTTGTTTCTGGAAATTCTTGGATACAATTAAGAGCCTTTGAGATAATTGAGGGTAGCAAATAGAAATGAGTGACTCACTTCTGTAGCTGAGACTTAATAGAAACATACCTTGACTTTCTGGAGAGAGAACTTACGGCTTAAGGAAGGACGGCCATTAGAGCCTTGGTTTTACTAACCAATTGGCAGTGTGGGGACCAATCTAAGCTTTCTTTCCTATTTTGGCAAGAAGTAGGTAAGGTGTCTCAACAGCTAAGGTTGGACGTCTGAATCGCTTGAAGCCCCCCACCCTGCCCCCTTCTTGAGTGGCAAGGCTACTCTCTTTCCTCTCCAGACACAATCCCTTCCCAGGATACATCGCTGTGGAGGTAGGAAAGAACTGGGATTTCACTGGAGTCCTGCTCTCCGCACAGCAGCAACTCTTGTAAAGAACAGAATAAAAATGCCAAAGGAAAACAGCTGAGAGAAATTTACTCTTTTACCCTTGAGACTTAATGGGAATTCAGGCAGTATACATTTTATCTTATTTTCCTTAATGGTCAATGCCCTTGGCTGTGTATTGTAAATACCTATCACAGATCAAAGCAATCTCGGTGAAAGATATTTCCTCAGCTTTGCTGGCTGCTAAGGCTCCATGAAATGTTCATTTTAAATACTATCTCCTCCATGAACAAGAAAGTCTGCTGCTGAATAATGTCTCTAGGACATTATTTTTCTCATTGACTATAAAGATGAATTATAAAATCTTAATTACAAAAATTCTTACATTTCTTGGCAGCCCAGGATTCTAAATGTTAGAGGTGCAAAGCTATTTTATACCTATGTAATTCGTACTATCTTTTTCCATATTATGATTGATTTCATAATTCAATTTCCAATGGTTATTTCTCTCACTATTTTATTAGATTGCCCAATAAATTGAAAAGGTAAAGGAATTACTAAGGTAAAAAAAGGGAAAGAAAGCAAGTCTTTTGTGTTTCAATTAATATTATGACAAAGGAGTGGTAATGGTTTGAGAGCAGGCTTAGCAGACTTGCCATGCTGGGTTATGCAAAGCAGTGATTGATAAGACCAAGCTAAAATGATGCCCTCAGAAGCTTTGTAGCATCCTGGGGAGAGGCTGATGAGAAGCCAAAGACACTACCGACTTGGAAACAGTACCTGTTCTGAAGTCTAAACACTGCCTTATGTACCTCAGAGTTGCTTTGAGGCTCAAAACTAAATGCATGTTGAACACTGCCAAATATTATGCCAAGAGAGACATCACTCCTGTGCTTTCAAGACATAGATTCAGAGGAGCTCTGTACTATGTGGAAAGAGAAAAAAATCCCTTTCTGTTTCTTTTCTTTTTTAAAAATGATTTTTATGCATTTGTTATGGGCATGTGTGTTTACAGCCTTGTGCTTGTATGCAGGTGTGCTCGAGTGCTTGAGCACACATACGTGGAGGTCAGAAGACAACTCTGAGTGTACTTCTTCAGACACCTACAGCTTTTAACTTGTGAAAGGGTCTCTCAGTGTCCTGGAAGTTGGCCAAATAGACTAGGTTAGCTGACCAGCAGCTTCCAGGGATCCACCTATCTTTGCTTACCATCTCTATCATTGGGATTATAAGTAGGGTCCACTCAGCCCAGTTTTAAAATATTTTATTTATTATTTTGTTTTATGTGTATGAATGTATTGCCTGCATATGTGTGAGTGAGCCCATGTTGTACAATGCCTGTGGATGTCAGAAGAAGATGTCGGATCCCCTGGAACTGGAGTTATGGAAGGCTGTTAGCTGCCACGTGGGTGCTGGAAATTGGACCTGGATCCTTAGCAAGAGCCGCTAGTGTTGTTAATTGCTGAGCCATTTCTGCAACTCCCAGCCCATTCAATGTGGGTACCAGCAATCCAAGCTCAGGTCCTGTCAGGCAGGCGGTTTATCAGAGAGCCATCCCCCACTCCATTAGCAAGATGCTCTCGCTCTACTTTTGAAGATTATCAGCCCTGGCAGCATCCTCCTGTGATGTTGGGTTTTCTGTCTGGGAACAGCCTCTCCTCTTCTCAGACTGTGACCCACAATGCCTCTGATGTGTGTTCCATCAAACTAGCCACTGAGCTTTTCAGAGATTTTTGCCTATGAAAGGCTTTTTCCCTGGTAGAGAGGCAACTTCAATGAGGGTGGGGGTTGAAGCTTCCCTGGGCTTCTATGAACACAGACAGCATTTGAGCAGGGAACAGAAAGCACCATACTATTTCAGCAGCTCAGGGAAAGGTCACTTTTCAGTCTGTTATCCTGCAGTAGAAGGCTTTGATTGTACAGTTCTGGTAATGTTTCCTCTTTTAAAATTCATTTCTCTTCTGGGGGCCTGTGCTGTCTTCCCTTACAGCAAGTTTCTTTATATTTGGAGTAGCAGAGCGTGCCACTGGTGTAGTTAAAATCACAGCCCAAATAACCCATCCTCATTCCTGTTGTCAGCTTTCTACCTACTTAATAGAAGTGTAGTATGAAAAAATATTTATAGAAGACCAGGATTGGAGTCCTTATGTCTTGTTTCTCACCTTTAGATTTGGGTAGTTTTATGCATTTTCATCTGGGGTATACTTTTAGAAATATCAAATTTTCTTTGGCACAAACATTAAGAAAACAGAATCTCTTTTAATGAATATTATTTCTTTAGGGTTTCTAAGCTATTCTTGGGCTCAATTTGAGCCAGTTTTACTAATATATATATATATATATATATATATATATATATATATATATCAGCAGGATCCTGTGCTGTCATTGAGCTTTTGTATTAAATGTTATTTATCAAAGTTTTGAAAGAACATAGATATAATTGGAATTTAACTTCACATATACAATGTATTTTTCCATTAATGCAAACACAAACTGAAGGAAAGAAGGCAATGATTTACCATTTAAAGAATATCATTATGGATGCAGAGGTTTCTATTTTAGGATGTGTTGATAATTACTTATGTGACCTTGGATGTATGGGCTGCTCTGTATTTGTGCCTTGAAAACTGTTCTGTGTTACATCTCTAGCACTGTTCCCAAGAAAGCTTACGTCTACAAGTCTGGGTTTCCTGCCTTTTGCTTTGGCCAAAGGGAGACTTGAGGACACTATTGAGTGCATAGTTTAGGTGTTTTTGCCTTGTGCCTCTGTCTCACCACTATGGTTTTAACAGTATTTCACCTTATTCCTTTAGGCCTTTTTGGAAAGATAGGGGATGTAGACACATTCCCTCCATTGCTACTCAATGGTGCTTATGTATCTATCCTGTGACATCTACTGACATGTGGCAGACATTGGATTCTCCTCAGTTTCTCCCTTCAAGTAAGGTAATTCTTTCTTCATGGACCTGAACATAATTCATAACAAGCAAGTTACTTTGTAAAACATCTGTCCAGAGGTGGCTAAGATGAACAATAATAAAATAAAGGTGGTACTACTAATCAACATAGGAGTGGCAATGATGAAGAACCTACTTTGGAACTCACCCTTTATCCATAACACCTCACCAAGGAATGCAGAAAAGGTTTCAAATTACTGCCCATCCTGTATCCCTTGCCAGCCCTTGCCTTGCTTTGGGCAATGAGAAAATAAGGAACAACCTAAGTGTTTTTCACTTGGGTTTGCCTGCTCCTTTGGAATCTTTCCACCATATTAACATGGCCCAGGTAATCACACACTCCAGTCACAGTCATGTTCTGCCAACTATCAGATATGCAGAGCATATGTTGTTCAGTCTCTATTCTCCATCCAAACTGATAATGACTGCAGAAGAATGATACATGGAATGTGCTGCAGCTCTGCCCCACTGCTCTGAAAACCTGTAGACTTCTGAATGTAAATAGTTTGTATTTAAGCCATTATATTTAAGATGATTTGTTGCCTAGTGACAGATAACTGTTGAATAGAATCATTTTTTCAATAAAAATACATAAGTGTATTTACATACATTATACCAATGAGAATATCCATTATATTATGACCAGTTTGGCCTAACCAGAGATTCCAGGTCCCAATAAATGCCAGTGAACAAGGCAGATAGTGCCTAAGGAGTAATGAAGAAAACTGATCTTGTCTTCTGATTACTACAAGCATGTACACATACATGTATAACCACATACATGTGCACACACATGAACATCCATATATATATATATATATATATATATATATATATATATATATATAGACAGGAACCCTAAAATACAGATAGAGAGAGAGAGAGAGAGAGAGAGAGAGAGAGAGAGAGAGAGAGAGAACCTAGAATTTTAGCATATTGAGGCCTTGGCTTATGCTTCTCAAGGTTGCTAGGAGTTTTCTAGGTGAAGGGTAAAGCCATAGTACCTTGCATCTGGATAGGGTAAACTCTTAGCAAATTCGAGCAATATGATCATAAATTTTACTGAAATTTTTTTCTATTCTGACCCATGACTACCTAAAAATAAAGAGCTCAATAATGATATTTCATCTGGAAAATTGTGATAATGATTAGGCTGAAAAAATCATTATTTGAATTGAGTGCTTAGTGAATTAGAAATATCATGCTGGTTCAGACAGGGGACATCCGGTCCACAGATAAATCTCAGAGATGCTTCAAGGAGAACGAACTTTTGAGAAGGGGACATAGCAATTCTGTCTAAAATTTGCTCACTAAGGTGCTTCTAGATGTAGATCAAAGGGGAAAACGTGAGACAGTAGGTTTATATTCAAGGCAAACACCTTCTGTGTTAATAAGGAGCTGTTTGGTGTTTGCTGGGACTCACTAGAATATAATAATAACTTCCTAGGATATTTCCCCTTTTCATAAATAGGAATCAGAAGATCACACATATAAATGTAAAGAGGTGTAAAATCATTTTTCTTGACTGAAAGATGTTTTAAAAATAGCAAAAGTGCCTCCACAGAGAATAAAAATTACATATAGTCCTAAATACTTGATTTCATTTGATAAAATGAAATTAAAATTTCAGATCCATTGAAAAGTTTGAAATAACGTTAATTTCTTTGAGGGAGCTTTCAGTTTCCCTTGGTATCATGAAATACAAAATCTGAATAAAACAATTTTATTTATTTATTTATTTATTTATTTATTTATTTATTTTTGGTCTTTTCAAGACAGGGTCTCCCTGTAGCCCCAGCTGTCCTGGAACTCACTCTGTAGACCAGGTTGATCTTGAACTCACAAAGATCTGCCTGCCTCTGCCTCCCAAGTGCTAGGATTAAAGGCGGGCATCACCACACCCAGCTTTATTTATTTATTTTTTTGTAAAACAATATTCTTAATTGACCATTTGCAATTCAAAAATTCTGTTTTATCTACTGTCCAGAATATTCACAGTTCATACTAGACAGAGCACATTTCCATCATCCTTTAGCCTGATTCTGTTTTAAAAAGCAATGCCTACATTACTTATTTATATAAATTTTAGCTTTTGTTTGTGACTGCGAGAAAAATAATTCTTTGCTACTTGTTTTCTCCATTTTCCATTCTCATCAATAAATGCATGAAATACATACTTACCGTAAATTCATAATAATGCTTCTACTGCATTTTAAAATCTCCTTCTGTGGGAGATGGCTTAGGCAAAAACTAATATAATCAACATCTTTTGATGGATGACTAGTGTCAAGATGCATAGATGAAAATGCTTATTACAGTTAAAGAAGTTACCTGAAGGTTTACTGCCAACAACAACAAAATGCAAGACTGAAGACAGAGAAACTACTTTTTATTTTAGACAACTATTATTACTTTTTCCTATTTTTCTTATTTATGTTGTCATAAGCATGGTTTTGTTGGAAACTTGATAAAAATATTTCTACAGTTCTTATCAGATTTTTGATGGTTACCTTGAAACTTCTGCTGAACACATCATTAATCTTCTACCACCAGAAGAGGAAGTACATCAACCTGAGAAAGTTTCACCATTTAAATATTTGAGTTAGGCTGTGGTCTTCAAATAATTAAATAATATTTGTTGAGCACCTGATATGTGCTAGGAATAAATATATTTGTTGGCAGAAAGAGCTTTAGGTGAGCAAGTTCCATGTCTGTTCTGTAATACTCATTACTCTCTTGATGAAACACAGGAGAATACTTTGCATGTTGCTTCCTGTGATCTTACATTTTATCTTTTTATTTTTGTTATACAATTTTGGTGATGCTCATACACTATGATTTGATGGTGTTTAGATCTGCTTCCCTCTACCCACTTCCTCCACCCAACTTAATGAACTCTCATACATATAATATGACCTATAGAGTATGATTTGTGTCCCACAATGTTCTTCAATGTGGAGTCATCCACCAGGGCACCAAGAGTCCTAACCGAATAAGACACCATCTTTTCCCCTCCCAACAGCCATCAATTGCCAAAAGTTCATTAGGTTGAATTCTGATTTCTTACACCATTCTCCATGTCTGTGCTGGGATTTTGTCTGGTTTGAGTTTGCATAGGACTTGTCCGTGCTGTCACCATTGCTGTGAGTTCATATGGATAACTGACCAGCTGTTTTAAAGACTCTGTTTCCTTATGGTCATCCAGTGTCTCTGGCTCTTACAACCTTTCTCCCTCTTCTACAATGATCCCTGAGCCTTGAGAAGCAGAGGTTTGAAATAAGTGTCCTATTCATTGATATGTACTCTGTGTCCTCTTGTTCTCTGCACATTGGCTAATTCTGGATCTCTGTGCTACCATCATTTGCTACATAAGGAAACTTCTCTCGGGAGAGTTAAGAGATGAATTCATCCTAAATATAGAAGTTGCATTGAAGATGTATCAGTTAGGGCTAAATGTCTCACAGATTGCATTTGACCAGTTCCAGAATTCCCTAATAGTCTTCATCTGTTGCACAAAGAAGCTTTTTGATGAGGGTGAAAGGTACACTTATCTATAAATATGAGGATGCATATTTAGAATAAAGTAAGAAATTATGTTGCTCTAGGAATGTTGCAAAAGTTGGTTTTTCTCTGGGCTCTCTCACCTCTCCAGCCATGTATATTTGGCTACGTTTGCAGTACTGCACATAAGTTCCCTCCCACTGAGTGGGCCTTAATTTCAGTTAGACTAGTTGATTACCTTTAAGATAAATGTGGCCACACTCCTCCTGAGTTGAGTGTTGGCCTGTCATTGTAATTAAATTAAACCCTCCTTTAAAACTCCACATGGTTAAGTGAGTGGTCTCTCTACAGCGACTTTACGTTTGGAGGTCTCACTGAGATATAGAGGTGACCCTGAGAGGGGTACTCAGGAGAGACCCTCATTAATGGTAAGTGTGCGGCTAGGAGGAGCTCTATGGTATAAGTTCCCCTTCTCCAGTCATTGAGTGTGCACTGGTTAAAGCCCCATTCAGGAGGCCAGATATGGCCTGAACCCTTTGGGGTGAGGAAAAGAGACATCTTTCTCAGGCTGGTTGGTTTTTTTGGTTAACTGATATGTGTGTGGGAACGAGGATCAATCCCTACATGTATCTGGTGTCTGAGTCTGTATGGTCCAAATGGTCCAAACCGTTTGGTTTTTTTTTTTTGTGTGTGTGTGTGTGTGTGTGTTTTGTTTTGTTTCTAGTTCCTTCCTTTTCTGGACTATACTTTTCCTTAAGGGCTCTTACTGATGGAACTATGGGGCAGGGAGCATCTCTACCATTACTCCATTTAGATCTAATGCTCTTTCCTTTTCCAGAGTCTTAAAGCGAAAGTGAAAGAAAGCCGTATAGCCTTAGAACTTTATAGGACCTGGAATGGCAGTGGCCCCTTGGCTGGGCCTATTGGTCCACCCTCCCCTTTGGCTCAGGGGTTCTCAGCAGCCACTGAACCTGACCCCTGCTCTGCTGGAAAATTTAGGGACTCCCCTGAGACCCTGCCCCACCCAAAGCCATGTGAGCTTCTGTATCTCCTACTGCAAGCTACAGGAAAAGAAAGAGATCCAACTTTTTCCAGATTGCAGGCTGTAACTATGTCTTGTTTATGGTAACTGTTCTGTGTGTCTAAGATTCATGTAGCCCTGTTCATCTGTGTCTAGGTTTTTGTGTATGTTTGTAATTCAGTCATTGTAATTGTCTCCTATTGGTTCTGTCAAGCAAAGTGTCCGCTTCGTTTATTTTCCATCCTTTATGTGCACTGAATCTTTCATTTTGCTTTAACATGCCAGACTAAATGCACACGTGCAAACTTTAAATATGAATATTTAAAAAATGCATTTGGAGGCCTAAAATTTGGATACTATAGATATATTTAAATTTATTATCTCTGAGTCTATCAAATGCCTCACAACCTTTGGGTGATAATTATTCATAGGAATCAGCATCTGAGTTGGTTGTTTAAGGATCCTATTTGGTTTGTGTTTGCTTTCAAGATGATTGTGTGAGGAAAATTGCTTGCTTTGGAAGTATTTTGCTCTGTTGCTCTGAATGTTCAGTCTACTTTGTGTTTCTTCGTGACCTCTGTGGGCTGGAGAACATCTGGCTGGATGTAGCCCTGATTTAACATACTAACTCGCCATCAGGGCTGGGAATTAATTCTGGAACTGGCTTTTGTTCTGGGTGGGGCACTTTTACTGCCTCTTGGGCTGGGTGTGGTAGCACACGCCTTTAATCCCAGTCCTTGGGAGGCAGAGGCAGGCAGTTCTTTGTGAGCCCATGGTCATCCTATCTGGACTGCTTGGCAAGTTTCCACCCAGCTGCTACGAGGAGACCCTGTCTCAAAGGACCGGGGATAAACTGCCTTTTGCTAGCTAGTAAAATTTTCATCAGCAGTTAGTCAGGAATCTTGGTCTGGCTTGGGTTGAGGTCTTTGGAGCTTGGGAAATTCCTGAGCTCCTTGGAGAGCCTACATGGTGACTGTGAGGTTTCTGCCAGAGATTTATTTTGGGGTCACCTGGATCAGTTGGGGTGCTGCATGGCTTCTGGGGGATGCATTATAAGACCTGATCTCTTGGAAGGCCTGTGTCTGGGAGGCAAAGAGACCTCCCTGGGTCTGTGCCCTCCTTGCTGATCTGGCAGGCAGTCCCTCCTGTGTGCTGTGTGTTTGTGTTTGTGGAAGAGTTGCTCTCAGAGAACTGGGTGAACTGAACTCATGAAAACTGTACTTGGCTCCATGCTTTTAGTCTCCATTTGGATGAAGGCATTATATAGAATTATTGCAGTCACTTTAAATGTTAGAGCTGCACTCGCACCCCATGACAGGTACATGCTGGCTTGCTTTCTGATGCAACAAGGAAAGAGGCAGGATAGAATGCCTTCTCTGTACCTAACAGCAGCCCAGAGCTCCCCCAAGTCACAGCCTTACTGGTCTGTCTTCTCTACCTGCTCCAAGCCAACCATTTGTGAATTTCTGTACAGGTAGGGAGAGGAACTAGACCCCTGAAAGGGTCTTTCTCTTGGAGTATGTATATATCCACATAGCTGATCTTTGAGAATCTCCATGCAGAACTCTCTGGAGAGAAAACAGCCCACATACCTAACAAATTAAGATTCCCTCATTTTTTTGAGGGCTGTTAAGAAAGTATGTTTGTGACTGTTGGTAATTTCTACATGCATGGAAATTACACAAATGTATGTGACTATTGGTAATTTTTCACTTGAAGTAAATGACATGGGGTTAGAGAAAATTAAATACCAGGAAGCTGTCTCCATTGAAATAGTCCTTGGCATTGGGCAGGTCTCAAGAGACTCACGGCTTTTGGCAGCAAGTATATGTGCCATTCACACAATTCTGGTTGGAAAATAGGACCCCTGGTGCTTAACGTCCTTGTCTTACTCCCAATCCCATCTGAGCAATGGGCTGGGGTTTAGGTATGAGTGAGAATTGTTTTTGAGTAAAATAATGCATCAAGGATATTGGAGCCAGCGAGAGGCATGTGGGCAAGATGAATGTGCATGTTTGGGGTGGCTGGGGCTTACCACACCTGCACTGGGAGGAGTTGTCTAGATGTTTTGTAGACAGAGAGGTTGTGGGAAGGCTGACCAAGGGTTAGGAATTGTGCTGTGTTTATCAATGGAAGAAGGAAGAAGTCTGTTTTGAGTCTCTGATGAGAAAAAAAAGAAAAAGGGGGCAGATTTATAGGGATTTTATGATGCATCAGCAAGGACTGGAGGTTGGCCAGAAAGAACTCACTCACTGGGTCATAGCTGGGCCTCCATGATCATTGATTTACTTAGAGGGGAATGAGACAATGCAAGCCACAAGCCAGTCTTTGAAGGAATTTTTTTTTCCAGAAGACTTACATCTATCCCCAGATTTCTAGCTGATTTTTCCCAATGCCTTTGTCCAATACAGAGCTATCCTGTCAAACTGTACAAATCAGACACTGATGGCTGTGACAGGCCATACAGTAGGGGCTCAAGAGCCCCACACTAGACTCTGGGTCCAGGCTCCAGCAGGCCTATCAGGGAAGATGACCTCCTTTGTCTTTAATGACCCAGTAGGGTGCCTGTCAGCTGTGAGAAGTAGACTGCTTCACGAGCAGCAGCTGGATTAGAACATGTGCTTACAAATATCTATCCAGATGGTTTTAAAATGTAAAGATCATTACTGTAGAATTTCTAAATCAGAAACAAATAAGTGACCCAAGAATTCAGTTAATCTTAAATTTAAAAAATAGGAAAACTTACCCCATAGCTAGATGACCTTAGTACTATATAAACTGTGAAGTTTAAAATATTATTTTGACTGTTATAAACTTAAGAGTCATATTTTACTCTGGTTTAGAGTTTTCAACAAGGTGTTGAAGTGTTGGGTTTAAAACTAGTTTGATAAAACTGTTAAATTACACTATGGTTCTTGGTCCTTAAGAATATGTTTATTTTAAGGAATAATCAGTTCTGTTCTAGGATGCAATTTATTTCAATGCATTATACATGTCGGAACATTTTCCAGGCCTATCTAAAACATCTCTAAGCACTCAAGGAAAGTTGGTCATTCAAAACCTGCTCCCAGGCTTGCAAGAACATCTCACAGTTTATACTAGTGTATTTGAGATGGGAAGTAAATATTAATCACTTAGTAAATCTTCACAACTAAGGTTCAATCTGTTTATATCTAGTCAAGGTTTATTTAAGAGTGTTCAGTTTTTGCCCAAGCTTTATCTACACATCAGATGGCACTTTCAAGGTTTAGTAAAAGGGTAAGATATACAGAGTTGTTAATTTTCAGCCCACTCCTGGCTTGTACTGGACTCCCTGTTACAGATTATTAATTAAGTGGGCATAGATAAGTGGTGGATTACCTCTGGCTACTGAAAGATGTACTTTATGCTTCTTGGTATCATGCAAGTATTACTTTTGATATTTCCTTTGATATAACAATATAATTTTGCTCAAAAGAAGTTAGGTTCTACCTCCCTGAAGGAGCTGCATACAGTCCAGAAGAAGGCAGTTTGGATGGGCTTGGTAATCCTTATCAGCTTATTTCCTGCCTTTAGGAATGTGATACAACTGCTTTTCTGGAAGAACTATAAATCAAGATATGGGGGGGTGTCTGGGAAAGAAAGATATTTTTCTGGTTTGTAGTAAATTGTGGTAAAGAGTTTACATTTAAGATACCCTAAAATTGTTTAATTCTCTTCCATGGGCTATGCCTGCTTAACCTATGGTGTTAAATCTCTCTTCCAGTCAGTGTTATACAAGGCTGCTTGAGCTTTTGTCCAAGACTTTTCTAAAATATTATGTAGTAATTAAAAGTATCAGGCTGGTGTACCTTAACCTTTCTGGATGGTTAATGACTATACTTAATGCTCATACCAATTCGGCTGAGGCACTTAAGGGATAACTTTGTTCCTTGCCCTCTGAGGTCAACTAAGTTCCAGGTGACTATGTATGGGGGCATCTCTTGGAATGTCCTGCAAATGTGAGACACCAGTCTTCCTGTGAAAGGAGTTCTTGGAGATCCACTGATAAGTCTCTAGCCAGTGTTCAGTCTGTAAAGAGGAATGTCTCATGCTTCAAAAAGGGAAGCTTGGTCCTGCAAGACCTGACTTTGTCCTTGAGTAGTGGACTGAACTGTTAAATGAATAGCCAAAAGGAGCCAGGGCTCTCCCTGAACCCAAAAATCTGAGTGGCCTCTGAGGCCCAGATCCTCAACTGACCTTGAGAAAACAAAACTTGGTTAATCATATGGACTTAAACACCCAAAAGGAAAAGTATAACCAAAAGATAAATAATCCTGTATTTCCTTTAAAGTCTGAGAGATTGTGTTTCCAAACATTAGACTTAAAGTCATATTAGATCCGTTTTTGCCAAATAATAAGGTTTCCTCTTTCTATTTAGCAACCACCTAAGAGGAAACTCACACCGTCACTATCAAAATGCCTGGAAAGGAGATCCTGAGTCCAGACACATGGTGAAATGAACAAAAGGAGAAGCCTAATAATGGATGCTTCAGAACCTCTCATTGAGAAATTCTAATGGACTTTTAAGTTGGACATTTAATTCACCCTAACTACTCTTGCCTTCACTTCTCTTTTTTTTTTAATTTAATTTTTATTGATGGTTTATGCATTTCGTACATCATTTTCCAATTCAGATCAGGCATATTTCCCTTTCCCTTCCCCCCACCCCCACCCCATCCCAGATCCTCTTTCACAGGCACCTGTCAAGGACTTTTTTCTCGGTATAACTGTAGTGTTGCGGGTCTTTTAGATAGACCCACTTGGCAGGGGTTACCCCACTTGCCATCCCCACCCCTATGCCCCTTTTCAGCATGGAAGAAGTCAGAGTGGTTGGTGCCCTGAACCCCTTGTGGCATTTGGGGTAACCTCAGAAGGTAATGTGATAAAAGTAGGAGATAAAAATTGGCTAGGCAGTTTAGGGTCAAGACTCCCCAAAGAGCCAGTTTCTTTCTTAGCTGAGAGCTGAAGACTTCCTGGATTTGCCAGTAAACTTATCCTTCTGGTTGCTCTGACTTGTGGCCCATGCATCCTTAACTCACTTCTCAGATTTATTAACCAGTGGGTAAATTCTATCTAAATCATGGTTCTAAGGACTCAATACAAGCCCCTCCCTAGTAGAGATCATTCCATCTTGGAAACACCAACTACAGTTGACTCTGATGAAATTCCTTCAAGGATTTGAAGACCTCACAATTAGAGGGGGAAATGAGAGAGAGGATTACTGAGATATAAGATTATAAAAACTCAGGGATAGGGCTGACCTCACAATTAGAGGGGGAAATGAGAGAGAGGATTACTGAGATATAAGATTATAAAAACTCAGGGATAGGGCTGGAGAGATGGCCTAGCGGTTAAGAGCGCCGACCGCTCTTGCAGAGGACCCGGGTTCGATCCCCAGCACCCACATGGCGGCCGAGAGCCGTCTGAAACTCCAGTTCCAGGAGAACTCCAGTTCCAGGGGAATCCGAGACCCTCTTCTGACCTCCGCAGCATTGCACCGGGACCACGGGTGCACAAACCTTGCATGCAGACAGTACATTGATATACATACCGAAATAAATAAAATAAAAAAAAAAAAAAAAAAAAAAAAAAAAAAAAAAAAAAAACAACTCAGGGATAATGTTCTCAGATGCCATTAAACCATTTTTCCTTAGTCATTCTAGGAATGATTGGTTTACTTACTTCACACATTACCCCTTGATTGGTAACTTTAACTGTGATGTTAAACTCTGACTGGCTGGTGTACTTGATTGGTAACTTTAATTGTGATGCCAAACTCTGATTGGCTGTTGTACTTATAAATTACCCTGTAACCTACATGTCATGGCCACACTCTTCCTGAATTGGGTGTTGGCCTGGCGTCGTAATTAAATTAAACCCTCCTTTAAAAAAAAAGATAAATATTCCTTTACTGCACCAGCAGCAATAGCTTGCTGGGCCAGTCGTTGTTTATTAGGCTTCACACTGCTTAGACTATTGGTTAGTTTCCTTTGATACCATGAGAACTAGTCTTCAGCGAGGAGGCTCCCAGGTCAGTGCCATTGCTCCAAATCTTATACTAGGAGTGTGGTCTGACTTCAGCAATAGTGTCTTTCCTTCACATTCTGGGTAGGAGTCAAGGGGTATGGGAATAGCCTCTGTTATGCTGGGAATCTCTTGGACTACCCTGACCAATAGCTTGAAGGACTATTCTCTTATCTGACATTATTTTTTTGTTTTTTTTGTATCATAGGCGTTTTAGGCTATGCTCTTCTTATGGACTGGTGAAATTAATTTTTGGAATTTATATACAATTATTGTACTAGTAAATACAAATAACATTAAGGGAAAATAATAATAATAAAGTCAATCCTCAGCCTCCAAATATGCTTTGGAGTGGGCTATACATAAGACATTTTTGATTGCTTGTTTTGGAGATATGGGGTCTTACTAGTAGCTCAGACTGACCTTGAGTTCACTATGTAGCTGAGGTTGGCCTCAACTTCCTGAGATCAGATGCATATATCATCATATCTATATTTACAAAGGGCTTTATCTAACAATAAAATATTCTTCCTTTCTGGTTATATTTAATTTTTCATATAGGAATTCATGGTCTTTTGATTCTATGCTCTGTGTTTTTGCTTAAATTTGTCATTCTTCATGAGCTGCCTTAAAGGAATCTTTTGAGGTTTGACTTTGATTTCAGTCAATGCCTTTTAAAAGACTGAGATCATACAATCAGCCTGCTAACTGTATTAAAAAAGTACAAACCAATCAGCCTTTTGGCTAAGATCAAGTGTAATGCTCTGAAACCAAAAACTGGAGATTGGAGATTTGAAGAGATATATGAATTGATCAGGAATTATGTCCATTTACATGAACATCTCTCAGGAAATGAGTCAACTTTGATATTCTGTGTAACTGAAATGTAAAACATCTGCATTCCAGATTAAGATTTCTTGTCTGTCACTTTAGCAAGTCTTTGAAAATTTCTTCAGTGCTTTGGGCAATCACATGTAAGTGCAGAAGCATCATGCAGAGCATCAGGCCATGCATACACCATGACATCAAGCATTTCCTCCCTAAGGCTGGCTGCTATAATGGTATTACTCAGCAGCTTTTCCTTTCAGTCCAAAATTTGAGAAATAAGGTGACGAGCTGATCCAATATCACAATAGCAAAATATTTTCATGGACATTTCTTTTTTTTAAAATTTTTTTCCATTAATTTTATTTATTTCCATATGTGTATGAATGTACTGTCTGCATGGAAGTTTGTGCACCCATGTCGTGCAATGTTCTGCCTTTTGATATTCTTCTTTCAGTTAAAAAATTATTCTTTTATAGTTTCACAGATTTACACATGCATAATGCTCTCTGTATAAAGTCTCCTCCATTATGTTACCTTACCGCCTTACCCCCCAAGTGAATCCCTTCTTCTTCCCAAGGCCCTCCTATTTTATTTATTTATTTATTTATTTATTTATTTATTTATTTATTTATATATATATATATATTTATTTATTATTTCCTTATTTATGTTGTATGTGACCCACTGCATTTATAGGCTTGCCTTTCTGAGCATGGGTAGGGGATTATTTGCCAGTGACTACACCACTCAAGAACTCAAGAATATGATTCCCCCCCCCTCCCCAGCAAAACGTATAGCTGTTTATAGTTCCTCTGGGAGGGCTGGGGCCTTATGACCTCCTCCCACAGCTATGGCATTCAGAAGATTTTTGATATTCAATAAAGAACACCTTATATAAGAGTAAAATTTTAATAAATTTGTGTGAACCTTTGATTTTGAGCAACAAATAAAAAGAAAATGAGAAAAAATAAGAATATATATTGCTTAATGACATCAGAGATCCAACCTCAGTGATAATGTCCTCATTATCACTAAAGTACTACTACTAGGTGGCAGTGTGATTACAGTACATCTTTAAAAGAGACTGTGGTACATACCCTGGGATTTCTTGCCTCTCTTTGGGCTGTCCCCACTCTAACTCCTCCCACTTTATTCTGATTACACAGTTGCTTAGGGAAATAGCTTCCTTGGTTTTCTTTAATTTTTCCTCTATACGTGTATGCATAAATATAATTTTGTTTTTCTGATTTTGCAGTTTTGCTTTTCAGAATTTGGTTTCTTGTTCACCCACAATGATTCTGCTTCTTATTAAATTACATGAATGTTTCCATTATTCCGCATTCTCAACCACACTTCATGTTGTCAGACTTTTTTAGATTTAACCATTATTATGTGTGGATAGTCTTATTGAATCTGTGTTATATCCTGAGTAATACCAAGATTAAATGAGTGTATAAGTATTGGCTATTTGGGTATCTTTTTATCTCCACAGTTGGAAATTTACAGTGTGAAGTCTTTAGAGATCGTCTTCTCTCAGTTTAGGATTATATATTTAAAATTCCTCCATATTCTTTCATAGCTTCATGTCTCATTTCTTCAGCTGAATAACATTCTACTATCTGAAAGGACTTCATTTTATCCGTTTATCTGCTAAAGGGCATTTTGGCTGCTTTCAAGTTTTGAAAACTTAAATAAAACTGCTAAAAACATTTGTGTGCAGGTTTTTGAGTGAGCATGGTTTTGAATCCTTTGGGTAGATACTAATGAATGCAGTGGATGGGCTCTGTGGTAAGAACATACTTTGTTTTGTAAGAAAACAAAGGTTTTCATTTGAAAAATGCCTGTACCATTTTGCATCCCCACTAGTAAAAGCAGAACATTGCTATTGTCCCTGTCCTCATCAACATTTGGCATTGTCAGTGGGTTTCATCCTAATATGTGCATTGTAGCAACTCATTGCTCTAATCTGTACCTCCCTGAAGACACAGGGCACTGGACATACCACTTTTGTGAGGTATCTGTCCAAGTCTTTAATGTATATATTAACTGGATAATCTTTTTTTTTTTTTTTTTTTATCTTTTCGAGACAGGGTCTGCCTGTAGCCCCAGCTGTCCTGGAACTCACTCTGTAGACCAGGCTGGCTTTGAACTCACAAAGATCCACCTGCCTCTGCCTCCGGAGTGCTAGGACTAAAGGCGTGTGTGCACCACCATACCTGGCTGGATTATTATCTTATGGAGTCTTAATAGCCCTTATCAGAGTATCAGTGGATTTCTTTCTCATTATCTTTATATTGTCTTTCACATAACAAAAGCATTTAGTTTAAATGAAATCCAACATATTACTTATATCATGAATGGTGCTTTGGTCTTATCTAAAATGTCAGCATGGTATCAGAGGTAATCTAGATTTCCTCCTATGCTCTCTACTTTGAGGTTTATAGTTTTGAACTTTACATTTAAGTATTTATTTTGAATTGCTGTTTTTTGCAAAGTGTGTGTGAACCATGTGTAGACCTAGCTTTTTCCCATGAGGATGTTCATTGATAGTACCATGTGTGAAAAAGTGTATTAATGGTCTGCTGTAAAACTTTTCTTCTTTGTTGAGCAGTTGAGTTTATTAATATAAGTATACTCTCTTTTCTGTCTCATTGATCTATTTGATTATTCTTTTTCCAAACCTTCACAATCTGGACTAATTTGCTTTATGCAAAATCTTGAAGCTGAATACTGTAAATCTACTATCTTTTTTTTTTTTTTTTTACTTACAAATTTCATTTGCCATTCCAGGTCTTTTGTCATTCCACACAGAGTTTGCAATCAGCTCATCAATATCAATAGGATAACTTGTTGGGATTTTGATTGGCATCAAATCTATAGATCAAGTTGGAAAGAAATACTGTTTTGAGAGTACTGAGACTTCTTATATACACTGATCTGTTTGTTTGTTTGTTGTTTTTGAGACGGGGCCTCCCTGTAACCCCAGCTGTCCTGGAACACACTATGTAGACCAGGCTGGCCTTGAACTCACAGAAATTCACCTGCCTCTGCCTCCCAAGTGCTGTGATTAAAGGCATGCACCACCATGCTAGGCTTACACTGATCTTATACTTGGTTTATATATGTCCTTTTTAGGGCATTAATTTAAATGGATCTTAATTGGGAGGGTCTACCTGTTTATTATTCATATACAGAAAAGGAATTACTTTTGTATGTTAATTTTGTCTCCTGAAACTTTATTTTAATTATAGCTTATTGATGATATTTTTGTTGATTCTTCCAGATCTCTATATAGAAGATAATATCACCTGTGAACAAAAGTGATTTTATTTCTTTCCTTCTAATTCATACATATTTTGTTAGCTTTTTGTGTTGTTACCATAACTAAGGCTACCAGATGGTCTTGCAAAACAACGGGGTGGGGAGATCATTGCAGTGTTCGTGAGCTCAGCAGGAAGAATTCAGCTTCCTTGCTATTAAGGGATAAACTGAAGGCTTCCATAGGCATTCTCCATGAAGCTAAGGAAGCTCAGACCTAACATTAGTTTATTGAGAGGTTTGAGATTTATTTGTTTGTTTTTATATGCTAATTATTTTTGTGAATTTTTATTGATTTTTTGTGTGTAATTTCATACAGATCATTTTAATCATTTTATAAACTCTTCCCCATTGGCACCCTAGTATGGCCCCTCACTGGAATTTATGCATTCTGTCATTTGTATTAAGACCTATTGTGTCAAGTTAGTGTCCCCAGATATCCCTCCATACAGGTTCGTCCACTGAGGATATAGTCAGTCAGCCTATCTAGAGTCCTTCGTTTTAAGACCAGGACCTAGTACTTTCAAATGTTAACCACATTTCTCTTTCAACAATTCTACCAAGTTGTTTCCTCCTCTAAGATCACAGATTTATTAAGATCTTAATATATCATGATTTTATTAAACCATTATTTTGCAATCCTCACAGTTTAGATTTTAGTTTGTTTTTATTATTTTATTTAGTTGACTGGATTCTCCTTTCTAAAGTTTAATTCTGTCTTTGGTCCCATCAAAATTCATGGGCAAAGAGAGGCCCGAAAGATAGGAGAGAAAGCAGTGTTTACAATGAGTGACATTAGGCTTATCAGAGTGGTAGAATTCATGACTAGTGTAAACAAAATTGGTTCTCTATTTATGAGCAGTGAAGGTACCAATATAATAGAATCCAATGCCTCCTTTTTTCATAGACAAGACATAAAATACACTTTCCTCATAAGATAAATAAGGCCCACATCATAACAGTAGAACAAAAATTTCTCTAACAATTTTACTGCCTTGTTATTTCCCACCCCTGACTCATAATGCCTTTCTTGGTAAAAAATTCTCTACTATTATCCTCAGCTCATATATGAATTTACTGCTCAGTGAAGAGAGGATTAAACAGTCTGTCCCTGGGTTTCATGGAAATCTGCTCCCTCAGTAACTGGCCAACTGCTGAGGGCTATACCCCAAATTCTTTAGTCATACCCCCAAATCACTTACTATATAACTGGAGGGTACAGCAAAGACCACTGCCCAAGACAACACCAAGGGGGACAGCAGTTTATTGGGAAAACAGCCTTCTGGGGTGCTCTTGACTGGATCAAAGACAGAGCAGCAGGTAGTAGCAGAAGTCAGGCAGCCTTCATAGGCAGTTAGGGGCTTGGGTAACTTTCCATGATGTGGGCTGCTGGTTGATCTCCAGCAGGCAGAGGGACCTGCCATTTTAGAACACAGGGAGTCGTGCCACCATTGTAGGAGTCAGCCAACAACCTAACACTTACCAGGCAGTGAATTTCAAGTATAAGAAGAAAACTCCCACTCCTAGTGTGGCACAACATGGACAGCATAGAGTCCTCCACACTTGTTCCCTCCGCTATGGTATCATGAAATTTCGCTACAAAAGGCAACTTTCTACTATGTTTAAAAGGGCCAGAGTATCACCAACTTAATGGCTGAGAAAGAAAATGCAGCTTTGCAGTGAGTAGGATGTACCAGAAAGTGCCAGCAGAAGGATTGACTCCTCTGGGCATTGAAGGGAAGAAAAGCCTCAGATTGCTGCAGACATCAGGCCCCTCTGTGGATCCTACTAGTAACAACTATTCTTAATGATTCCTAACGAAGCTTACCTTCTAGGTGCCACAAATGTTTTAATACGAGAGACTTTCTTAACTCCCCCCATAGAACAAGGAGAAATATGATGATGAGGTCGTTCTCCAGCTGTAGATTGGAGCCAACTGTTATAGAGGTAATCTCTTGTAAAACCAGTAAAACTGCCTTCTTTAATTGACTAATAGACATAGAAAATATGAAAAGGATTATTCTCTATTCAGAACCAAATATAAGGCTAAAGTCTCCTTAAGCTATGCACTTAAGCAAAATATATTAATACAGGAGCTCTGACATCAACAATGGATTATTCTACCAAGGAGATGTTGGCCAGGGGATCCAAGCCCCCACAAAAGGCTCCTTGCCTCCATACTGGGATACCTGCAGGAAGAGAGGCGATAAGGCCCTGCTGTTGAAGACCTGATGTAAACATGGGAAAGATGTATGAAGACCACGCTTGAAAGTATACAGATGGTCTCTGGAATGCCAGAGAGTGTTACCAAAGGCCACTAAACCAATAAAGCAAATATGGGTCTTCTTGAGTCAAGCAAGACTCCTCCATCAGCACCAGCTACACCTCACCTGCCTGGAAATACTGTGCAGGCAGCATATGTCTGTATATCCCAAATCTAATTGGCTATTAGCTCTCTCCTTGGAGGAATAACCCACGGCTGATGCCACAAGCTTACATCCTCTAATGGTTAGGAGATGTTATAAGTCACAGTAAGACCCTGTCATATTTAAAGGGAAAAAATGTAATTCATGGATTAACATACCATCCAATCATCTGTGTCTATACCAAAGTAACCTATCATGACAGTACTGTTTAAATACCTTTATATCTAATTGCTTGTGCTTCATTAGTAGGATCAAAAGGTCATGCCTGGACAAACTGTCAGTCCATGAAAGAAAACAGCCAGAATTGACCAGAGACCAAGACAATAGCTCCAGAGAAAGCAGACTGTTTTGCTTCTCATCCACCTGTGCCCCTTTTCTAAGCCTAGGGAACAATCTGTAGAAGAGGGGGCGTGGTAGAATGTAAGGGCTGCGATTGGGGTGAATGGTGAAACTACAACAATATAGACTGGACACTCGTTTGATCAACTTGATTGAACATACAAGGCCCCCTGCTGGATGGTGAGACCCATGAGCTGTGTGGGTTTGGGCACAACTACTTGCAAACTGGTTTTACATGAAGGATGCTTGTACTCATAAATTATCACTTATTGTTAAAAAAATGAAAAAAAAAACAGAGAAAGATGCAGGAAAGTTACAGTAGAATGCATGATCTAGGATGGGCTGGGGTGGGGTTGGGGGAAGGGAAAGGGATATATGCCTGAACTGAATTGGAAAATGATGTATGAAATACACAAAGCATCAATAAAAAATGAAAATTAAAAAAATAGAAGTAAAGAAATAGACAATCTGAAAAAAAAAAGACAGTCAAAATTATGTGCAAAAGAAATTCTCAAAGGACTTCCTGAAGGAATATACTTAGAAAATAGTTCTGAAAATATTTTGTGTATTCTGATTCTTTGACAACTGGGGCCTTGTGAGTCTGAAAAGCCTGCCCCTCTTATTTTCAAGACTAACAGCTCACCTGAAAGTGTGTTTTCAAATGCAAACTCACCCACTCAAAGCCCACAACCCTTCACTGCCTTCATTAGGCATTCCCACCTGGATATGCTGTTATCTAGCTCCCCTAAGTACTGTAGGGACAGATACTGGACAAGAGGGGATAGCCCTCATAGTGGAGCCTCCTGAAAACAAAGGTTCCCCCACTTTCTTCAGGACTGATATGGGCTCCACCCTTTTACCACATATGCAGCCTTTCTTATATTTCTTGAGAGTGTTGAGTTTTGTTTCTCAGTCGTAATCATGTCCTGGCCTCCTATACATAGATGATTATCAAATCAAATAAAATCACTGTCTGTATATTCAAAGTCGATTTTGCTTCTGACATGAAAGCAACACAAAACAATATTTATTTATTTATTAGTAAAACTGTTTAAGTAATTTGAAATATAATCTGAAAAGCAATTATGTTGCTTTTATAACTTTTTTATGTCCCCATGCTTATGCTTTATTCATTGAAAATGAGAAATTATTAATGGGTTGAGGAATACTTTTACACATCAGTCTTTGCATTACAAAGCTTATTTCTGTGAATTATTATACTATGTAAGGATTAAAAATTTAAAAACACATCTAAATTGGGTTTTAGAAATTAATGGAATAGAATGAGTAAATCTCTGGCTTTGGGACAGAAAGGGCAAGAGAACTACTCTTTTTTTTTTTTTCACATAAATTTATTTATTTATTTTTAACAAATCTAGACCCATGTTCCCGCTCATTCCCCCACCCCACCAGAGCTCGTGCATTCTGCCAAACATGCTTTCCATCTCTTAGTCTTTCTCAATATTTTCCATGGGGAAGTTGACTGTTTTGAGCAGAAGTTCACTGTTTCAGTCAGTTCTTTGATGCAGTATTTTCTGTTGTTGTTGTTGTTTCCAAAATGCATTATGCCCAACTGCTTTGTACAAAAGCTCAGGGGGCCCTACACAAGAAATACTTACAACTGGGTAATTGGCACTAGCATCCACAGATGAGTGATACCATGCATCGTTTGTTTTTCTGGGACTGTGTTACTTCACTCAGCATGATGTCCTCTAGCTCCAGCCATTTTCCTGCAAAGCTCGTGATGTCGTCTTTCTTTACTGCTGCATAGAATTCCATTGTGTAGATGTACCACATTTTCTCTATCCACTCGTCAGTTGAGGGGCATTTAGGTTGGTTCCAGCTCCTTGCTATTGTGAAGAGAGCTGAAATAAACATGGCCGTGCATGTATCTCTGTGGTGGCGTAAGTCTTGAGGGTACATGCCCAGGAGTGGTATGGCTGGGTCGGGTGGCAAGTTCATTCCAAGTCTTCCAAGGGTTCTCCACACTGCTTTCCATAGTGGCTGTACAAGTTTACATTCCCACCAGCAGTGGATGAGTGTTCCCCTTTCAGAAAGGGCAAGAGAACTACTCTTTTAAACCAGTACTCCTGGATTTATATGAATCACAGACCCATAATAAGGAGGATGGAGAGAGAGAGAGAGAGAGAGAGAGAGAGAGAGAGAGAGAGAGAGAGAAAGCTCAGAGGTTAAGAGGGTGTACTGTTCTGCAGAGGACTTGAGTTCAGTTCCCAGCACCCACATTGGGCCGCTCACAAGCACCTGTAACTCCAGTTCAGGGGATCTGATGCCCTCTTCTGTCCTCTGTGGGCATCTGTATTCACATGTGCTCATACCCCACCTCCCCTCCCCTACATAAACATAATTAAAATGTTTAATGAACCTAGGAGAAGTTCACAATTCTTGACTGGTAATAGGTTAAACACTCATAGTACTTTCACAGGACACATAAAGGGGGTAAACTACACGAAACACTGGAGGGATCTAAAAAAACATTGTGTTGAATGAGAGTCATCAGTCACTCATTAATAAGAGGTTCTAGGAAAAAGCGAGACCATGGGACAGAAATTAAATAGACTTTCCCCAGGGGCCAGGGTGAACTGAGCAGTTCTGTCTCTTGTTATCCATTTGGAAATTAGAAGTAATTCAGAAATGCTTTATAATGAAAGGGGTGGCATTTCAAATACCTTTTCCAGACAGGAATACAATTAAACAGTATGGTCAGTTCCTGGCTGTAGATAGTCAGAGGAAGTTTTTTTTTTTTTTTTTTGTCCAATTCTTCAAAATGTCTGTCATCCAAAGCCAAGGTAGTCTGAGAATTCTCTTAGAGTGGCAGTTAAAAAGAGGGAGGCGTTTTAGGGCAGATTGGGGTAAAAGGAACAGGTTGGCTTTGGTGCAGAACCAGCAGAACTTACACAGATAAGGTAAAACCCACTATTTCAGGTAAAGGTCTGTACTATTAACATGGTGTTGAAGAAATAGAAGCCCTTATCTTAGAACCTCACTGCAACATATTTAGCTTGTCATTTATAATTTACACAACCAGTGGAATATGGAACTGCCTCCATGGTTTTCATTTCACACTGACTTTTCCAGCTGGAAGTTTTCAGTTAAGAGCTCCAGACCTATTTTTACAGAATAATGTGGGATAAGAGAGCTTCAGTAGTCTGGCAGGTGGAAAGAATGCTCCCTCAATGAGGTATGGCTTTACCTTGGAAGGTTGCATGTCGTCATTCCACCTCTCCAGGAGAGGTTTTAAAATCGTAGCCTGCTTATCATTCTTGGGGGAACTACAATTGAATCCACTTGATATATGTGACACTTGACTGTTGAGGTAATGTTGCTATGGCAATTCTTTTTCTTTTGACTAGATTTTGTATTTAAAAATAAATTACTGAGTTCCTTCAGGATTACCAGCAGTTATATTTTCTAGTTCCCTTTTGAATAAACCAATTTCTATCACTTTTCTAAATGGTAATATAATGAATGCAAATAAAATAGCCTCAAAAATCACCGAGTGGGTTCAGAGTGGTAATAGGAAAACAAATAGAAGACTAACAGGGACTTTCAATACCAACAAGAACAATTCAGAACCTGACTTGACTAAGTTCAAGCATAACACTTTTACAGAGTAATGGAGCATGAGCTGTTAGTGGAACTTTAGCAAGTCCCGATTTCAAAATCTGTAAGGTTGGACGAGCTCATTCATCCACAAGGCTCAATGTTGAACATGCTGTTCTCATTCTCCCTCAGGACTGTGGTTGACAATGGAGTCGATGGACAGTTCTGCCATGCAGAACAGGGTGTGTGAGGGGATGTATGCCCTTTCAGTTTGCAAAGTGGCCAGGCCATATGTTTTTAGTTTTGGCACATGTGAAATGTTCCAGGATTTGTCTTTACTTTCTCTTCTAAAATAGAAAGGGTAGGTTTCCTTTAAGTCCAGACAGTCCTTTAAAATGCAGTGGAAGATGTGAGGGGGTGTAACTAATACCAAGGGTTTTCTGTGCTTTTATTTGGTCTGCCACTATTGATGACTTCTTCCCATGTCCATCACCTCATCTATTTCGGAAAACAACTGCATGCCCCAGGAGAAAAATGTCATTTAAAATGAGGAAGCTTGTGCTCAAAGGCATCAAGATAGTCATAAGAAATTTAAACATAGACTTATTTCCTGCAGATTTTATAACTTTGTACAAGTTGGTTATAACATGACCATATTGAGAAACATATAATACACACTACTGGATTTGGTTAGAAATAAAGGGTTTTTATTTTAGTGATTTCTCCTAGCTAAGGCATTTCCATATACTATTTACAAAATAATAGTAGATAAAAGCATCATGCAAGGTAAGTCATGTGCTTCAATTTATATGTATGGACATACTTTGTATCAAAGCTTCTTGATTCATGAGCTTGGGATTAATTCTGTGAGTCAATGAAGATATAACTCAGCTCATCTTAGTTTATATATCAATGAACACACATTAAATTTTAAGTATCACTGTATAGCTAAAATATTTATCATACAAAATATTTTAAAATATTTAATGATGAGTTGACTTTCCCTGTAAAAATCTCCTTCTCATCTCTTTTTACTAAACTACTGGGATATATCGCTATTTATGAACATTAATTTTAACAACTACTTTATTTACTACTATAATATTTTCCTCCTGAAAAGTTATTTATTTGGGAGGATTACTTACTTCAAAGAAATATGAATGACTCAGAATTTCTGTTCTAAATTTATTTTGCCAACTTCCTATCAAAATTTTTTTTAGAGAATATTGGTGGGTAAGGCCAGGAAAAATGGTCATATTACACAGAACTATTGCTAAATGCCAACTTTACACTAATAGAAAGGATCAAATGGTGCAGACAAGGCAGAGGTCTAGGGGAGCCAACACACCTCTTTGCTTCCAGCTTTGGATGTGAACATCCCAGTCAGATTACAGGAATCTTTTAAGTGAAGAGTGTACCTGATACACATGTAAGGGAATGCTGGGCCTAGGACATGCTGTTTACAGCCCCAATACTTATCGTAAGCCACATTCTCCAGATATCTGCAATATATTGTGGGTTTGTTTACCATACGTAATCCTAGATTAGGAGCATCTCAATAGGTGCACTTGAAGGATGAATCTCCTTATTTATCAGTTCATTCATCAGTGTTCTAAAGAGCATTGTCTTGAGTCACCTGCTTTCTGCCATCCTACTTGATTCTGTTGCGTGCTAAGTCCTAGAACATCATTATCCTGATTCTGAATTAACAATTAAAAAAGTGAGACTACCTACTTTATTCTGAATAGCTTGCCTCCTTTAAGATTAAGATGAACATGACGATGTTTGTTGCTTTTTAACTTGTTCCTACTTTGAATTGATTTTTTTACATAAATAAGCCAAGCATCAATAGATTAGTCTACAGAATATTCAAAGGCCCCAAATCAGGAAAGCTTTTTCTTTTAGTGCTTATAATATAAAATGGTATTCTGTTTCACTTGGCATGCTATTAACCTTGTCCAATGGGATAGAATTAATTGTTGTTTAACAGTATTGGCAATTGATTAAAGCAGAACAAGTGATGGATGGAAACTTGGCACTTCAAGGAGTTTAATTGTGTAAACAATTATCAATGAAAATGGATTCCTCGGAATTTCAGGAAGCATTAGTATTTTCATATTAATGAATAATTGTAATATTATTTTAGAAATCCAATTATTAAAATTCAAGTAGACACTAATTCTCAAAAGAAGTCAGTCTGGGGCTGGAGAGATGGCCTAGCGGTTAAGAGCACCGACCGCTCTTGCAGAGGACCCGGGTTCGATCCCCAGCACCCATATGGCGGCCGAGAACCGTCTGAAACTCCAATTCCAGGAGAACTCCAGTTCTGGGGGAATCCGACACCCTCTTCTGACCTCCGCGGCATTGCACGACATGGGTGCACAGACTTGCAAGCAGACAGTACATTCATACACATACAGAAATAAATAAAATTAAAAAAAAATTAAAAAAAAGAAGTCAGTCTTGTGTTATATTACTCCATTGATTTCTTGATAAGTGAATATAAAACCTAGTGAAAGTTCTAGAAGTAACTTAACTACTTTTAGCAATTGTATAAAAATGGTGATGATATTTTAATCACAGAAGAAAGGATGGCTTTATAGAAAGATCTGTTTTCTTGTTGATTACTTATAGTATCATCAGAATATTGTCTCTTAATAGAATGAATTCAACATGTTATTTTGTTTTCTTTGCTCCTTGTTCTCAAATGACATTTTGTGTGCCTTCTAACAGTAGAATTCTAGGGGCTAAATGTGAAGACACGGATTTGAACATTTCCTTGCTTGCTTCCACTAAAACTTTAACTGACTATAATATTCCTCTAGAACCATTTTGGGCTTGAAGAGTATCATTGGGCAACAGAAGCTGGAGGACAGATGTAGTCTTGGGACCCCATTGACTCTGGTAACCCTGTATCTGCTCCCAAGATACAGGTACGGGTCAAATGAAAACAGAATCGGTTTTGAATAAGCAGGCTACATACTTAATCTATATTAATGCTTCATAGTAAAGAAGGAAACCAAAATATACCCACTTTCATTTATGATTTAATCTGTTTCTCTTTTCAAGGAAGAATCACTTTGACAGCCTGTAAGGTAACTCTGAATCAACCAGCCATCCTCTCAGACTTTTCCATGAAATCTAGTGTTTAGAAGTCTTAAAATGTGTTTTTGTTGTGCATTTTTTTTTGTTTTCCATAATCTATATATGTTGTTTTGACATAATTTGTTAATATTTGCCTCTGGAAATAATGACCTTTCTTCTTATAATTTACTTCCTCTAATATATACACATGAAACTTGAGAAATATCAGTAAAGCTATGTCAAGGTGAGGATGTGTCCCAGTGTTATTTGATGTACACAAGTTCTGGAACCTTCATGGGCAAGTTGCTATTGTGCTGTGATTTCCTCTGAGATAAAACCCTCCATCTTGGAAGTACAGGATGTTCCTAAGAAAGGTGAAGCATTCCATACACAGGGGGCACCTTACTCAGGAAGTAAACAACTCAAAGGCTTCAAGAAGTTCCTGGAACTGATCAGGCTCACTAGTGGGGTCCCTCTCTGTCAAGCTTATATACCCAGTAAAGATTGCTCTTCATTCCTGAATATTATTCCCTTCATTTATGATAATAAAGGACATAATACTTATTTCATATGGCTGTTGTGATACAAAGTATGTGAGAAATAGTTAAATATTAGGAATATATTAGTTTTCTCTCTTTTAAATCTTTTTTGAGTCTCTTCTGATTTGCTTCATTTACAGTGACTAAAATCACTGCATTTAGTAAATTTATAGACTTTCAAATATACACTTGAAACCTTAGCAAATAAATATATTGAAAGGAAACATTAAAAAGCTTGTTTTTAAAAGAATTAATTTTGACACCACTGCAACTTTTTTTTTCTCCACTTTAAAAGCACTGTATTTTTGTAAGTGATGGAGGATGAAGAGGAAAGCTGGGAAATGCCGACTTCTGGACATGGCATGCCCTTCTCACACATCAACACACAGAAGTTGTGGTTTACCTGCATGAGATCAAGCCATTCACCATTTCAGCATGGAGTGCAGAGGGCCTCAACCTTGGTGGAAGAGCTAAAGGCAGTTCATGGCAGCTGAGGGAGGGAGAGTTACTTTCCTTTTGAGCCAGGTAGCCCATGTCGCCACTACCAAGCTGCCCACGTTCCAGTGGATGGCCATACACCCATGTACATATGGAGAACAGTAATTGGTGTTAGTAGCAATTAAGAAAAAGACGACATGGGAGGGGGATGGGGAAGGGAGCACTATGGGAGTTGAAGAGAGCTAGTAGTCGGTGGGTATGAACAAAATACATTATAAAATGTATGACATTTTCAGGGGATAAATAAAAATATTATTAAAAACTATTATACGTTCTTCACTGTTTGCTGTTACCCTCATTCTAATAAGGCTAAATTTTAAAATTGAGAAAAATATGAGAAACTTAAGATATACATTTCGAATTAAATGCTACCAGTTTCTCCGTCCCTTTTCTCTCTCTTTCACACACACACACACACACATACACACACACACAATCACACACACAGGATGATGTTTCCTCATAACAGACATATATACAGATGGATTTCTATTCTTTACCTAGAAGTTATACAACTTCAAGAGAAAATATCTTTATAAACACAAAATGATAATTTTGACTTCAATTCACTGATTACATTTCATTGTGTTTTAGCATTTGTCACAAACTAAAACCTAAAATTTGAGTACACCTGCTATTTTCAGGTAGAAAACTAGTACAGTGGAAGTGTGAAAATATAATTACATCCAATGATAAGTTACTTATTCAACTAATTAAAGACTAAAATAAATTCATTTGTATGGGGTTTTGACAAAACTGTGTCTGTTTAATTAAAAACTAATGTTAGCACTTTATTCCTTAGTTCTCATTAGTTCAGTCTTAATCAAGTGGCTAGAGCCACTGGGAACTAAATCAACATAGAGTCATGCAGGTCTTGATGGGTATTAGCTTGTTACAAAGTTCTGTTCTAGCTGGGTGTGGTAGCACATGCCTTTATTCCTAGTGCTCAGGAGGCAGAGGCAGATGGATCTCTGTGAGTTCAAGGCCAGCCTGGTTTATACAGCCAGCTCTAGGCCAGCTGGGACTAAAAGGAGACTCTGTCTCAAAAAAAAAAAAAAAAAGAAAGTTCTGTTCTACAAAGATTTTGCAAAATGGCCTAAACAACTGTAACAAATGCATCACTTTCACAGGTGAACACCTCCTCAGAGAGAGCCTCTCTGTGTGATCATATTCAAGTCATGTCTTTGTTTTGGGCTTACATTCTGTAGCTGGCACTGCGAAATTGTACCTTATTGTTTCAGCTGTTTGAAAGGAAGAATGATTACTTTTGGAAAGGATCTACCCTGATTCCCCACATCACCTTGTTTGAAAGCACATTAGTTTCTCTGAGCCTCATATCAGCACAGAATGTGGACAAACAGAAAATACTTTCGCCATTTTCTTGTGGCTGAGAAACTCAGACCTCAGGTTGGTTATAGGCATCACTGAGGTCACAGGGACTGCAAGTGGCTGACAGATGAGATGCTGTCTGAGTTCTCTGGTTTGCTTTCTTATGTTTTTATTCCATGGTTGCTGAGAGAACAGTGGCCTGTGCATGCTACTTATTTAGAATTATTAACCTACTTAAAAGATTCATTATTAAGATATCTACCACAGAGTCACCAGATAGACATATCTGAAATTTAAATCAGTGTTTACTTGCTTGCCTTAAAAACCAAGTCCTTGCGGGTGATAAGATAAAGTCCAAGCTCTTTCATCATGGCCTAAAAACCACTCCAGTTTCCAAGTTTTATCTTCTGTTTTTAATTAGCAAATTCTTTACTCTACTGTCTGCTTCTTAGTCTAACCCACAGCAACAACAACAAAACCCAACCCAACCACAAAACAGACCGAACACTCCACTAATATAGAGCAGCCATACATTAGCTAAGCTATCCATTCTAGCAATTGGTCTCGAACCCCATCTCCATGCCAACCTCTCTTTAGATTCAGTAATTACAACTAATTTAACATTTTTAATTAATGGATGAAATGCCTTTAGAGGCCAGAAGAGTGCATCAAATCTCCTAGAGTTAAGGATAGCTATTAGCTGCCTTGTGAGTGCTGGGAGCTGAACCCAGGTCCTCCCTGAGAGCAGGAAGTGCATTTCTTTGCTGAAACGTCTCTTCAGCCCCCTACAAATCTTTTTTAGTTATGAATATTACCATAAATTTGTTTTTCTTTTGAAAGTTTCATCCATGAATATTGTGTTAATATTATTTTCATACTTTCTAGTCCCTCCTCCAGTTCCTCCCACATTCTCTATTCCCTTGAAATTTCTTATTCTCTTCTTTGCTAATTATCATTGCATACACACACACACACACACACACACACACACACACACACATATATATATATATATATATATATATATATAAATGCATAATGCACTGCGTCTATTTAGTGGTGCTCCTGTGTACCTGTGTTCAGGATTGCCCACTTGGGATTGTCTCTCAGGGAATTAGTCCCCAGGAGAAAAATGGGTTTTCCCTCCCTCAGCACCTGTTGATTGCCTGTAGCTCTTCATCTTGGAATGGGATCCTGTGAAATTTGCGCATCCATCTTAGCATTTCAACTGATTTTATGATTATGCAGATCTATCATACTGCGAAGGTCCCAATGGTGGAGTGTCCCAAGCTCGTCCGGAATGCATTATGCAGTAGCAGGTGTCTTTTCCTTCTGGCTCTTGCATTCTCTTTGTCCCCTTGTCCATGATGTTCCTTGAGCTGTAGCTGTAGAGTTTGGTGCTGGATAGCTTTAGCTGTCAACTTGACACACCCAGGTGGAGGGAGCCTCAACAGGGAAATTGCCTTCATTGGACTGGCCATGTCTGTGGGGTATTTTCTTGATTGTTGAGTGATGTGGGATGGGCCAGGCTGTGGTGTGCAGTGCCTCCCCTGGGCAGGTGATCTTGTATTGTATTTAAATGCAGGTTGATCAAGGGCCAGGGGATCAAGCCAGTAAGCAGCTATCCTCCAGGGCCTGTACTTCAGCTCCTGCCTCCAGGTTCCTCCCTTGAATTCTTACCCTGGGCTCCCTCAGTAGTTAACTGTGATCTGGAAGATGTAGGTCAAATATACCTTTCCTCCCCAAATTGGTCAATGTTTTGTCATAGCAATTGAAAGCAAATTAGGACAAGTTCGGACTGTAGATGTATAGGCACCTCACAGTCATTTATTCTCTGTATTTTGACCCATTGTGGAACTTCATAATAGTCTCCATCTCTTGGAGAAAAGAGCTATTTTGGTGAGTAATAAGAGATGCTGTTGTCTATAAATATAAGAATATGTAGGTGTGGTGGTGCATGCTTTTAATCCCAATACTTGGTTGGGAGGCAGAGGCAGGTGGATATCTATGAGTTCAAGGCCAGCCTGGTCCACATAGTGAGTTCTAGGATGCCTGAGGCTAGAGGAGGACCCTGTCGAAGACAAATATATATTGTCTTTCGACATATATATATATATATATATATATATATATATGTGTGTGTGTGTGTGTGTGTATGTGTATTTAGAATGTAGTAAGAAATTACATTTGTCTAGGGAAATGTCAGAAGTAGGTTCTTTTTTTTAAATTTTATTTTATTTTCGTATGTGTATGAAGGTACTGTCTGCATGTAGGTCTGTGCACCTGTGTTGTGCAATGCCGCGGAGTTCAGAAGAGGGTATTGGATTCCCCTGGAACTGGAGCGAAAGACTTTTTCAGCCACCATGTGGGTGCTGGGGATCGAACCCGGGTCCTCTGTAAGAGCAGTCGGCACTCTTAACTGGCTCTCTTAACCGCTAGGCCATTTCTCCAGCCCCAGAAGTAGGTTCTTGTCTAGGGTGTGTGACCTCTTCAACCATGAGCACTTGGCTCTATTTATAGAACCACGCATGAATTCCCTCCTACTGAGCAGGCCTTAAGTCCAATTAGATAGTTGTTGATTACCACCAAGATAAAAGTGCCACTATTGTTCCAATAGATAATGATCTAGTGTGGTTCATAGGAGCCCTGATTAGTTTTCTCTCTTGGCAGTTTGCATAGTGCTTTGGAATACCATGAGAGCTAGTCTTCAGAGAGGAGGTTTCCAGGTCAGTTGAACCACAATTGTTTCAAGTCCTATGTCCAAAATATATTGTTTCTTTAGCCATAGGGTCTTAGATCAATGTAACTTCAAGTTCTGTGAGGCAATCAATATCTCTGGCATCAGCCTCTGTTATTTTGGGAATCTCTTGGGCTAGCCATATGTGATTTTTAAAAGCCCAAAGGAAATTCATTATATCATAAGCCTACTGAAAAATACACAACTCACTTTTTAATCGTTCTTTTTTAGCTCATCTTCTTCATCAGAGTCTCTAAAATTGGATTTGTTTAGCTTTTGCTTATACAGTAAGTCCAGTTTCCCAATGTTTCATGTTCTCTGCAGTTCCCAACACCTCGCACAGGCAGGGAGCCATGTGACAGACACCCTGATAAAGGCTCTGAACAGAAAGGATGACTATGTATGCCAAGTATTTTGTGATGCAAGTGTTGTCTTTGTTGCTTAGGAGGGTTTCCCAGAACCAAAGTGGCCTAGACTGAGTGAAACATAAATGCTCATTGCATTAAACTTCTGAAAAAAGTCTGTCATTTAAGGGTAAACCTATTGTGATCCCAGTAATGCTATAGCAATTAGAAGCCCTAACACGGATGCTTTTGAAAATACATGGGCCGGGGACTAAGAAAAGTGATATGGAAGCTGGGAGATTTTATACAGCAGTGGGACATTGGTTTTAACATTTGCCTCTTAATAAAAAACTTGGTCTGTTGGCAGGTCAATTTCTTGTCTAAATGAGCTTGCAGATTATAATGACAGAAACAAATAAATGTAAGAGTTTTGCCTTTCCCTGGTGAAAACATGGAAAGGAAAATGTGACTAGTCTCCATTTTTCTTGGAGCACTTCCTTTAGCAAACACAATTGTGAGAACTTTCCCCTTGCTATGAAGGTTGTATGAGTTTTGAAAACTGGATAGATCTCTGTTAGTTTTAAAACCCTGAAATGACTTTTTTTTCAGTGAGCTACAAGACACTAATTTAAGAGGTAAATACAAAGGGAGAGAGTATCCCTTATTTCAAGTTCAATAGGAATGTGTGAGCCTAAATTTAGGGTGTCTCATTCTAAGCTGTAAAATTCACTCAATAGCATCCAAGGGGAGAGGTTGGAGGATGCAATTTTAGTGTCTCTTGACAAAGAAAGAAGAGCTCCACAAGAAGTTGTAGATTTTCAACCAAAAATTAAAGAGGTTCTGAGAAATTCATAACTTTGCGAGATTAAAAAACATAACTACAGAGAATCACCAAATTTATAGGAGAAAAAAAAAATCCCAAAAGGGTTGGATGTGAAGGTGATCTGGATGTGATAGTCTTTATAGTGCATTAGCAGGGTTGATTTCACTCATCTGACTGACCAGGCAGGTGACCTCTTTCTCCCCACTCTGAGAGTATCTCTCTTATAACTGGATGGCAAAGAGGATCTTTGCCAACTCCCAGGATGCCAATAAGCAGCAGCGCAGAGCTTGCCTGCCACTTGGCTCCCACCCTCTTTCTTAAAAGTAAATATTTATAGTGAAGGCTTCCTTTCCCTCTTAAATTATTGCTCATTAGAAGTGGATGGAGGCATAAAAATGATCCTGTCATACCATTCTTCTGAGCCTGGGAGAAGCCATACCTGGACTTTATATAGTCTGCCCTACAAATCACCTACAGACTTTTTTCCCCTCCTCCCTTATGGAGAAATTGAGGGTGAAAGTGAACCTGGATAGAAGAGAGCTTGGCTGATCCAAGTGACAATTGTGACAGAAGTATTGATGTCTATCAAGTATTCCACACAGTGCCTTGCATCTCCTTGCTCCTTGGTGTTAGTTGAGGCTGGGTGAGGCAGTGTTCTGGACACTGAGCTGTTCATGGAAATAATGTACACTATCTCTATCAAAGTATTTAAATGATTTATATCAGTTATCTTAAGATACTTTAGGCAGGCCAACCTGGTCTATAGAGCGAGTTCCAGGACAGTTGGGGCTACAGGGAGATCCTGTCTCGGAAAGTCAAAAAAAAAAAAAAATGATACTCTAGACTAGGTGTTTCAAATAACTAAAATTTATTTTCTCACAGTTCTAGACTTGTCTGAGATCAGTTTTTTGTGAAGGCTTTTCCTTGCTGCAGATAGCCACCTACTTTCTTTGTGTTCACCAAGATTTTTTTCCATATGTTACATAGAGATGGAAGAAGCTAAAGATCTCTTCCTTTTTGTATAAATCTATGAATTCCATTGGACTAGGACTTCCCTTCTTTTATGATCTTATTTAATTTAATTAACTTGGTAAAGGCTCCATTCCCCCCTGTCCTCATACCAAGAAGAAGCCTCAGCATATGAATTTCAGAGACACATAATTCAGTCTATAATGTCTTCGAGAGAATCCTCCTGTCCTATTACCCCAATTTGTCAGATGATGTGGTCTGCCCTTGAGCTGTCTAAGTCATAAGATTGCAATAGCCTGGACTTCTTAGTCTGGCTGCCCTGGTGATATGTGCAGGCTGAGATTAAAATAGTTCAATGAGAAATACAGCTTTGGTCTGTTTAACTGCTGATAATTAGGTCTGCATCACTGCTACTTTGTTACTCTCTTGTTATTTTTATTTGTACGTATGTGTGTGCCTGTAGCTGAAAATTGAACCCAGGTCTTCTGCATGAACAGCAAGTACTGAGCCATCACTCCAGCCCCATTTTTTAAAAAATGATAACAGATTTTCCTAATTATACAAACTTCTTGTGATTTCCCTTATTGGCAAATCCTATACTACACGTGATCATTCATTGATCTGTCTCTAAGCTAGGAGCTCCACAGGGCAGAGTCTGAGTGCATCTCATCTTTATTTATCGTGTGTATAAGAATGGGGTATAAAAAATTTGGGTCAAGGAAGTATGTGATGTTAAAAATCACAGCAAAAGAAGTATGTGAGACAAAGCCTTTTAGAAACTTAGTGACTTTTTTGGCGTGCCTAATTTGGTAAATCTTTTGCTATGATAATAGTGGGACTAATTTTTCCCCCAAAGGATAAAGCATTAATTAAATGCCTTAGGAAGCTGTTCTTATCATGAAATGGAGGCTCTGATCTTCGTTTTTGCTCCATTAACTTTAAAGTTCAATACATTTTTATTGAACCCACACACACTTTAGTGTGAATTGCTTTTCACTAATTAGTCTGTGGGGATCACAATGACAGTTTTGTTCTTCCTTTTAGGCTTTTTAATTCTCCTTCAGAAAGTTTCTAAACTTTACTAACAGTCATTAAGTCAAAGAATGATTTCTAGACTCGAGGGGGTAAAAATCAATGGGGGACACGTGAAACTATAGTTTGATCTTCCTAACTGGTGGAGGGTCATCACTGGTAGCCTGGGGCTTGTGTCTCCCAGGAGAACATGCCTACATGAGGTTATCAGAACAATGGAAGCACTCATTGAAAAATTCATCCATTGGACAGCTGTAAAAAGTTTCCTGTGCTAGCATTTCTGAAACTGGGGTGTGTTTTTTTACTAGTCAAGGCATCTTAACTGAAGAGCATAATTTCCGCGCTTGGTACTAGGAGGAAGGTGAGGGTCAGGGAGCTGCTGTCACCTGCATGCGGAAACTCAAGCTTTTCTTACAATGATTAAAATTGTGTGGTATTGTTGCATTGCTTCTTGAGTTTAAGCATATTTCCATTTAGTTAATTGCAACACGTCTATGATTTAGTCTTAGGGCACTCTGATAAAGGAACATCTCCCTTGTTAATATCCAGAAACTTATGATGGGCATTTTCTGGTGGATAAACTATCCAGCAAACAGTACAAGTTTACAGAATAGGTATCAATAATTCAGACAGTCTCTCTTTTATGAAGGTAAAGGCCCCATCTCTTGAAGAGATGCTGATATTTTGTGAGACAGACAAAGCAAGGGCAGTGAAAGCTTTGGGTGATTTAGAAGCAGTGGACTCTGTAGACGCTTTTAGAAATTCTTCAGCTGTTTTGCACCTTATACAGGCGCCAATTCCCAAATCTGAAATATTCTGAAATCTAGGACTTTTCCAGCATCATGTCAATGATCAAGAAGTTTCAGATTTTATACTACTGAAATTCAGGATATTCAACTCAGATTCCACACAGATATTCCAAAGTCTGAAAAATCTTCCAAATCTCAGTTTCAATCTCAAAAATTTCAGTTAGAGTCTCCAATCTGTACAACATGTGATGTTAATAAAAGCCATAGTCATATATTACACATTTTTCATAGTTTTGAATCGTATTTGTCTAGGGATAAATGAAAGTTTTTAAATAAATAAATAAAATTTAGGGACATATCCCTAAAGTGTTTAAGGAGAAATAAAGGCTGTTTATGAAATTACAGAACCTTTAATTATACTACATGCAGTATTTTTTTCCCCATTAACTGTATTTTGGTAGGATCTGTACCACAGTGCTTAGTGTGGTTTCAGATTTCCAAGCATTAAAAATCAGAAATTAGACTTTCTCCAGGTTTCTAAACACAGGTCATAGTTAGTGATACATGTATTTTAAATGCCAAATTTATTGAATTAAGCATTATGCTGACTATGGGAGAGTATGTTTTGAACAATAATTTTATAGAAAAGAATACAAAAGTGATAAATTTCAAATAAGGCATTTGAACTTGTTTTGATGTTTACGTGAAATATTTATGAGGCTATATGAAGTAAAATTGTCACATCAGCAATTAAAAAAATAGTTTTGTCTTTCATAAACTAAAAATGAACATAATCAGGAGACCTGTGACTTATTTTGGAGGACTGGTAAATTTGTGATAGTTTTGGAGAACAAGCTTGCATGTCAAATTAGCTTGTATTTATTTTGCTCTTAAAATCCAAAGTAACAACCCTTACCATAATAGAGCCATTGCTGTGAACTGACAGGAGACTATGAATGCATATCTCAGAAGCTGTTCTCCACTGGGGGACTGAGAGCTTGTGGTCTTTGTCCTGTTCTCAGTCTTCATCTGGGCAAATGCCCTGAGGCTCATGAGGTGTGGTTATAATGATGAAGGCAAGTAAACTATGTCCCTCTAGAATCAGTGCCCTACTGTTCATTTTCATAACTTACTGGCAAAGTAGAATTTATCACTGTGTTTGAAAAGTCTGTCAATAAGAAAGGAATACTTTGACTTACACAATTTTATTACATTCTAGTAAGATACACTAACACATATATGGCGACAAATTTCTACATAGTAATGTACCCTGTGAAATCATATAATAAAATAAATCCTAGAAAATGTAGGTTTCCCTCATAGGTCTATGAGGATGACTGGATCCCATCCACAGATCTGCCTCCTAAACTGTCAGGAAATATGATGTCCCATCAATATTTCTGTGGGTAAATCACGGACAAAGCCTTCTGGCTTTGGTTGGCTCTAATAAGAGTGAGATAACGTGTACTCATAAATTATTACTTAATGTTAAGAAAATGAAAAAAAAACTGAGAGAAAGATGCAGGACAGTTATGGCAGAATGCATGATCTGGGATGGGGGGGTGGGGTGGGGGGAAGGGAAAGGGAAATATGCCTGAACTGATTTGGAAAATGAAGTATGAAATACACAAAGCATCAATAAAAAGTGAAAAAAAGAGTGAGATAATGTGGAATTTATAAAATTTATGTACAAAATTATGGTTAATATTTCAGTCTTTAAGTTGCAAAGGAAAATGAAAGGAGAAAGCATAAGTCCATGGTGTCTAAAACTCCAATCTCAGAGACAAATGAAAGAGAAAAGAAAAAATGAGATATCAAATAGCTCTATCAAAATAGAAAGACCTTGAATACCCATCTTAAGCCTATACTTATGGGGACAAGAAGGGGACCCTGCTCTATTTAGGTGTATGTGTATGAATAGTTATTAATTTCTTTGAAAAGAATTTGCTATGTTGTGATGAAGCTTTAAAAAGTTCACATGCCCCTATCTGTGTCTAGACAAATGAAATTTCTTATCATATGCTAAATATGGAATCTTATAATTATAGACAAGCATATCGTATGGCACTCATTTAAAAAGCTATTCTTTGCAACAGATGAAAGCCACTGCAGAATCCCACAACTAGTCAGAAACAGAAAATATGCATTTGAAAGATCCTCAACTGTAGGCACATCTATAGCTGAACTTCTACATGTGGAAAGAAAATGAGTGAATCTCTCAATTTTCACAAGTAAAGCTTCCTTGCAGAAGAGAGTACAATGCAAACAGGTCACAACTAGCCAAATTTCACTGGATAGGACCCCACTATTAAACCTCAACATCACTCAGGGTCATTGATTAAACCATGCATCAGGGATCATTGAGGAAGGGGGTGAGGAGATTGTTTTATTTTACTTATTTTATTTATTTATTTATTTATTTATTTATTTATTTATTTATATTTTAAAGGATTCACAATATAAGAGCACAGTTGTTTTCAGATCACATTGACATTGCTCAGTTTGCCATACAATTAGGTAATTGGCACTAGCATCCATAGATGAGGGATACCATTCGTCGTTTGTTGTTCTGGGACTGTGTTACTTCATTCAGCATGATATCTTCTAGCTCCGGCCATTTACCTGCAAAGTTCATGATGTCATCTTTCTTTACCGCTGCATAGAACTCCATTGTGTAGATGTACCACATTTTCTCTATCCACTTGTCTGTTGAGGGGTACATGGATTGGTTCCAGCTCCTTGCTATTGTGAAGAGAGCTGAAATAAACATGGCTGCGCATGTATCTCTGTGGTAAGATGAGTCTTGTGGGTACATGCCCAGGAGTGGTATGGCTGGGTCAGGTGGCAAGTTCATTCCAAGTCTTCCAAGGGTTCTCCACACTGCTTTCCATAGTGGCTGTACAGGTTTAAATTCCCACCACCAGTGGATGAGTGTTCCTCTTTCCCCACAACCTCTCCAACACTTGGTATCATTTGTTTTCTTGATCCTATACTTATTGGAGTAAGATGATATGTTAAAGTAGTTTTGATTTGCATTTCCTTAATTAGTAATGATGTTGAATACTTCTTAAGATGTTTCTCAGTCATCTCTAATTCCTCACTTGTGAAGTCTCTGTTCAGCTCTTTGCTCCATCTATTGAGTGGGTCATTTGTTTTCTTTCTTTGTTTTTTGAGTAGTTTATATATTCTGGAAATCAATGCTTTGTCAGCTGTTTCTATGGTGAAGGTTTCATCCCACTCTGTGGGATTTCTCCTCACTTTCTTGATTGTTTCTTTTGATGTACAGAAGCTTTTGAGTTTAATGAGGTCACATTTGTCAATTGTCGACCTTAATTCTTGTGTAGCTGCTGTCTGATTTAGGAAGTCTTTTCCTATGTCTTGTAGTCTGCTGCCAACTTTTTCTTCTATCACCTTCAGAGTTTGGGCTTTCATGTTGAGGTCTTTAATCCATCTGGAGTTGACTTTTGTACAGGGTGAGAGGTAGGGGTTTAATTTCATTCTTCTACAAGTGGTGATCCAGTTTTGCCAACACCAATTCCTGACGATGCTGTCTTTCCTCCATTGTGTCTTCTTGGCCCTCTTGTCAAATATGAGATGGCTGAAATTGTGTGTGCTCAAGTTTGGATCTTCAGTTTTGTTCCATTGGTCAACGGGTCTGTTTTTGTGTCAGTACTAGGCTGTTTTTATGACTATAGTCCTGTAGTATAGTTTGAAGTCTGGTATAGAGATCCCCCCTGTATTGTGCTTTTCACTCAGGGTTGTTTTGGCTATTTGGGGTCTTTTGTTTTTCCAAATGAAATTAAGGCCTTTTTTTCCCAAGCATGTGAAGAAACTCTTGGGGATCTGAATTGGGATTGCATTAAATCTGTACAAGAGTTTGGGCAGAATAGACATTTTTATTATATTAATTTTCCCAATCCATGAGCATGGAAGGTTTTTCCATCTTCTGATGTCTTCTTCAATTTCTATCTTCAATGGTTTAAAATTTTTGGTGTCTTTGGTTAGGTTTGTTCCTAGGTACTTTATTTATTTTTTTTTTTTGAGACTATTGGGAGTGGGAAGGTCTCCTTGAATTCCTTCTTCAGTTGCTTGTTGTTGGTGAAAAGAAAGGCTACTGATTTTTTTAGGTTAATTTTGTATCCTGCCACTTTACTGAAGCTGTAGGAGTTTTCTGGTGGAGTTTTTAGCATCCCTTAAGTAAACAATCATATCATCAGCTAAAAGGGATAGCTTGACTTACTCTTTTCCAATTAGTACTCCTTTAATTGCCTTTTCTTGTCTTATTGCCCTAGCAAGCATTTCAAGCACTATATTGAAGAGGAGTGGTGACAGGGGTCAGCCTTGCTGAGTTTCTACCTTTAAAGGGAATGCTTCTGTCATTTCGCCATTTAGGATGATATTGGCTGTGGGTTTCCTGTATATGGCTCTGATTACATTGAGGAATGATCCCTCCAATCCAATTCCCTCTAGGATTTTAAGGATGAAGGGATGCTGGATTTTGTCAAAGGCTTTAATCACGAGATTGTAAGAGCGAGGGCTGGTGTATGAACTGGTACATGAACATAGAGAAACAGTGGCTTATGGTCGACTGAAAGCTTTCACATGTGAATTTGTGGCAATGTTGGCATCTAGCACTGTTCTCATGCCAACTCAAACAAGGTCTCAGAGCAAGAGAAATGGGTGGAGCAGTGGCTTTGGACTGAGAACTACAAGAGACTGACTGCTGCCGGGTGAGGAAGAGTATGCCTTACTCATAATTTCTAGACGTGCTGACTGGACTCCAGTGGAACTATTTGCACAGAAGGACATCTGAGTTTGGGAGTTTGATTGGATAGGGATTTGCTTGGATGTAATGCATGACTTGTGATGGGAGATTGGGACATGGGGAGGGGAGAAGATTTTATTGAAAACCATTGTATGTGATCTACAAATGCTGAAAAATGAAGTTCACATGCTTTGAACCAGTAATTCTATTAAAAGCTCCAGTTAAGAACCTAATCAGGGAGTGCACAGAGCTTATATCAGGGATTTCCCAAGACCACCTGAAGCACAGAGTTAACCCCCCCCCCTCACCAACTGGAACTGCCCACAGGTAGTTTCCAAGTGGATTCTTTGGAGAACCTTCAGAACAGAAAGGGAAAAGTGAGTTAGACTTCCAACAGAAAGCCTAAAATTTAGACAAGTTAACACTCCATAAGCAAGGAGAAAAACAAATCAAACAAACAAACAAACAGAAAACGAAGGCATCTGAAGGAGGCAAGCAAAGCAAGCCTTCAACACAGTGAAGAGGCATTTGGGATAGAGACAAAGAGAAACCCACATTCCAGGGACAGGAAGAAGAGACAACATGGGAAAGTTGCAGGATAATTCCAAACCAAGCTCTACCAACCCTGTGGAAGACTCCTACAGTGGGATCCCCCTGGGGATGACCCAGGACACAGATATTAGAAGTACAATTGTGAACATACTCAAAGAAATCAAAGAGTATAAAGAACAAATCAGAGAACTTAGGAGAGAGAATGAAAAACTCAAGAAGGACCTAGAGAATGACAGACAAACTCTGGAAGGAAGTAGAAACACTGAAAAGATCCCATGTTGAAAAGATAAGGAAACCAACCAGCCCAGCAAAGCAAAGAGCTACAGGAAGAGATTGAGAAGCTCTAAAAGGAAGTGTAAATACTAAAGAAATCAGAAGACGAAATGAAAAGGGAAATCAAACACTCATCCAATCAAGAGGAAAGGAATGGAAAAAGCCTCAGAAGTAGAATGGAGGAAGCAGAACAAAGAATATCAAACCTGGAAGATAACATAGAACAACTAAAAACCTCAAGTAAAGATTATGAAAAATTTAAAAATACACAAAAGTGGAACAACCAGGAACTATGGGACACTATGAAAAGATCAAACCTCCACATCATAGGAATAGAGGAAGGAGAAGAATCTCAAGAGAATAATATTGATCTGATTGTCAGCGGAATAATAGATAAAAATTTCCCAACTAAAATTAGACAAACCCATACAAATATAAGAAGCACAAAGAATTCCAAACAGACAACATCAGAAAAGAAACTTTCCACATCATATCATAGTTAAAGGGCTAGATGCCCAAAACAAAGACAAAATTATGAAAGCCACAAGAGAAAAACAAGTTACATATAAGGGGAAACCTATCATAATTACAACTGACTTCTCAGTGCAAACTAGGAAAGCAAGAAGAACATGGAGCAAAGCATTCCCAGTGTTAAAGGACCATAGATGCCAACCTAGGTTACTATACCCAGCAAAAATGTCAATTATAGTTGAAAGAGAGAGAAAAATCTTCCATGACATGAAACAAGATGAAAGAATACATGTCCAGAAAACCAATCCTTCAGAGAATACTTGAAGCAATTCAAAGGACAGAAGAAATGAGCACCTAGAAAGAGAAATTAATAAAAGCATAACTGCAGAAGTGGAAACCTAGACCAAAAGTGCAAATGGATAATAAGGTGAAAGGAAGAAAAACACATCTTTCTGTTATAACCTTAAAAATTAATGGACAAAATTCCCCAATCAAAAGAGACAGACTGGGAGATTGGATTAGGAAACAGAACCCATCTATATGCTGCCTACAAGAAGCACATCTTACCTTCAAGGATAGGCACCACCTTAATGTGAAAGGATGGAAAAAATATTCCAAGCAAATGGTACCAAAAAGAAAGCAGGTGTTGCAATTTTAATATCAGAAAAAATAGACTTCAAAGTAAAAGAAATCAGAAGAGACAAAGAAGGACATTACATTTTTATCAAAGGAACAATTGACCATGAAGATTTCACAATCATTAATATACATGCACCAAACTTTGGTGCACCAAACTTTATAAAGACAATTCTCCAGGACCACAAGGCACAGATTAACCCCAGTAAACTCATAGTAAGGGACTTCAATAGACCACTGAGCCCTTTCAACAGGTCAACTGGACAGAGAATAAACAGAGACATATCTGAACTGAATGGTATGATACACCAAATGGACCTCACAGACATCTACCAAATATTCCACCCCAATACCAGAGAATACACTTTCTACTCAGCACCCCATGGAACATTTGCCAAAATCGGCCACATACTGGGACACAGGAGAAACCTCCACAAATACAAAAATATTGAAATAACTTCATGCATTCTATCAGACCACAGTGCAATAAAGTTCATTATCAACACCAGGATAAATCCTACTATCTACAAGAACACATGGAGACTAAACAACACACTCCTGAATAATGAATGGGTCAAGGAAGAGATAAAGAAAGAAATAAAAGCATTCCTGAAACTGAATGACAATGATAATACAACACAACAAAACCTATGGGATACTTTAAAAGCAGTCCTAAGAGGTAAGTTTATAGCCCTGGGTGCCTACATTAGAAAAACAGAAAGAGCACAAGTGAACAATCTAACACTGCAGGTAAAAGATGAACCCTAAACGCAACAGAAAAGAAGAAATAACAAAAATCATAGCAGAAATCAATGAAATGGAAACAAAGAAAGCAATACAAAAAAAAAATCAATGAATCCAAAAGTTGGTTCTTTGAGAGAATAAGCAAGATAGACAGACCTCTAGCCCAGTTAACCAAAAGAAAGAAGGAACAACTCCAAATCAATAGAATCTGTGATGGAAGGGGAAATATCACAATAGACAATGAAAAGATCCAGACAATCATACGGGAATACTTCAAAAACCTATACTCTACTGAGTTTGAAAACCTAGAAGAAATGGATGAACATCTGAAATCCTGGGAATTACCAAAGCTCAACCAAGAAGAGATCAACAGCTTAAACAGACCCATAATAGATGAAGAAACTGATGATGTAATAAGAAACCTCCCAACTAAAAAAAGCCCAGGCCCAGATGGTTTCATGGCAGAATTCTATAAAACATTTCAAAAAGAAAACCATTATTACTCAAATTATTTAGAAGAATACAGAGGGAATTCTCCCAAATTCCTTCTATGAAGCCAGCATCACTCTACTACCAAAACCAAGAAAAGATACAGCCAAAAAGAAGAATTATAGACCCATTTCATTATTGAACACAGATGAAAAAATTCACAACAAAATACCTGCAAACTGCATACAGACCCACATCAAGAATATCATCTATCATGACCAAGTTGGATTCATACTAGAGATGCAGGGATGGTTCAACATATGAAAATCAATAATTATCATCAAACATATAAATGAACTGAAAGACCAAAACAAATACAATCATCATTGAAGTGGAAAAAGCCTTTGACAAAATCCAGCATCCCTTCATGCTTAAAGTCCTAGAGGGAATTGTATTGGAGGTATCATTCCTCAATGTAATCAAAGCCATATACAGCCAATATCATCCTAAATGGGGAAATGACAGAAGCATTCCCTTTAAAGGTAGGAACTCAGCAATGCTGACCCTTGTCACCACTCCTCTTCAATATAGAGCTTGAAACACTTGCTAGGGCTATAAGGCAAGAAAAGGAAATTAAAGGAGTACTAATTGGAAAAGAGTAAGTCAATCTATCTCTTTTAGCTGATGATATGATTGTTTACTTAAGGGATGCTAAAAACTCCACCAGAAAACTCCTAGAAACAATTAAGAGCTTCAGTAAAGTGGCAGGATAAAGATTAACCTAGAAAAATCAGTCGCCTTTCTTTACACCATCAACAAGCAACTGAAGAAGGAATACAAGGAGAACTTCCCATTCCCAGTAGCCTCAAAACCAATAAAATTTCTAGGAACAAACCTAACCAAAGACACCAAAGTTCTCTACAAAAAAGTTTTGAAAACCCTGAAGAAAGAAATTGAAGAATACATCAGAAGATGGTAAAACCTCCCATGCTCATGGATTGAGAAAATTAATATAGTAAAAATGTCCATTCTGCCCAAACTCTTATACAGATTTAATGCAATTCCAATTAAAATCCCCAAGAGTTTCTTCTCAGGCTTGGAACAAAAAGTCCTTAATTTCATTTTGAAAAACAAAAGACCCTAGAATATCCAAAGCAACCCTGAGTGAAAAGAGCAATACAGGGGTGGGGGATCTCTATACCAGAATTCAAACTATTCTACAGGGCTATAGTCATAAAAGTTTCTTGGTACTTGCACAAAAACAGACTTGTTAACCAATGGAACAAAACTGAATATCTAAAACTGATCACATACAACTTCAGTCACCTCATATTTGACAAGGGGGCCAAGAAGACACAATGGAGGAAAGACAGCATCGTCAGGAATTGGTGTTGGCAAAACTGGATCACCACTTGTAGAAGAATAAAATTAAACCCCTACCTCTCGCCCTGTACAAAATTCAACTCCAGATGGATCAAAGACCTCAATGTGAATGCCCAAACTCTGAAGGCGATAGAAGAAAAAGTTGGCAGCAGACTACAAGACATAGGTGTAGGAAAAGACTTCCTAAAACAGACAGCAGCTGAAGGCAATAAAAGAAAAAGTTGGCAGCAGACTACAAGACATAGGTGTAGGAAAAGACTTCCTAAATCAGACAGCAGCTGAGCAAGAAATAAGATCAACAATTGACAAATGGGACCTCATTAAACTCAAGAGCTTCTGTACATCAAAAGAAACAATCAAGGAAGTGAAGAGAAATCCCACAGAGTGAGAGGAAACCCTCACCACAGATACATCTGAGAAAGCATTGATTTCCAGAATATATAAACTACTCAAAAAACAAAGAAGAAAGAAAACAAATGACCCACTCAATAGATGGAGCAAAGAGCTGAACAGAGACTTCACAAGTGAGGAATTAGAGATGGCTAAGAAACATTTTAGAAAGTGTTCAACGTTGCTAATAATTAAGGAAATGCAAATTAAAACCACTTTAAGATATCATCTCACTCCAATAAGACTGTCTAGGATCAAGAAAACAAATGATACCAAGTGCTTGAGAGGTTGTGGGGAAAGGGGAACACTCTTCCACTGCTGGTGGGAATGTAAACTCATACAACCACTATGGAAAGCAGTGTGAAGAACCCTTGGAAAACTTGATATGAACTTGCCACCCGACCCAGCCATACCCTCCTGGGTATGTACCCACAAGACTTATCTTACCACAGAGATACATGCACAGCCATGTTTATTGCAGCTCTTTTCACAATAGCATATATTATACACAGCATGATGTTTTGAGATATGCACATGCCATGAAAAGGTTAAATAAAACTAATGAATTCATGGATTACCTCACATAATTGTCATTTTTTTTTGTACAAAACTGCTCAGAATTTCATAAGACAAAATACTCTCCTTACCTGGAAAGTTATTTTGGGCATTTGTGGAGACCATTCTCCATAAAGCCCTACCCCAGAAAATCATGGATTTGCTTTCTTTCTATAAAATTAGTTTGTATCCTAGCATTTTAATAAATGTAATTGCCTATGTTGCTTAGAATAATGTTCCTTGGACTCATCATATTGTGCTATTCATAAGCAGTATTGTAGTGTATGATCATACTATAATTTGTGTATCTACTCATATTTGTGGTCAACTCCATTTTGACTATTCTAAATAAAGCAACTACCAGTATTTAGGTACAAGCATTGTTCCTTGAGTAAATGAAATTTGCTGTTATACAGTACAAATAAAATTCCTGCCATAGCACATTTGAAAGTTATATTTCACCCTTCATTAGCAAAGAGAGAATTAGAGTTGTTTTGTTTGTATTTCTTGACATATTTAGTGTTTTTGTTTCTCCTTGATAACATGGAGTACAGTGACTCTTGTTTTAATCTCTAGTTCCTGGTGACTGATTTGGGTGGGTGTATTTTGAGTGTATTTTCTTGTGTAATTTCTGCAATAAACTGCTTGAATTTTTGACTCATTTTATAAGTGGACTTTGTTTTTTTTTAAAATTCAGATTGTAGTAATTGTTCAGGGACTGTAAATACATGTAATTTTATGGGCAAATCTGTCATCAATATTCCATCTTGATTCTGGCTTGTCTTTTCATTTTGTCCAGAATGACTTCGGAACAGAAGATTTTTAACTCTGATGAAGCTCAATTTATCAAAAATACTTCCTAGAAATTATGCAGCTGTTTTAGTATTTAAGAAACCTTTGTTTTCATGGTTAGAAATAAATTAATATTTTATGTATTTGTTTTCTTCTGTGAGTTCATAATTTTAACCTATACATTTAAGTCTATGCCTAGTATTCTACTTTCATTTTCATCATTGTGATAAAATATCCTGGCAAGAAGAAACTTTGGGGATAAATGTTTACTTTAGCTCCCAACTCCAGGATACAGTCCATCACACAGAGAAGTCAAAGCAGCAGGAACTTGGAACAGCAAGACCTATCACATCCACAGTCAGAAGCAGAGAAATAGATGCAAGATGCATACTATTCGGCTCAATTTCTTTACTCAATCCTAGGGATTGATGCTGTCAAGTTTAGGCTAGGTTCTCCCATATCAAGTAACAGAAGTCAATCACCCACAGATGTTCCCATAGCCCAACTAAGACTCTGTTCCCAGGTGATTTTACATTGACAATTTAAATTAACCATCATAACCATTATGAATTGATGTTGGAGTAGGATGAGTTGTATTAGAGAGCTGTGCTGTAATAGTAGAATAGAATAGATTGAGTGGCTTCAACTACAGAAATGCACAGTTTCACAGTTCTAGAGGGTGGAAAGCTCAAGATCGATAGGCCTGTAGGCTGTGTTCATAACTGGCTAGAAGACAAACCTTTTGCTGTGCTCTTCAGGTGATAGGTGAGATAAACAGTAAGCAAAGTCTCGGGTGTTTCTTTTTTATTATTTATACAGTTTTAAAGATGTATTTTTAATTTCATTCGTGTGTATGTGTCTGTGTATGTCTTGTTATGTGATGTGAGTGCAGGTGCCTGCAGAGGCATCAAATCTCTTGAGGCTGGTTTTACAGGTGCTTGTAAGCCACCCAGTGTGGGGGTTTAGAACTGAACTTGCGTCCTCTGGAAGAGTAGCAAGCGTACTCAAGTGCTGGGCCTTTCCCTAGCCCATGGTGTAGCTTTTTGAAAGAAGACTTGATGCTATCATGGATGTCATCTTCAAAATCTTACATTAGCTAAGTATATCCCGTGGGCTCTATCTCCAAATCTAATGACATTGTGCATTTTTTTCTTTATTTTTCTCTTGTCGCAACACTGATTGAAGTAAAACACCACAAGTTGCCACTTCACCCAAAAGTGGTGTTTTTACTCTGCCCCTTCTTGACGGTTCAATGAGCCACTAGCAAAAGTCCCATTGAGGACATTGTGCAGTTTTATGTGCACTGATTCATGCAGCCCTTTCCAACTCGGCTGAAAAAGAAGAGATCAGGATTCCCCTAATGCAAAAGAGAAATTCCAATACCAAACAGCCCAAATGTCAGAGATTCAATAATTGAATGGCATAGTAATATTCCAAATTTAACTCTTTCTGATCCTAAGGACTTGTAGGAGCATAGATGTCCAGATTACTTTTCAGTACTGAGGTATTCAGTTTTTTTTTTAAATTTTATTTATTTTTGTATGTGTATGAATGTACTGTCTGCATGCAGGTTTGTGCACCCGTGTCGTGCAATGCCGCGGAGGTCAGAAGAGGGTCTCGGATTCTCCTGGAACTGGAGTTCTCCTGGAATGGAGTTACAGACGGTTCTCAGCCGCCATGTGGGTGCTGGGGATCGAACCCGGATCCTCTGCAGGAGCAATCGGTGCTCTTATCCGCTAGGCTATCTCTCCAGCCCCGGTATTCAGTTTTTAAGAAGTTATTCTGTCAAGCAGTAAAATCGAAATAAGAAAAACATCTAAGCTAGCAATTAAACATTTTTGAAGATTGTGAACTTTTTATACTCCAATATATTTATGTCTTATTTATCTTGATTTTTTAATTTTAAAATTTCATTTTTAGTTTATGTGTATGAGTGCTCTACCTGCATGAATGCAAGTGCCCCCATGTCATGTAGTGAGCAAGGTCAGAAGAGGATATCAGATCCCCTGGAATTGGAGTCATGGATGGTTGTTAGCTGCCATGTGGGCGCTGGTATTTGAGCCCAGTCTTCTTGCAAGAGCAGGCAGTGCTATTAACTAGTGAGTCCCAGACCCAGCATCTTAATGTTTTTAGATTAGTCAAATTCATAGATCAACTCATGTTATCAAGCAAGTTGTTTTGCTTGTTGTTTTGTTTGAGGATGACAATTTTAAGGTTGTAGAGGACCAGCTCACATCCCTGAAATACTATGAAAGAATAAGAATTGGCAAAAATATGAAAACTATGAAAGCCAAACTATAAAATAAAGTAGAAGGAAAATTGGAAAAACTCAAGGTGAAGAAATATAAATGAAGTGAAAATTCTAAATAATCAGTACACAGAAAAAGAATGATTATTTGGTAGTGGAGAGCTTGAGTAGAAGCCTATTAAAACTGTGGGGTACATGAAACTTTTCAGTTGTTCTACCTAAGGAAACAAAGATAGGTATACCCCAAACAAAGGCACAGGCAGGGGATTCAGAGATGCTGTAAGTAAGCTTAGTGGACAAATACAAACAAAAACTCTAGTTCATTTATATTGCATTTTTTTGAGCCAGAATCTTACCATGTAGCTGTAGCTGGCCTTTAATTCACTATATGAACTAAGCTGATATTGAATTTACAGAGATTCATCTGTTTCTGCCTCTATGGTGCTAAGATTACAGGTGTCCACTGTCATGCCCAATGAATGTCCCTCATACCTTCCAAGAATTAGGACACTCAGTCCCCAGTTCATGGCCTTATTTGGGGGTTGGGGATGGAGTCTTTAGGAGGTATAGCTAAACTGAAGGAAACCTGTGATTGAGGGTGAACTTTGAGTGTCCATAAGGCTTGCCAGATTTCCAGTTTTGCTCTGTTTTCTGTGTGATAACCTGGATTTCTACTCTGTGGCCATCTCCTGGCACCACACCTCCATTGCCATTATGGACTCTCCCTCTCTTAGACCATGAGGTAAATATAATTCTTCCTTCCACAGTGTCTTATCATAGTACCAGATACCCAGGATCTCTCATTGGCTTAGAACTCACCATTGAGGTTAGACTGGGGGATTAGTGAGTTCCAGAAGACCTCCTGCCTCTGCTTCCTCAGCTCTAGGAATACCGGCACTCATACCCATGTTTGGATTTTTAATGTGGGTTCTGGGATTGAACATGGGTATTTGTGCTTCGTGAGGCAAGCACTCTATTGACTGAGCCATCTCCCCATCTCCTTATAACATTTTTCTTTCAGGTTAGTAAACAATCTACAATGAATTTTAGATAATCTCTAAAAGACTATTATTCCCCCCCTTTTTTTTTTTTTTACAATTTTCTCCTCATTAGAATAATGTTTAGAAATGCTCATTTTGTTAAAATTTTTATTTCTTGATTATTATACAGAAGGTGATTGTTATTGCACTATTAATTTCTAGGCAGAAAGGAACAGATAGTCAAATGAACTAATAGCTACTAAGTAAACAGAAGATCTAAGACTCTTCAGAGAAATCAGCATGGCGAAAATGTAATATTCTTTGGTGTAGAAGTAGCTCAAGCCAGAAAAATTGCTATAGCTCAGGGATTTTTGTTTTTCATATAATTTCAGAGACTTATGACCTACCCTATAGATGACAACAGACTTGAATATTATTAGAACTCAACTATGAATAAATATTTAAACATTTTATAAGAGGAATGTTATGACTTAAAATTTCTGTATTACATGCATTGAGATCTCAGTCATAATTTTTAAGACTATGAAATCATTTTAACAGTGTGCTAAATCAGGTCTCATTTGCAAAGACTGATGCATTAAATATCTGTATATAAAATTCCTAAGCCCAGGCTGAAGATGTACCACATTGTTTAGAGTGCTAAGGGAAATTCATGAGACCTTGTATTCAAATTCTAATATGAAAACAGTTCCTATTTTCAAGTCTCATCTTGGTGTATGATATTGTCACAAAGGGGTGTACCAAAATGAAACCAAATATTGCTTTGGTTGGATGTATCTCATGCCTGAATCCTTGTCTATGAAGAATGAGTGTGAGTTATGATTTTTTTTTTTTTGTCTTTTCAAGACAGGGTCTCCCTGTAGCCCCAGCTGTCCTGGAACTCACTCTGTAGACCAGGCTGGCCTTGAACTCATCAAGATCCTCCTGCCTATTCCTCCCAAGTGCTAGGATTAAAGGCATGTGCCACAATGCCTGGCTTTTTTTGTGTGTGTGAGTTATGATTTTATTCCTGACATTTATGGGTAACAACTACATACTTGTGAATAGAAATCCAGAATAATTCCCTTAACATAGTAGGTTTAAAATATGAGATGCAAATTAAAAAAAAACTGTATATATGCCAACATTTCTTCAGTTATTTTGGATTTTTTTTACTTTACTTATGTTACAAACATAACCAACTATTTGGATGAATGAATAGTGTAAATTCTCTGAACCCTAGAATGTAATATTTAAATTATTTTTAAAACACCATTTAGGGGCTGGAGAGATTGCTCAGTGGTTAAGAGCACTGAGTGCTCTTGCAGGGGACCCTGGTTTGAATCCCAGCATCCAATGGCAGCTAACAACCATCTATAACTCCAGTTCCAGGAGATCCAACACCCTCTTCTGACCTCCTTAGGCATTGCATGACACAGGTGTACTTACACACATTGGGGCAACACACCTATATACATAAAGTAAAAATAAAAAATAAAACATTAAAAAAACATTTAACATCATTTTTTGTAAGAATCTCAGAAAAATAATGCAAACAAGGATATATTTAATTTTATTAAAATTTTATTACATGGGAATATATCAAAATTAGTATTAAATTCTAAAGTGTTATTAAAATAACTTGATTCTAGGCATACGAGATTGGAATGATTTTGAAAAGTATAATTAACCTGCTGAGTAATTAATAGTATTACTATTATTAGTAGCATTTTATTCATGTCATCAATAAGAAACTAAAGAGATTTGTATGTCTGAATTTTGACCTGTTAGACAGACAATGGCTCCCCCTGTTAATGGTGGGCAGAACTTCCTCACGGAACTCTTTTACATGCAAACTATCCTTTGTCACTAACATAGTGCTTACCTTCCTGACTCAAAGGTGAACCATGTCGAATCTCGACCGTATCTTCTCAGGGAGCTGAGAGGCCACATCACCAGCTTGACCTTGGCGTTGTGGATGTCCCAGAGATAGATATTCTCGTGAGTGATCTGCATTGTGCATTCGCCGTAAATATCCAGATTTGGTGTAGGCATAAGATAAACATTGAATCGTTCTGCAAGGAAACAAAGCATGGAGAAAATGAAATGAAGCCTTTTCATGAGCTTTGGTAGCTTTGATGTACATTGCAAAATGCTCCCTCATTGGTTTTTGTGTGAAGAAAGAATATCACTAAAGTGTCATCAGGAATTCATTCACTCTCTCCTTGAACAATATTGTATTGCATGCATTCTCCATAGTGAGAATTAAGTGGTTGGAGTGTAGAATGGAAAAATTAGGGTAACAGCAAAGTAGAGTCTCTTTCAAATGACCCTTATGCTCTGCTTCTTCGCACAATCTAAGTGGATATTATGTATACAACTCTTACAAAGAATGTCTTATTTACTCTATTTAAGGAGAAAACCAGTCAGTTTCCCCTTTGACTCGTGAAGTAGTTAATCTACAGTCAGATGAATCACAAGATAGCTATGAAAGCACAGGAAAATTATTCAGTTTGTATCTCAAAAACAGTCAAACAACAAATAACAAATAATAAACTATAGTCAGCACATGATAATTACAGATATTTATTATTTTCTTCTGCAGAACTTAAACCTTGGCTTTAGTAAGAATAAAATACACAACCACTTTCATTCCTGGATATTTTATAGATGGATATCCTATTGTTATGCAATGAGTCTAAGCATTGCTTTGTAATTTTCTGAGCATCTCCAAAGGCTATTGGAAGGTGCTGCAGCTTTTGAGTCCCATTTAAATTTATTGAATGCACTTTATTTTGGAAAGAAATAAACTTTGCGAGCTCCAGGAAATAAAGAACTTACTATGACCTATAAAATGCTATATAAAGTACTGTGGTATCTAGCACCAGTTCCTTGTTTTGCAGTAGGTGATCAATACCCACTGGCAAACTATGTAGGAAGTGAATACATATTGAAAAGAGGATGCAGATGTTGAGGAATTATGAAAGAATAACATTATGTTAACAAAACTTCAAGAATTCCTGGATGAGAGATCTCTGTGAATTATAATTTAATTGTGAAGAGTGCTGAAGTGGGAATGCTGGTAGATTAACCATTCTGAAAGGCACAGCAAGGCAGCTGTAGTTGGAAGAGGATTGATAGGTTTGACATGTCTCTATCCATCCCAGGGCAATGATCTTAAATACTGAATGTTTGCTGGTGCTCAGTGGGAATTGTCTGGCTAATAAGAATAATCTCTATTGCAGTATTTTAGTGAAGATTCTTGGGCACCAAAAATTACATTCAGATTCTGTGTGGGTTAAATTAAATAAAATATGATGACTTGAAACTTAATAGTCACATGGCTCAGGTATAGATAGTTTTGAACAAAAAATAATATAGAGCTTTCTTTTTGTATCAGTTGTTGACCCATGAAACTAATGTGTGCATGAATTTCACATTTATTTCTAGAAAAATCATTAGAGATCAATTTTATAGCTGAAAAGGGAGAACACTGTCCAATTCTACAATGAAAAAGCCCCAGTATGTAGTAATTTTATATATCTTTTATAATTCTTATATGTATCCACATAATGTATCAACTCTTAACATTACATCAATCTGTGCCTCCCATAATTCTCCACCCAATGGGATTACACATAGTAAATCAAAGGGATGTGGACTCATGAAAGCAAATACATAAATGAGACTCGAACCTAATGGACTGAGTCAGAAATCTAGATAATTCATGCATTACTTTTGGCCAAGACATTTGATAAAATTCATTTTCTACTTCTACAATTCATCCTGTTTCAGCTGTGTTTTGTGCATTAGGAAAATGTTCCTATGAGAGTGAAAAGTAAAATTTTCTTCTGTGTTGTTTCCTTCCATTAATGTCAGCCTGAGGTAGCAAAAGAATCATTTTCAGGATGTCAGGATATAATACTTTTCCCAAAATACTGAAATGAGGAGACATAATTAAGGAAAATTGCTATTCTTTTTTTTTCCTTTATTTGTTTATTTTTTTAAGGGATTCACAATATAAGAGCACAGTTGTTTTCAGATCACATTAACGTTGCTCAGTTTGCCATACAATTAGGTAATTGGTGCTAGCATTCACAGATGAGGGATATCATTCATCATTTGTTTTTCTGGGACTGTGTTACTTCACTGAGCATGATATCTTCTAGCTCCAGCCATTTACCTGCCAAGTTCATGATGTCATCTTTCTTTACCGCTGCATAGAACTCCATTGTGTAGATGTACCACATTTTCTCTATCCACTCTTCAGTTGAGGGGGATTTGGGTTGGTTCCAGCTCCTTGCTATTGTGAAGAGAGCTGCAATAAACATGGCTGTGCATGTTTTGCTGCGGTAAGATGAGTCTTGTGGGTACATGCCCAGGAGTGGTATGGCTGGGTCAGGTGGCAAGTTCATTCCAAGTCTTCCAAGGGTTCTCCACACTGCTTTCCATAGTGGCTGTACAAATTTACATTGCCACCAGCAGTGGATGAGTGTTCCCCTTTCCCCACAACCAAAATTACTATTCTTATTAACAGTTGACCCTTGATAATTTTATACTTAAGAATAGGAGATATAAAAATGATTTTATTTAGTGTCCCTTTCAGTGAGTAATATAAGATTACTCAAGAGAAGCCAGGCCGGGTGTGGTGGCACACACCTTTATTTCAAACGCTTGGGAGTTAAACTCAGTACTTGGGTAGCAGAGGCAGGCAGATCAAGGCCAGCTTGGTCTACCTTCCAGGCCAGCTGGGGCTATAGTGAGACCCTGTATCACAAAGTAAAAATCAAGAGAGAGAGAGAGAGAGAGAGAGAGAGAGAGAGAGAGAGAGAGAAATATTTTATTTTCACTGACATGTCTATGTGATCCAATGTTAGGAGTAAAACTATATGATGAGAGATTAAACATTTTTAATATCTATTTAAATTTATTGAAATTTTGTGCATTTCATACATTTCCTAGTCAAATTTAGACCCATTCTCTTTTCTTTGCCCTCCATCCTGCCAGAGCCCATGCATTCTGCCAAATGTGTCTTTCATCTTTTTCTGTCTTTTAAAAAATTTTTCTTTTTTAAGTCATTTTCTATAGTACTCAGAGATAGTTATAAAATTATGAATAAGTAAGTTAAAAACGCATAAGGAGATGAAAGCCCAACTTCTCTGCAAACAGTGCAGGAGCCCACTCGCTGCTCTGTGTTTTCACTCAGGGCTACAGAGCATCGTGGCCACTGTCCTTTCTTACCTGGGGCATTTGAACTATTTAAGAAGAATAAGTGTGAAGATCAATCAAGACCAATGGAGAACTACAGCACATGTGTCCTCCCTGAAAACATACCAAAGGAAATAACATCTGGTGAACAAAATGGCTTACGTCTACTCATGGTACAGAACAGTAAAAAAATTGAAGAATACATGTTGAGCTACAATTTTTACTTGATGGCAAAATAGCATAGATGACTGAATTTAGTTGTTGCCCTAGTCTATGTGACCTTCTGATGCACTTACAATCAGTAATAAAAGTCTAAATAACAATTGAAAAGTCATAATAATATATAATTTGTCTTATTTCAACTCAATCCCTAATATTACTAAGGTTTTTCACATCATATCTATGAACAATATATTTGATATTGAAATAGAAACTGAGGATACATAAAAGATCCACATAATATGAATTTCTATATATCAAAACCATGGTCTTATCTTTACCAACAAATGATATGTGATTGTATAAGTTGCCTAAAAAGAGATCTCCACAGATGGCATCTACTTATGGGTTTCCTTTCTTCCCTCCTTTTCCTTGTTCCAAGCTCTTTCCAACCATACAACTCACGTTGACTATTTCTTTGTTATGGTTTAGGCCTCTAAGTTCTCCAGTCTTCCTTCATTTCTATGTTTTGCAATATTTGGAAATAATTTTTAGATAATATTATTTTTATATTTCATATATTCAAAATCCAGTATCTCCTAGTAGTTAACTTTCAAGAATTTCAGATTCATTTAAAAACTGGGCTAATTTAATCCAATAGGCAAATAACAAGGATGGGAGCGATATGTCATTGGGTTTTGTTACAATGAGGTAAGAACCTGCCTTTACTTTGAATAAATTATTTTATTTATTTCTTCTTAGTAGGATACATTGTTTTACTAAAATCCAGTAAGGTTTTCTTTAGAAAGACCTTTTCCATATGACTGGTTACAGTGGGCTAAATGCTTTTATTTAATCTTTACCTTTAAAATGTTTGTATTGACAGTTTTATACCTTTGCATAATGAATTTTATACATTTTCCCAGGCTTGTTCCCCTCTGTCATCCATCTCTCTCTCCTGCTGGAACCCTTCTCAGTCTGTCCCCATCCTACCATCATGTCTTTTTGTGTGTGTGTCTCACTGAGTTTAGACTTTCTTGACCAAGCCTCAGTGTGAAATTGTTTACTGGAGCAAGGACAAGCATCTCCGCCTATACTGCTGATGAAAATAACACCATCTCCTCATGCAAGCATTAATTACTGGCAGTCCTCAGGGAGATATAGTAAGTGTACCAGTCAGGCTTAAAAACATGTCAGAGCATGTCATTTTATAAAAATTTAGTACGTTATTTTTTATTGCTTCACGTACTAGTTTTTAGACTTTAATGTTCATGAAAATTACCTGTAAGGTGGGCTGAAACACAGAATAATGGAGTTTTTCCACTTAACATTTGCTACAGCAAATCTCAGTTTCCAATTATCTGCAGGAGACAATGAAGCTGTCTTTCTGAGATCCACACTGGGGTTGATGGTTGATTTGTGAAACTCATTATAAAATGTGGTCAAGGAGGTAGATGTTAGAGAAACCAAAGCTTGTAAAAAGTAAAGATGTGTTCTAGTAAGACAAATCAGCACACTGTCCATAAAATCATGCACTAATGTTTCCTCAAATTAACTACTGACTCATTTGGAAAGAGCAATGTTGTATGCTAAGTGGAACAAAATAAAGGAGAAGATATTGAAAGAAAGTGTGTGAAATTTTATCAGTTGCCAAGGTATATAGTTTCTTTGAGTATGATCAACTATAATAAAAGGAAGCCTAACTAATCCATTTCCAATTAGCTAAAGAAATTAGAAAGGAAATCCATTATAATTTTAAGTGATGATAATACTAACATAAAATTAAACAAAATTCTACAAACATTGCAAATGCTGCTGAATACAAGAAGATTTTTTGAAAAAGTTATGCAAAATGAGTTATACACTTCCTTATATACTATAAAATTATAGACCTTAAGAAAATCCTAAAAATTTCATCCATAAATTTGCATTTTGATAAAACTTAGGGTCTTATATTAGCTGACATATAAAACACATATTCTTATTTAAAATGTCCAAATCAGAAGCAAAATTGATGTTTATTAAACTATTTTGTCTGACAAAGATAAGTACTGGTATTGAATCTTCAGGTATATTTAGAAGGGGATTTTATACAAGGACAGGATTAAGAAGTCCAAAACAGAGCCATGTTTTGAACCATTCGAAACCTGGGGTGAAATGGTTTTAAAGAGATTAGTATATGAGATTTGGTCAAATGGATAGAGTTTGGTCTGATGATGATGGTAGCTGTGCTCAGGAAACTGCATCAATGTAATAAGTCTCAGGAAGACTGTGTATCAGAATGGGCCATTGGTTCACAGAGGGTTGAAGCTGGTGAGTTTTTAAATAGATCTAGCTAGAGCTATTAAGCCTGGTGGGTGGAGGGAGGTGGAATACACACCTTCAGAATCAAAGCCTAGAGATACCATATAGTGAGCAGAAACAAGTAGTAGCAAGCACAAAGATCATTGAGTCTTCTTTAATAGTGTTTTCATCAAGGGTGATCACCCTAAAAGAAAGTAGATTCCTTGGCAAATAATAAACTTACATATAGTTCTCACATTTTTTTCCCCTTCACACAGTATCCTAATAATTTCCATTTTTTGGTAAAAGATAGAAAAGAGAAATATACAGGACAAGACACATCTACTTAGCTAAGTTTCTTTGCAGTCAAAAATTTTCAAAAGAAGCTTTTGAAAATTACATATTAATTTTATGCATGCAGCATATTAAGGAATGTCTTGCACAATGTGACTGTGTAATGTTACTATTAGTTTTTTTAGAATAAATTTGGGAACCATTTGCTGGAACACATTCTCCTGTTTCAAAGAAGAGTCCTATCCCCTACTTCAGAAATGGTGGGCTTGAAGTTATGTAAAGGAAAAATGATGAAATATAGAATGAAGTGTTATACCTAAATATCTAAAAGCCAGGTGTAAACATTAAAACTTGCCACTTCTATAGGAACTAGTTAAATCTAACCATAACTTACACTAGGTGAAACTGCCTTGAACTCCTTACAATGGAATCATCTCTCCCTCTTATAATTTAACCAGTATTTACCATACAATTCCTACAAAAATACAGGCAATATTTAGATCTTGGATGACATACCAATTTAGGGATTGAGTAATTCTTTGCATTAAATTTTGCTTCTTCTATTATGTGTGAATATCTGAGTTTGTGTCTCGGTGTTTTCCACAGTAAAAGAACCAACTCTCATTTATTTAAAAAAGCAGCAATTGCTAAGTTAAATATTAAATAAAGCTAACAATTATGTTAATTTATATATGTAAACTAGTTTTAAAATGATTAGTAATGAGTGTATGTAATTGGGAAAGTTATTGATATTCTTGAATTTTACAAAGTTGTTTCTATTAGCTAGTGATTTTCATTAAGTCAAACTCAGTCTTCATATAGCTCTCTAGTTAAAATATATTTAAAGGTTTAAATAAGATTATTTATGGAAGAGGGTCCTTAAATGAAATTTATTCCTGTAGTTAGTTCAAAGAAAGACTTAGCTTTAACATGATGCAATTTAGTAAACTGGTTTATTTTTCTTCCACTGCTGTTCCATAAGAACTATCAAGTATCTTATTCTTTCTTATTATTTTTGTTTTGTTGAGTTGCTGCAATTTCATACAATATATTTTGACTCCCTCCCCTATTTGAACTTCCCCTTACTAACTTTGCCCAATTTAACCTACTCATATCTGTCTCTGTCTATAATCTGTGTATCATCTATGTATCAATTCTATCAACCATCTTTCATCTATCAATCAATATCATCTATCTATCTATCTATCTATCTGATCTATAAATAATCTATCATCTGTGTCTATCAGTTTACTTCTGTCTATCCTATCTATCTATCTATATCTATCATCTGTGATCATCTATATATCTATCAATCTATCAGTCTAAATGAAGAGGCCCATAGTACCTAATTTGTGTCCTCAAATGTCCTCTAGAAACCATTGGTTTACAACACTTCCTTAGGTTGGGTTGGAGTTTCTTATCTATTTTCCCGTATCTATGCTGGGATTTTGTCTGGTTTGAGCTTGCATGGGACTTGTGCATGCTGTCAACATTGTTATGAATTCATACGAGTAACTGAATAGCAGTCTGGAAAATTACATTTCCTTGTGGTCATCCACCTCCTCTTACAGTCTTTCTGCCCTCTCTTCTGCAATGGCTTCCAAGCCTTTGGACCGAGACTTTTGATATGAGTGTCCTATTCAGGGATAAGTACTCTGCAGCCTCTTTATAATAAGTACTGCTCATTGACTAGTTGGAGGTTTTTCTTATTAGTTACCATTTACTGCACAAAGAAGCTTCTTTGGTGAAAATGGAGAGATACATTTATCTATTGTATATAATAAGTCATTAGGAGTTTGTTTAATATATCTGTTTAGCAGAATAATAGTATTAAACTCTCATGCATGGCTTGTGGCCATGTTCCTAAGGCCCTGTACCATGTTGCTAGCCACATGTTCCTTCCTAGGTCTGATATCGGTGTCAGGTATGGGCTCCAATTTATCAAGCAGACCTTAAATCCAATTATAAAGTAATTGTTTACTACCAAATTATTTGTGCCACTATTACATAAGAGGTCATATCTTGCCAGGCCAGCTGTGTTTGAAGCCTGTAAGATTCATAGCTGGGTAATGATGATGATTAATTTTTTTCCTTCTGGTAACATGCATGGAACCTTGTAGCACAATGAAATCTAGCCAGTAAAGATTAAACTTTGAACCCAGAACTAACTTGATTCCCCCCCCCCCCCGTGGCTCATACATATAATGTGTTCAGCAATAGGATCTTACCATCAAGTTCTGGTGGGCAACCAATAGCAGGGGCCATAGCCAGTACTGTTGGAGGGTCTATGGGACCCCTGGTCAACATCTTCAAAAGAGGGAGTCCATCTCTGCCATTGGGCTTTCACTTGGTTAGCTTATGGTGTCTGGTAAGGCAATGTCCCCTGTTAGAAAGTGACTGCTTTTAATTTCCATTTATAATGTATATTGTATGTTTAAGAAGCTTCTGCAGTGGTAGGTTTCTGTATGGCTTTTTTCTAATGGGCTCTTATTCTGACATCTCTGGGAGATGTTCGGTGCTTAGTGCCCTATCACAGTTGACTCAGCCACTGGATATCTCACAAGGGAAGTTGCTTTCTTCTCCCAGGTGAGGTCATTGGCTTGAGATCCAGTGTCAAGAATGGGAAAGATATTATACAGCCTATATTTTTTCTCATTTTCTCAGCCCCCAGCATCTCATTTCTGCCACATGTCCTTTTCTGAGGGAAGAAGGGGATTGGCTTCATAGTGAAGAAAGGGGAGAGAAAGAACAAAAAGGGAGGGATCTTTGCTAATTAGCTGGTACTATTTAACATTCCATCTGTGCTGCTTTACTCTCAGTCACAACCCATTTACATGTTGGCTTTATGAGGGGTGGGGTTGGTTATGTAGAGTATTGCACAACATCTAAAACACTACAGACCTCTGCACCTTGATTGGAGGTGTTCATCTGCACACAGATTCTATATTCCTAAATTGTTCTCTTTTGGTTTACATTTCCATCCTCTTTCTGCTGGAGATACCTCCAACAGTTAGGAAGGTGTCCTGTTGTCAAGATGAATCAAGGCGAGCCAACCATAGGTACCCATTTGTTTCCAAAGAAAACTAATACATGACTATTTCCTCCAATGTGGAAATATGCCTAGTCTACTGACTATCCGCTATCTATGGATCTGACTATCACGAACAGCTAGGTTTCCTTCTTAATCCGGACCTCAGATCTATCATGAGGAAAATAGAAACCATTTTATGTACAACATGGGTTCTCTGTAACCTCATTCACACTGCTCTGGTACCCCCCAACAGGTAGGACCCTATCCCTCTACAGTTCCACTGGCACATAAAGATGAAAGGTATCTGCTGGGATGGAGAGATGGCCTAGCGGTTAAAAGCGCCGACTGCTCTTACAGAGGACCCGGGTTCGATCCCCAGCACCCACATGGCGGCCGAGAACCGTCTGAAACTCCAATTCCAGGAGAACTCCAGTTCCAGGGGAATCCGAGACCCTCTTCTGACCTCCGCGGCATTGCACAACACGGGTGCACAGACTTGCATGCAGACAGTACATTCATACACATACAGAAATAAATAAAATTTAAAAAAAATTAAAAAAAAAAGAAAGGCATCTGCTATTCTGACCAACAACCTGAACTCTATGAATAATTCCCTTGTTCTTTTACTTTCTTCAGGTAAGGAAAGTGAAGTGTCCCTGCTTTTTACTCTTCTAAAAGAACTGTGAAGAATTCTATTCAATTATCCTATAGCCTGTTAACATAGAATTGTTTGGTACTTTTCATCCATTATCCACAGCTCTGGGCTGTAATATGCTTCTAAACCAAAAAGTCTCATTTCGTTGAGTTTTGAATTCGAATTCACTCCATTGTTTGTGATAATCAGCTGTGTTTATAAGTTACATAACTGTGGAGGAAATAAATATAACTCCATCTTACACAAAGGAAAAAGAAGAGAGTGCTAGCATATTCTGTTTTTCATCTTCTTTGAAATTTCTATCAATCAGTGATGTTGCAATAGTCAATCATTAATTCCAGGACTTAAATAAACTGGTACACATGAGAAACTTGAGGTTGTACATTTTGATCCATCCTTATAGCTACAGACGACAGTGAAATCAAGGGTGAAGCAAAGCATAATTCTTCTTGGCCAAAATTTACAGAAATGGTTAGAAAATGTGATTCTGTTCCTACCATACTGGAAGTTTGTCAAAATACATTTGATTATAATACAGCAATAAATTCCCTGTCCAGCTGCCATCTGCTCAATACACAGGCAACAATGGATGGAATACTTGCTTTTCTGGTATTAACGATCAATGCTTAAAGCATTTCAGTGGATTAAAATTTTCATTGATTTTTTAGAATTTCATAAAATGTATTTTGATCATATTGAAACCCATTCCCTGATCTGCTCCCAGATCCATCCCCTAGTTTCCTACCCCCTGACCTTCATGTTCCTTATCATTATTTTTTAAGGCCTATTGCAACTAATTTGTGTTTCCCAAATGCTCTTATTTGTAGGTCCACCATTTAGAGCCTGGTCAACATACATAGAATCATACCTTTGAAGAAAACTGAATCTAGCAACTTTCAGTTGACAGAAGATTTTCAGCAAGAGCTGGGCGTCTTGCCCACCTTCCCATCAATGCTGGGACTTGAAGTAGTTGTACCGTTTCTTTTATTGATTAGGGGAAGTCTATATAAAAAGGCTTTCTATTTCATGTTTATGATCAATATTTCATATCATATTTCCATTAGTTGGTTAGATAGTAGTTCTTATGTTATTTAATTCCAGAAGGGGGAAGCAGTTTCATTTTCATTTATAAAATTTATTTATTTTTAGTTTTTATGTATATGAATGTTTTGTTAGCATGTGTGTAAGTACACCCATGTCGTACAAAGCCCACAGAGGCTAGAAGATAGTGCAGGATTCCCTGGAAATGTAGTTATGGATGGTCGTTAGCTGCCATGTGAGTTTGGGAATGAATCTCCTATCCTCTGAAAGAGTAACCAGTGCTCTTAACTGCTAAGCCATCTCCCCAGCCCCATTTTCATAACTTTTTATAATGTATCCTTGATTTTTTAAAATTGTGCTATATTGTGACATATAATAAAATGTCCATATCTTTTTCTGTGGACAAACATATATGGGGCACAGAGCATTGGTGTCACTGAGAGGAATTTCCTTTTAACACCTAGCCATTCACTGCTCAGAAGCAAGCACAGGTTTAATTTCTAGCACTATGGGATATTTTTGTCTGTCTTAGCTGGCTCTTGTGAACTAATTTATTCCATCTGTGCTTTCCTTTTTAAATTTTATTTCACCTAAAATATTATGGTAATTTCACATTAACAAATTTGAATTTTGACAAATTTCACCTATTTCTTGTTCATGCTTTCAGTTTTTATGTAAGAATTTTCTGCTTTTAATTTAATCCATGTTAATTATTGTTTGAGTTTGCTATGGTTTATATTATTCATTTAGTTTGAGTGTGCTACATTTCATATTTTTTCCTATACATACATCCAGTCATCCTAGAACATTTTACTAAAGAACTTTTACATTTCTCTTAAAAATGAGTAATAAGCTTATGAAAATGGGTTATGGTGTTCTTGTGAAAAAGTTTTGTCCATATCCATGTGGATCTATTTATATCTTTTTCTAGCCTTCATCTTGATGCTTGCCACTAACAGAAGCCTCTAAAAATAGGAAAGTTATCCATATCAACCTGTCTCCTTCATTCCAAGATTGTTTGGCTGGCATTGGTATTTTGTTTTTCAAATGTATTAAAATCCTCTGTCTAGCTCTTGAAAAACTGCCTTTGGAAGCCATATTGAAATCAGAGATTAATTTTGGAAAAATTCAGAATTTAACTAAAGATCATAAATTCAGTAATATGGTTGAAATAAATTGAATGACGTTCTCAAAGGTTTTATAAAAATATTTGTAAAGAACAAAACTAGACTTGTATCTCACACCTTGTACAAAAATTCAATAGAAAATAGAGCAAAATCTTTAATATAACACCTGAAGCTATTACCCGAAGAAAATAGAACAAAGAGACAGTCTATAGGATGGGAGAAATCTTTATTATCTTTACATCTGACAGAGGATTATTATCTATAGCCTATAAAAATTTAAAAACCTCAAAACCAAGTGTAAACAAATTATGTAATCCAATAAAGTAAAAAGTAATTAAATAGAGAATTCTGCAGGAAAGAATTATAAATGGCCAGTAAATATCTGAAAAATTATTTTATATCCTCAAACATCATGGGAATGCAAAATAAAGCCATTTTGATATTCCATCTCTCCTTTGTCAAAACTGGTATGGTTACAGAAACAAATGATGAGAAATGCTTGTCAGGATGTGGGGAAATAGTAATCTTTACACACTGCTGGTGGGAATATAAAATGGGGTAGCCACTATGAAAATCAGTATGAAGATTTCCCAGAGGGCAAAAATAAGACTTTCATATGATTTACTTACCACTTTAGGATATATAGATAAAGTATTCTACATCAGTATACTAATGAGACCCTTGTACATCCATGTGTATCAGTATACTATTTACACAAGCCAAATTACAAATTATAGAACCAGCTTAGATATCTGTGGATATAGCAAATGTGATATATATATATATATATATATATATATATATATATGCAATAAAATTTCATTTAGCCATAATGAAGGATGAAATCATGACACTCACAGGAAGATGATGGGATTGGAAGTCCTTATGTTAAGTGAAATAATCCAGACTCAGAAAGATAAATATCATGTTTTCTTTCACATGTGGAAGCTAGATTTAAATTACACACACAGAGATGCCCACACAAAATACATGATCTGTATGATATGAAATTAATTTAAAAATATTACAGAAAATTCAAATAAATCAAATAGGACAGTGAGAGCTTATTGGTATACAAAGAAATGAATTTCACTACATTATTTTCATATATACATACCATTGTTCAGATTCACAGTCCCACTCTCCTGTCCCAGCTCTCATCCTCTTCTGACTGGTAACTTCCTCCCTCCAAATAGTCACCCCTGCTTTCATAACAAATTCTTTTTTTTTTTGGTCTTTTCGAGACAGGGTCTCCCTGTAGCCCCAGCTGTCCTGGAACTCACTCTGTAGACCAGGCTGGCCTTGAACTCATAAAGATCCACCTGCCTCTGTCTCCCGAGAGCTAGGATTAAAGGCGTGCGCCACCACGCCCGGCTCATAACAAATTCTTATCCTCTCTCATTCCCCCACATCTGCCTTGACCTCTTCTTCCCTGTTGTAGTTCCATTTTTACCTTCGTGTCACATAGTATTTTGTGTGCTACTTAAAACAACTGAGAAGACTGTCTTATAGTCTTAGAGGATGAAAGTATGAAGCCATGTATGTCATGGCCATTTTGTCTGATGCTCTATGGAGCATCCTTATTCATCATTTATAGCTGGTCATTTCTTAAGTCAATTACTGGTCTGTGTGTCTCACTGCATGCATGTCTGACTCTATATCCAATCCCCACTTCTTTATAAGGAACTAAAGGATGCTTCTGGTTTAGGGCTGACAGCTGTGGTCCTCTTTTAAGTTCACTATATTTGTAAAACCCTCTTTTCAAATAAGAGAGGCTGAAAGAATGCAAGAGATGAGAGATGGGGAAGAGACCTTAGTTCTGGATATGAAAATACTATTGAACATAACTCACAGCAGCTGTACAAGATAAAACCGGTCAGAATTCCCACATGGATGTAGGAGGAACCACAAGGCCCCATCCCTATCAGTGGAGCTATTGCCCTTCGAAGGCTGCTGGGGGAGGAAGAGTCATTCTCCTTTGGGGGTGTAGTCATTGTAGGTTGCTCAGGCCTACAATCCACATGTAAACAGTCAGTACAAAGTGGCCACAAGAGTTCATTAATGACAATGAAAAACAGGACATGAGATTAGAAGGGAGGCAGGATAGAAGAGCAAGGGAAGTTGGATCCTGAATAGATATGATCAATGCATGTATATATTAATGAGAACTTCAAAGAGTAAAATAATCTATTTTAAAAATATTGCATTCTGATGTTTCAAGAGTTGGAACTTCAACTATTTTTAAAGTTAATTTTTATTGAGTGCATTTCATACAACATTTCTCAACTAATTTTTTAAAATTAATTTATTTATTTTTTAAGGGATTCTACAATACAATGACACAGTTGTTTGCAGATAGCATTATGTCATACAATCAGGTAATTGGTGCATTTTGCAAGTATCTATGTCCAAATTTTGAACAACCCAAGGTTCCCATAGACCAGTTGGAGAAGCTTGTATGGACAGATATGTTGATCAATCAGGAGTCCAGACTATATTCCTGTAGTTTCATGATTCACCCCTATCTCTCCACAGCACTTACATTCTACCACGCTTCCTCTTCCGCAGTTTGTTCCCTGGGCTTTGGGAAAGGGGCACAAGTGGGTGAGAAGAAAACAGTCTAATTTCTTTGGAGTTGTCATTTTGGGCTCCAGTCTGTTCAGGTTGTTTCCCTTCATGGATTGACAGCTTTCCCAGTGATACCCTTTTTAGTCATATTAACAAAGCACAAGCTATTGGATGTTGTACATTCAACTAATTTTTTATAAGGAGAAAATTGAACCCAAAGCTGTGCCATATAATATTAAGCTCACTGGATCGTTATTTCAGAGAGCAGGTTTTGTCCTTGCTAGCATAACAGTGTTTCCTGGAATGCACTTTAAGAAATGCTAGAAATGCTACAGCATGATGGATGAAGGGTTGGCCCACAGAAGGGGAGAACACCTTTGCTAGCTACACATCTGCTAGAAGATTAATGTCTATAGTATACAAAGAGGTCAAAAAACTAAACTGAATTTCCCAAAGTTCACATGTACTGCTAAGGGGTGGGAGGAACTTGGATAGGAAAGGGGACTAAACTTCTTAGGAACTGTTTTTGGATGTTACAAAAATCTCAATAAAGGCAAAAAAACCTAAACAACAAATCAAACAGTCCAATAAATAAGTAGTCTAATAAAATTAACAGACACTCCTCAAAAGATGAACCTCGAACAGCCATAAATATCTGAAAAATGTTCAACTTCACTAGGAATTAGAGAAATGCAAATCAAAGTGACATTGAGATTCCACCTTGCCCCAATCAGAATGACGATCATTAAGAAAACAAATGACAACAAATGCTGGGAATCCTAATGCACTTTGGGTGGACACCTCAACTTGTTCAGGAACTATGGAAATCAGTATAGAGGTCTTCCAAAAATCTAAAACTAAGTGTTTCATACAATCTAGCAATACCACTCCTGGATATTTACCCAAAGACCATAATTCAAAATATCAGAGATATTTGTATATCAATATTTATGGGATCACTGTTCACGATAGCCAAATTATAAACCAATATAGATGTCCAAAATGGAGGAATGTTTAAATAAAATGTGTATAATATACACAGGGAATTTATTTTTCTCAGTCATGAAGAAAAGTTACATTGATTGTAGGAAAATAGTTACAACTGGAGATAATGATTTTACTTGAATCAAAGTAGTCTTAGACAAACATTGTGAGTTTTCTTTCATATTTTGTTCCTTGATTCTACATTGATACATAAAATCATGTATGCAAATTTGACATGAAAGTAATATGGTCCAAGGGTAAATATGAGGAAAGAGTGTCTAGGGCTTACCAGACATATGCTCAGCATACAATACATACAAGTATAAAAATTTTAAAAATAAATAAATTTAAAGAACAAATGAAGCAAAGCAAATCATTGATAGACTTTTGACTACAGGGGCTATTTTACAGGATCTTTACATTTTTATTTTATTACTTTATTTATTTATTTATTTATAGACAGCCCGTGTGTGCCCTGGCATATTTGTGGAACCTCAGAGAATATCTTGTGGATGTTGGTTCTCTCCTTCTACCATGTGTGTCCTGGGATTGAATTCAGGTCTTTAGGCTTGGCAGAAATTCCTTTACCACTGAAGCATCTTATCAGCCTTTTTAATGAATCTTTTAATCAACGACCATATTTTGTTCAATTCTATATTTCCTCTGCTCAGTTCCTAAGCTTCACATTTCCTAAGTAATGTTTTCTGTGATTAATGAATGAGAGGCATTTAAAGGTATCTGTGTTAGATGTACATGCAGAGCATGTTACCATTGCAGACCAGGTAAAGAGTTTAGAATCAAGTTCTGAATATGGCTTGTGTTACGGAGATTTGTTATATATATTTTGGGCTAAAAATGGAAACTCATGTTGTATCTAGCTCACTTAGAGGCAGAACCACTGGGTCTTAGAGAAAACTCAAACCTCAAATATGGTCCTAAATTCACCATATGGCTGAAGTTGCCTTTTTAGTGTTTTGCTTCTGATGGAGGCTTCCAGCAACATCTGCAAATATGGCACACTCTCTGCATTCCTCTCTAACTACAAGTGGAGGAATTTCTTACATGTGAAATTCTTTCTAGATTATAATGCTTAATTTTGTCTTTAATAATGCTTAAGGAATATTTATTTTGTAGAATTATTATGTTTTGTAATCCCTTTTAAGTAGCTATGATGATAACACCACACTTTTATATCTCTAGATGACAGTGCTGGCTGTCTGAAATATTATTGATCATCTCCAGGCCTGGAGATTTTAAGAATTGAAAGCTAGAAATATTTCCTTACTATATTCTGTCTCCTAGCATGGCTATTGGGATTCTATCAACAGACTTGTATTTATGGGTGAGAGAGAGCTTGTATTTGCTGAACTTTCCCTATACTATGTGGGATTCCTAATCGATGAGAAAGCAGGTGAAAGCATGAGATAAAGATGATTACAGCAAGGATTTAATCAACAAACACCTTTATCTCAGGAACATACATTCACCTCTAAAGACTATTTCCATAAATATATACTTTTAGCTATCCCCCGAGAAAATAAGGATAATGCTGGAAGAACAATAGCAATTCTGAATACCAAAAGATAAAAATGCTGTGGTGAAGATCAAGCAATTTGACTTTCTTTAATGATAGAGTACCATGAGATCACCACAAGTTGAATTAGTATAATTTCCTACATTGAATCTCATGCAGTATGCATCTTATTTTGGAGGAGAAAAATTTCAAAGATAATCCAAACACATGGTCAACAATATAACGCTATTATCTTTCTAAAGAAGAAATGATCTAATCTGATACCAAAATGCTTGAAGAGAAAAAAAAAACCCTCTAATCTATACAGATAAATCTTTGATAAAGGATTCCTTTCAATCTGGACACATTAATGACTTCAAGCATTATTAAGAAGAGAAAACTTCCCCAAATTAAGGAGTGAATTATCTATTGAGATTCAAGAAGCACACAGAATACCAACTAGACATGAGCAGAACAGAAAATCTCCACTATGTATCATAGTAAAAACACTGAATATACAGAACAAAAAGAAGGTACTGAAGGCTGCCAGAGAAAAACAGCAAGTTACATATGAAGGATAACACATCAGAATCATAGCTGACTTCTCAGTGCAAACTATGAAAGCCAGAAGATCCTGGATCTAAGTATTCCCAGCCCTGAACGACCTTGGATGCCAAACCCATATACTCTATTCAGCAAAATTATCTATCAGGGTTGAGGGAGAATAGAAAAATTTTCAGGACATGAATAGGCTGAATGAATTAATTTCTACCAAATCAGCCCTACAGAGATTACTTGAAACAACACAAAGGACTGAAGACATGAATGAGCACACTCAAGAGGTTACAGAAAGCAAACAAAGGAGGATATAGTAGTGGAAACTCAAAATAGACACGCAAACTTAAAGAAATTAAATTGACAGGATCCAATACACAACTGCCAATATTATGATTAAATATCAATGACCACAGCTCCCCTATGAGAAGATGGAAGCTGACAGAATAGTTAAAAAAAGAAGACCCATCTTTTGTTGTCTTCAAGAAACTCATCTCACCTTCAAGGATAGACACTATCTTAGGGTGAAAGGATGGAAAAAATATTCCAAGCAAACGGCTCTAAAAAGAAAGCAGTTGTTGCAGTTCTAGTATCTGACAAACTAGACATCAAAGTAAAACCAGTCAGAAGAGATAAAGAGGGTCATTTCATTCTCATCAAAGGAACAAATGGCCAAGAAGATATTACAAGCATGAATATATATGCACCAAATTATGGTGCACGCAAATTTGTAAAAACAGTACTCCAGGACTATAAAACACAGATTAACCAAAATTCAATAATAATAAGTGAGTTCAATATCACACTCTCTTCATTAGGCACATCAACTGGATGAAGCATAAATAGAGAGGTATCTGAATTAAGTAACACCTTACGAGAAATGGACCTAATGGACATCTAAGAATATTCGACCCACACACCAAAGAATTCACCTTCTATTCCAAAAGGCATGCAAGCTTTTCTAAAATTGATCACATTCTGGGACACAAGACAAAAGTAAACAAATTCAAATAAATCGAAATAATTCCATGGATTCTAACAGACCGCAGTGCAATAAAGTTTATAATCAACAGCAAAGGAAGGTCTGAAACCCACAGGACCTCATGGCGATTCAACAGCACTCCTGAATGACCAGTGGGTGAAAGGAGAAATTAAGAGAGAAATAAAAGGATTCCTGGACCTAAATGAAAATGAGAATACAATGCAATGAAACCTCTGAGACACCTTAAAAGCTGGCCTCAGTGGGAAATTTATAACTTAGTGCCTACATTAAAAAATCAGAACCAGGCGTGGTGGCGCACGCCTTAAATCCTAGCACTTAGGAAGCAGAGGCAGGTGGATCTCTGTGAGTTCAAGGCCAGTCTGGTCTACAGAGTGAGCTCCAGGCCAACTGGGACTAAAGGGAGACCCTGTCTCAAAAATACAAAAAAAAAAAAAAAGTCAGAAAAAGCACATGTCAAAGACATAACAGAACAAGTTGGAAAAGAACAAATGAACCAAAAACCTAGTAGACCAGAAGAAATAACAAACATCAGAGGAGAAAGTAATGAAATAGGGAAAAAAACAATACAAAAAAATGAATATAAGAACTTGTTCTTTGAAAGGCTAAACAAGATTGACAGACCCTTGGAACAGCTAAACAAAAGAAAGAAAGAGCAAATCCATATCAACAAAATCAGAGACAAAATGGGAAACATCACAAAAGACACCAAAACATCCATAAGATTGTAAGCGAATACTTCAAAGATCTGTACTCCATGAAATTTGAAAACATAAATGAAATGGATGAATTTCTAGGGACATGAACATGACCAAGGTTAAAGAAGAGGTCAAGAGCTTAAATAGACCCATAACAAAGAAGAAAATTGAAACAGTAATACAAAACCTCCCAACAAAAAAGCCAAGGCCCAGACAGCTTTACGGCAGAATTCTACTAGCCATTCAAAGAGGCTCTATCACCAATACTGTTCAAACTATTCAAAAAAGATAGAAACAGAGGCAGAACTTCCAAACCCCTTCAATGAAGCCAGCATCACTCTAATATGAAAACCAGGTAAAGATACAAAAAAGAAAGAGAACTATAAGCCCATAGCCTTAATGAACATAGATGCAAAGATAACAAAATACTTGCAAAACACATACAGATGCACATCAAAAAGATTATCCACCATTATTAGGTAGGATTTTTTCTAGAGATTCATGGATGGTTCAACGTATGTAAGTCAAAAAATATCATAAAACATATAAATGGATTTGATGACAAAAAATACATGGTCATATCAATAGATGAAGAAAAGGCCTTTGACAAAATCCAACATGCATTCATGTTAAAAATCCTAAAAGGAATAGGCCTGGAGGGAACATACCTCAATGTCATTAAAGCTATACACAGCAAACCCACAGTCAACATCATTTTAAATGGAGAAAAACTGGAAGTATTCCCATTAAAATCAGGAACCAGACAGGGTTGCCCTCTATCTCCACTCCTTTTCAATATAGTTCCTGGAACCCTTGCAAGAGTAATAAGAAATTAAAGAAGTATTAATTGGAAAAGAAGAAGTTAAATTATCCCTATTTGTAGATGATATAATATTATACATAAGAGATTCAAAAGATTCCACCAGAAAACTACTAGAAATGACTAATACTTTCAGTAAAGTGGCAGGTTACAAAATCAGCTTATAAAAATCAGCAGTGTTTCTATACACCAACAGCAAACAATCAGAAAAAGCATACAAGAAAACCCTCCCATTCACGTTAACTTCAAAAAAATTAAAACACTTAGGAATAAACCAAACCAAAAGCATTAAAGATCTCTTTAAAGAAAGAGATAGAGGAAGACACTAGTAGATGAAAAAATCTACCATGCTCATGAATTGGTAGAATCAATATTATGATAATGATCATCTTACCAAAATCAATCTATAGATTCAATGCAATGGCAATAAAATACAATATTCTTCACAGAGCTAGAAAAAGTTATCAAAAAATTCATATGGAATCACAAAAGACCTTGGATAGCCAAAACAATTTTGAGCAAAAAGAACAATTCAAGGGACTCACCATACCAGATCTCAGGTTATACTATAGAGCTGTAGTTATAAAAACAGCATGATATTGCCATAAAATAGACATGTAGATCAATGGAACAGAATAGAAGACCCAAATATGAGTACATTCAATTTCAGCCACTTGATATTTGGCAAAGGTACCAAGAATACACAACGGGAGAAAAACAGTCTTCAACAAATGGTGCTGGCAGAACTGGATCACCTCCTGAACGAGAATGAAATTGGACCCCTGTCTTTCTTCCTGCACAAAAGTCAACTCCAAGTGTATCAAAGACCTCAATATAAAATCTGAAACTTCTAGTAGAACACATAGGTCTTTGACAAAAAGATGTCTTGACAAAGGGATAGGAAAGGACTTTCTTAATGGGACATCAGCTGCTAGCTTCAAAGTTTTTGTACAGTAAAAGAAACAACCAAGGAAGTGAATAGGAAGCCCACTGAGTGGGAGAAAAATCTTTACCAGCTACACATCCAACAGAGGATTAATACCCAGGATATAGAAAGAACTCAAAATACAAAGTAGCAAGAAAATAAAACAACCCAATAAAAAGATGGGCTATTGATCTGAACAGATAATTATCAAATGAACAAATTAAAATGGCTAAGAAACACATTAAAAGCTGCTCTCAAATTCCTTAGTAATTCAAGAAAAGCAGATAAAAACCAGTTTAAGATTCCATCTTACCCCAATCAGACTGGTTAAGATCAAGAGAAGAAAGGCCACAAGATGGTGGTGAGGGTGAGGAGAAAAGGGAACACTCATTCACTGTTGGTGGGAATGCAGACTAGTGCAGCCACTATGGACCGCAGTGTGGGGAACTCTCCAAAGACTAAAAATGAACCTACTCTATGTCCAAGTTCTACCACTCCTTGGCACACACCCAAAGGACTCGTCATACTGTAAGCACACCTGTACGTCCATGTTTGCTGCTGCTCTCTTCACAATAGGGAAGAAATAGAAAGAACCTAAGTGTCTCACAACTGATGAATGAAACTGATGAATGAAAATGTGGTACATCTACACAATGAAGTACTACTCAGCAGTAAGAAAAGATGAAATTCTCCGGTAAATGGGTGGAACTAGAGGATGTTATTCTGAGTTAAGTAACACAAAAACAAAGAAAACAGGTGATGTGTGTTTCTCATTTGTGGATTGCAATACCAGTCCCCTTATGTGAAAAAGATACATGGAAATAAAGGAAAAGAAAATCCTGAAACAGGAACAGTAAGGAACAGATGTTACTAGGTGGGAGTTCAGGAGGGTAGGGGTGGTGGGCTGGGAGGGCAGGAGAGAAAATAAGCAGGGGTGGGGTCAGGGAGGGGAGGACAGGAATGATGGGGTTGCTAGGGATGGGGAAGGAAGAGGGGTTGGTAAGGGAAGAAGAAAGAATAGAGATGATTGGAATTCGAGAGCCTGGGAAACCCAGAGTATAGTGTGATGCCCCTGAGAGCCCATGAGAAATTTGCATACACTGTTTCAAACTTAGTGCATGGGTTTTGCAGCCTGGTGGCTGTGTGGCAAGGATCATAGTGCAAGACAAAGAATACCTCTCTTTGAATGGTTGGCTAGAGCAATCCAAATGACTATTAAAACAAAGCAGGCTATCTCCAAAGCTCTTCGTTATCTACCAGAAATAGAAAATAAGACCCTACTGTTCAGAACAGGACATGCTTGAGGGATGGACTTAGATTAATAGAACAAGACCTGATCTGCAACTTTTCTATCTGAAGTTAAGCACTCATAATGCTAGGCAATCAATCAATAGCACAACCTAGAACCAAACTCTAACAACCATGATGAGCTGCCCAGAAAACTACCTCTATTGGTGCAGCAGAGCAACTGTTGTCTGGAATATGGTCAGCAGCTCTCTAATTAGACTTGGAACACTCTCAATGGGATTGAACCCATGAGAGCCACTGTAAACTCAGCCAAATGCACTGTGCTGGAGAGGACACAGAGCCTAGAGAAAAGCCTATCAAGGGCATATCTCTAGAGAAATTAACTTTCTTACAATACACTAACTTTGGAATCTTGTATTTACAGACAAGCATATCATATGCTACTCGTTAAAAAAGCTACTCTATGCAAAAGATAGAAGCCATTACAGAATGCAACAACTGGTCAGTCAGAACACATACATCTGAAAAATCCCTTACCTAGGAAACATTTCTACAATTGAACGTCTACACACAGAATGAGGGGCAGAGAGAAAACAAGCACACTTCTCAGTTCTCACCAGTAATGCTTTAGTTCACAATGGAGAGCGAGGCAAACAGAAGGCCACAACTAGTTGGCCTTCAAAGAATGGGAGCCCTCAGAGTGCATATTCCTGAGTGGGGTTCCTATATTAAACTTCACCTTCCCACGGGCCAGGGATCATTGTGGAAGAGGGGGCAGAAAGTTTGTAAGAGCCAGGGCTGGTGCATGGACACGAGAAACAGTGACTTACAATGGACTATAAGCCTTCACATGTAAACTTGTAGCAAGCTAGGCATCAGACATGGGACACATGCCAATGGGGACAAGGTCTCAAAGTGGAGCAAGAGAAATGGTGGAGAACTGTCCCTAGACTGAGCACTACAAGAGACTGAGTGCCACTGGGTGCTAAAGAGTATGTCTTGCCTAGGATTCCTAGATATGCTGACTAGACTCCAGCAGATCTATTTACAGAGAAGGACGTCTGGGGGTTTGGGAGCTTGAGTGGACAGAGCTTAGCTGGGATATTGCAATGTATGAATTCTGATGGGGGGTTGGGGCATGGAGGGGTCTGGGTTTGGTTGGGAACTATTGTATGAGTTGTACAAATTAAAACAAAAGAAGTGAAAGATTCCAGTTATTTTACAGAGTTTGTTATGTTTGAAAAGTTTGGGGCAGTAATGAACAGTTAGAAATTAGCTAAATACCTTTTGTGGGGGCTTGGATCCCCTGGTCAATATCTCCTTGGTAGAATAATCCATTGTTGATGTCAGAGCTCCTGTATTAATATATTTTGCTTAAGTGCATACCTTAAGGAGACTTTAGCATTTTATTTGGTTCTGAATAGAGAATAATCATTTTCACAGTTTCTATGTCCATTAGTCAATTAAAGAAGGCAGTTTTACTGATTTTACAAGAGAATACCTCTATAACAGCTGGCTCCAATCTACAGCTGGAGAACGACCTCATCATCATCATATTTCTCTTTATTCTAAGGGGGGAGTTAAGAAAGTCTCTTGTATTAAAACCTTCCGCCAGGGGATCCAAGCCCCCAAAAAAGGTAAAGGGTCCTTGCCTCCAAACTGGGATATCTGCAGGAAGAGAGGTGATAAGGCCCTGCTGTTGAAGACCTGATATAAACATGGGAAAGATGTATGGAGACTGCACTCGCAAGTATACAGATGGCCTCTGGAATGCCAGAGAGTGTTACCAAAGGCCACTAAACCAATAAAGCAAATATAGGTCTCCTTGAGTGAAGCAAGACTCCTCCATCAGCACCAGCTACACCTCACCTGCCTGGGAATACTGTGCAGCAGTGGCAGCCATATGTCTGTATATCCCAAATCTAATTGGCTATTAGCTCTCTCCTTGGAGGAATAACCCATGGCTGATGCCACAAGCTTACATCCTCTAATGGTTAGGAGACGTTATAAACCACAGGAAGACCCTGTCATACTTAACAGAAGAAAATGTAATTCATGGATTAGCATACCATCCAAACATCTGTGTCTATAGCAAAGTAACCTACCATAACAATTAGTACTGTTTAAATACCCATATATCTAATTGTGTGTGCTTCTTTAGTAGGATCGAAAGGCTATATATTATACTGTTTAAATACCTATATATTTAATTGCATGTGCTTCATTAGTAGGATCGAAAGGTTATGCCTGGACAAGCTGTCAGCCCATGAAAGAAAACAGCCAGAATTGACTAGAGACCAAGACAACAGCTCCAGAGAAAGTAGGCTGTTTTGCTTCTCATCCATCTGTGCCCCTTTTCTAAGCCTAGGGAACAATCTGTGGAAGAGGGGGCACGGTAGAATGTAAGGGCTGCAATTGGGGTGAATGGTGAAACTACAACAATATAGACTGGACACTCATTTGATCAACTTGATTGAACATACAAAGTCCCTCCTGCTGGATGGTGGGACCCATGAGCTGTGTGGGTTTGGGCACAACTGCTTGCAAATTGGTTTTACATGAAGGATGCTTGTACTCACAAATTATCACTTATTGTTAAAAAAAATGAAAACAAAACAAAACAAAACAAAAAAGCAGAGAAAGATGCAGAAAAGTTATGGCAGAATGCATGATCTGGGATGAGTAGGGGTGGGTGGGGGGAAGGGAAAGGGATATATGCCTGAACTGAATTGGAAAATGATGTATGAAATACACAAAACATCAATAAAAATAAAAAAAAGAAATTAGTTAAATAACTAAAACATTAAATGTCTTTCTTATAGCTTTTAAGTAAGTTCTCTGGGGAACAGGAGTTTCTTTCAAGACTTCTATCAATCCTGAGAGAGGATCCAAGCTGGTTAGAAACCCATTTTAGTCTTGAACATAGAGGTACGCATCTCAGGACGGCTCTTACATGAAGTTACCATTTGTATAGAGGAATCATGTTGATTAGGAAGTGAGAAAACTGGGGAATATATATAAGCTGTATACTTGCTGGAGATATATTTAACTAACCACACCAGAATCTGAAATCTTGATCTTCTGTTGCATTATATTCTTTTTATGTCCCTGTAGAATAATTGGCAATTTTAAAAGGTTTTGCTAGTTATCAATTGCAAGGAAGAATAAAGAAAAAGCACTATCTTCATGTAGGGATGTGCCATAAGCAACGGGAATGCATTCTCTAAGCACCTTGTACAATGACTGTATCTGAGACCTGGGTACCCAGGAGGAAGGTGATTCATGGAAGAAGGAAATACTTCCTATCTCAGAATTTTCTCTTTTAATTCTAAATGCTGAAGTGACTCAGTGAGCATGTTTGTCTCTTTGTGAATTGAAGTAAGACTGCACAGTTTTTCCTTGTATTCCTCTGTTCGCTGTTTAAATGAAGAAATTACTCTCTTCTCTAGCTCAGCAATTATGTATATGTTTTCAAAATACATATTTAAAATCACATCTATCCATTTTATCAAAATTATTCTATGCCAGGCATATTTTTCATTTTGGTGATATAATTTCAAATCTGCTGTAAGTTTATACAAGATTTATTATTTTGCTTTCTTTTTTTCACTTGTGCTTCTTTTCAAAAGAAAAATTTGTACATTTAATGTAGTTCTTGCATATAATTCCATGTTTGTATATTCTGTAGAATCTTTATTAAAATGCTTTTTATGTTCTAGACAAATCCAAAGAATCATCAAATTCACACAGAATCATAATACACCAAAGGATTACAATATCCATTTAGATGGAATATTTAAAAAATTCCAAATCTTTGAAGTGAAGGGATATTGTCCACACTGGAAGAGACACAATGTTTCCACCCACAAACTTATTCATTTTCCTCCAGTTACTTATGTAGTTTTTGACAAATCTTTACCAAGCACAGTTTTTAACTTCTATTTTTAAGCTGTGAATGAGAAATATATGTTCTGCAGCCAGCACAGTTATGGATGTTTTGTGTTTACCACAGCTCCCAGAAAACAGTCAGCAAAATGGAAATCTGAATGAGTTTGGGAGAGGAACCAGAATATAAAACTTGTTACAAAAGAGTTGCCAAGGGCTGGAGCGATGGCCTAGCGGTTAAGAGCGCCGACCGCTCTTGCAGAGGACCCGGGTTCGATCCCCAGCACCCACATGGCGGCCGAGAGCAGTCTGAAACTCCAATTCCAGGAGAACTCCAGTTCCAGGGGAGTCCGACGCCCTCTTCTGACCTCCGCGGCATTGCACGTCACGGGTGCACAGACTTGCATGCAAACAATACATTCATACACATACGGAAATAAATAAAAAAAAAATTAAAAAAAAAAAAAAGAGTTGCCAAAATATGTAAGGGACTTTGTAAACTATCAAAAATAGGCATTATCTGGCACATACATATATAGATATAGGCATATAGATTGATATAGATAAATGCATAGATTTATGAATATGTATATATGTCCTTGATCAGTTAGCAGGAAGCTTCTTGGTTCTTACTTCAGCAACAAAGAGAACAATATTCTAATGGACTATGAGATAATAATGGTTCTTAAATAGCTTTAGTATTGGTAGCAACAAGACTGTAATCACCAAGGCTCTCATGGCATACAGATTTAGACTTTACTGGGAACTCCTCAATTTCTTTTTAATAAGTAGGACCAAGCTTCATCAGTAACATTCAAATAACCTTTCTCAAAATTGAGCATCACAGAAACTTTCTACTTTCACAATATTAGATTGTTTTTCATGGTAATAATTTTACAATAAGAGAAAATGGGTTGGTAATCAATTAATAATTAGTATAAAATATAATCTAAAACATAATACTGAATAACATATTATTGAAAATGAATTTGGTTTTATTCCCATTGCTAATTGACATTATGAAGCATGACTTATTGTGAGACATTAAACTTATCTGTTAAATTAGAGGTCAGGTTCCAGGTAAACCATGTTGGTCTCATAAACCGCCTGCTGTGTCTGTGGACCAATAGCATTAGCCAGATACTCTGAAGAATTTGATAAGTAGATAAGACAAATTTGTTAATATAAACTTGTAATCTATATCAATCCAGAAACAAGAAAATAGAAGAGTGTAATTCATTCAAAAGCCTTATTTACAAAGAATTAAGAACTAGCTAATTGTTAGGGTAGATGGCTTTGCTACTAACAAGACACTTGAGTTGTACCTTAGAACTTTCTCTGGTTTCTGCACCATCATGGAAAATTCCTTAGCAACCTACTGAGAAGTCTGATTGCTCTTTTTTATTTATTTTTAATTTCTTTTTTCTTTTTTTCTTTTTTATTTTTTTGGTCTTTGCAAGACAAGGTCTCCCTGTAGCCCCAGCTGTCCTGGAACTCACTCTGTAGACGAGGCTGGCCTTGAACTCACAAAGATCCGCCTGCCTCTGCCTCCCAAGTGCTAGGATTAAAGGCTTGCGCCACCACGCCCAGCTTCTGATTGCTCTTTTAAAGAATGAGTCGAGGGCATCTTGAGGGTCCTCTCCAGTGTCAGTTTCTTGAAGTGATGGAGACAGGGGCTTACCGTTTTGTTCCCGCTGCACCCCAGCTGCCAGCAGGTCTGGCTCTCCTAGGCTGATGTCATTGAGCCTTGTTCCCAGGCATTCCATGCAGAGATGCTTGCACCACTCCTCAGCCTCCAACTCTGGAAATAAGCACACAAGTCAGAATAGAAGAAACACGGTGGAGAATGCTTCTTGGACCTGTTCCCCAAGAAACTGGTAGGAGCCAAACAAAGAAAAACTATACTGAGGAGATGGGGAAAAAATCCCACAATGATCCACTCTCTTTTTGTTATGTCCAAGTGTAGTTTATTTTAGTAATGCAAGGGTAGGTCTATATTAAAGATTAAATTCATAAATAGTAATGTACTACATTAAAAAAGAGAAATGTATGATTATCTCCACAGATACTAAAAAGATGCTTGACACAGTTCAGCACATATTTGTCTTAACATTCTTTTATATCCCCAAACCTTGGTCTCTCTCTCTCTCTCTCTCTCTCTGTCTCTCTCTCTCTCTCTCTGTCTCTCTCTCTCTCTCTCTCCAACATTGCTGGTTATGTCTATGTGTGCAGTTGCCTGTAGAAGCGGAAAGAATGCATTGAATCTCCTGAAACTGGCATACAAGCAGTTATGAGCTGCCTGCCATGAGGGAAGGAAGTCCAACTTCAGTCTTCTTGAAGGGCAGCACATGCTCTTAAGCACTGAGCTGATTCTCTAGTCCTAGATCCATTTTTTTTAATTTTTTTTTTATTTCTTTATGTGTATGAATGTACTGTCTGCATGCAGGTTTGTGCACCCGTGTCGTGCAATGCTGCAGAGGTCAGAAGAGGGTCTCGGATTCCCCTGGAACTGGAGTTCTCCTGGAATTGGAGTTTCAGACGGTTCTCTGCCACCATGTAGGTGCGGGAGATCGAACCCGGGTCCTCTGTAAGAGTGGTCAGTGCTCTTAACCTCTAGGCCATCTCTCCAGGCCCCTAGATCCATTTTTGACACCATATTTTCAATTGGTTTTATGGTAACCACAGGACTTTATCTTATTCTAGAGTATTTTTAGATTGACTTAAGTTTTGGATGCAAATTTCTTAAGAAAATAATTTAAAAAGGTAAAATATACAAATGAACAGTTGAAAAAATAAATGCAATTAAGCATGTGACCATATGACTAATTTCTCCATTTTACTTCAGATGTGATTGTGTGATTATGTGTGTGTGTGTGTTTGAAGTATATGTATATGAAGTGTATGTGAAGGTCAGACCCCAGAATCATTCACAATTTCAATGGATCATGAATCCTTCCAATAATGGAATCACTTCTGTAAACATGAGACTACCCTTACTTGAAAATAAATGATGGGATCGTGATCTTGTCTTGATTTTAACGTAAAATGTCCATAAAGACTCATATATTTGAATAGTTGGTCCCCAAGTAGTTCTGCTGTTAGAGGAAGTTGGGAAAGCTTTTGAAGGGAGGCCCCCCCAGAGGAAGTGGGTCCCTGGAGGAGGGAACTTGGGAGTTAGAGCTGACTTTGCTTCTGGCTGGCATTCTCTATTTCCTATTTGGCTTCATGCAGCAAGCAGCTACCCAATATTCCCACTATCAAGGTCCAAGCTCATTCCCATGACCACCTAACCATGCTGAATTGATACATTCTAAAACATGAGCCAAAACAATTCATTCATCCCTGTATCAGTCAGTTTTTCTGCCACAGCAACGACAAAAGTAACACATCTTTAAAATACATTCCTTCCCAGTCACTTAATTGTTAGATCATTAGTCTTACTAAGATTGTCTCCCGACTTCTTTGTACTCACAAGATAAATTTTTTCTTTGCTAGAAACATCCATCCATAATCTTGTAGTACTTTTAGACTTTCATGAACATGAACAACTCAGACTCTTCTAACACGAGGCTACTGTGTGTGAGGAGGCTGGGGGTTAGCCATGCCTGTGTGCACAGGCAGCCCTGTGACAGAAGAAGAGCCAAGTCTTATAGCTACTTTGCAGATTTTTGGAAAAGGCTATAAATCTTAATATTTAAAGCAAAGCTCCAATATCACAATAAAGAAGAGCTGGGCTTCTTTAATGGAGTGACTCTAGATGGCTGACTAGACCCTAGTGGATGAATGTGCATTAAAGAAAGTTGGGGTCACTAACTTGCCTTCATAAGCATTAACAAGTGACAGAATGCATTCAATCCAGTGTGGGAGGCTACAGGAGGGTGCCTGCGGGGAAAGGCTTATAAAGATGATTAAGATGTTATGTATGGAAGATACAAAATTCAATTAAAATTCAAAGGAAGAAACAAAAACAAGCAAAAGAAATAAATTTCAGAAATGACTGAATGTGGTATTATTTACATGACCCAGAAATCACAATAAAATTTGAATTAGAGTAAAAGTCGAAAAATAATTGCATCAGAACTTTTGCATTGACATTTTCCCCAAAATTTCTGACTTTTCCATGCAGCATAAATCTGTACCAGAAGCATTTAATATAGATTTCCATCAAATCTCTTACTCTCCATGGATGACATTCCAACCTTTGCCTTGACATTTTAAACTTCTTGTAAAAAGATATCTGTGACAGTTTTCTTGACTTAGGGGATTTGAATTCCAACTTCCTTCCACAATGGCCAGTGCCAACAAAGCCATGTGATCCTTCCTTCCTGAGTTTAATGACACTGCCTTAACATGCTCAAAAATAGATCTGATCAGTGTGATGCCAAGTCATATTTGCCACTCATTTTTAGTATTATCCAGAATATAACATCCTCTAGAAAGTAAAATGGACACTGAGCTTACCACGTTGTAAAAACAATGGCTCTGACATTCTAATCATGAGGGATATTTCATGTACAAAAGGTACTCTGGAGGTTTTTCAGGGACTGTCCTGGAAGCAGGACAAAGTCGGCATCAATGACTTCATTAGTTTTGAGACTTTTAAAGTAATTTTCTAGGTTTCATTGAAAGAGGGGTAAAGTATAAAAAATATTTGGCATGTCTTATTTGAGTCAGGTTCCTCCTCAGCCCTGATTTTGGGAATGTTAGTAATTTATGGGGTGTTAATCTGAAGCTGGTAATCTTCCTTCAACGATGAAGACAACAAGATAAGAGCAACTAAAGTTTAAAAATATGCAGAGAGTTACATCTTTTTCTAGACCTGCAGATTTGGGCTTGAAAGCACTCAGCCATTAGCTGAAGCCTGTATTGCCTTGGATCCAGAAGCTAGAATGCTTACAAGAAGATCACTCCATGATGAGATGGATTTTCTTAGGTGGTAATAGCTGCCCTATGTTGGAACAGCACTGCCCTGCTAAGCAGGGGCGACCATTTCAGGAAATGAACCGGATTGTCCCTTCAAACAACTAGAACTGATAAAATGTCCCACAAATTGGACTTAATAGGCTTAAAAAACCCCAAAAGTGAAGACGTCACAGGATGGTGGATCTGAGAGAAGATAGCGAGGGGGTTTAAATATGACCAAAATACATCGTATAAAACAGTCAAAGAATCAATACAATATTATTTTTTAAATGTTCAATCAAACCACAGCTAGATCAAGATTGCTTAATTATGAATGGCCCTGCCTCAGTTTGACCAAAATTGTTTACACACGGCTCTACCTTAGCTCTTCCCCCATTTAAATCTAAGGCTCATGTCAGGTCCCCAAAGACAGTGATAAAGATTATTGCCCTGTCTTTCAGTATGGTCATATGGAGAATTATATTCCTCTCCTGTCTTCCGGTGTTGCTGATTCCCTTTGATTTCTGGGTTGGATCTGATGTTTAGAACCACCCTCTTCCCTGGGTTGGGTCTCTGGTAACTCCCTCAAGTGATGTGGGTTGCAGCATCATCCCAAGTCTAGGACCAGGCAGATTCTCCTAAAAAAGTCAGCTCTGTCCCTCAGGTGAAGCCAGAGGCTTGGAACTGGCAGTGTGGCCATTTCCTCCTGAGCAAGAATCCTTTGTGAATGTAAGACCCCTAAGATAATTCACACTTGCTGAGCCACATGGGTCTCTCTCAAAAAAAAAAATAATTGAAATATTTTTCTTTCTAGTAGGAAGAGAAGGTCAGAATTCAAAAAAAATGTGTAGAAGCAAATAGAAGCAAATAATATCATAAATATAATGGTTTTATTAGATACAGGAAATTCAATTTTAACACTTATAAAATTTTTGAAAGCATTCCTAATTACAAGCAAAGATCTTAAAGGTGGATCCCATTTATGCACTGTTTACCTAGAAATTCTTGAACTTTCTGCTAAGGAAACAATAGGATTATAATTTTTCTTTTGTCAAAGATTAATATTTTGAAAATCTCTTGGAAATATTTAAAATAAGTAAAATTATATGTAAGTAACATTTCATTAACAGTATCTTCAGTTTTTCATAGATGAGAATAAGGATTTGTAATATAATATTTGGGTTCAAACTAAGATGGTAAAACATGTGTTACCACCTTGAGTCAATGTTCCCTGTAACTGGTTAGTCAGTGCACGCTAAGACACAAAAGAAAAACATCCCTCTTCATTTTGATCACTCCTGTGTGCTAGGACCTAATGAGATGAAGAACCATACCAGACACTAAAGACTTCTGTCAAGATGGAGTTGACTCTTCAAGCAGTGATAAATGAGAAATGGAGAATTTTTATGACTAGATGAAAGGGAATTTTCCTATCACAGTAATGAGCAGTATTTACTGGCTTCTAGCAGTCAACGTGCATCGTTAGCTGCACTGAAGAAGAGGGACAGCCAGCACGGGAAACAGAGTCCATACACTCATCATAGTCATCACTGAACAGGCGATTCCAGGATGGAGGGGTGTAAGAGAAGGATCTGTAATTCAGATATCATCCATGGTTTCCTCCTTTCTAAAAATGTCTAGTTAAAACTTAATATAAGTCAGATACTGTATTAGAAGGTTATATGAAATTATTATTCATGTTTCAATATTCTTCAAATTTAGTGCAATGGGGGGTGGTGAGCTTGGTATGTGTGCTCTGGAAGGCTGCTAGCACAGCCTCATAGACACTGAGCAAGTCAGACAGACTCAGCAGAATGGAGCATAAGAGCAGAGGCCTACAGGTCAGGGTGTGTGTGTGTGTGTGTGTGTGTGTGTGTGTGTGTGTACCTGAGTGTGCATACCAGTGTACATAGGTGTGCTTAGCATGCACGTTCTGCATATGTGGGTGTGAGTGTGTGGCTTAGAATGTGTGAATGTGCATCCCATTTTGAAAGTGTGTGGGAGGCATCAGAAATGTCTAGGAGCAGAGATGGGAAGGCATTTGAAGAGAAGCAAGACTGACATTTACGACAATCAGGCACAGGTCTGAGCTCATGCAGAAAAACGTGAGACAAGCAGTAGGTTCATTCTGTTCATGATTTTCTAGCACTTGGTTCAATCAGATGAGTCTAAACCTTCACTTCAAAAGAATTCACCATTATAATCTGCATACTTCATCTAACAGTTTTGCTGTATATCAGCTGAATTTGTTTGAGTGTATACAAGGCTTTGGTTTCCTCTTTTCTTCTATTGGAGACAGATGTTTAACTGTGGTTTATAGGAAGTATTTCTATAATTCCTTTTCTATTCTTTGACAATTTCACACACATGTATGTTGATTATTCACCCCGCCCCCTTCCCCTCTCTTAGCTTCCTCTGGAATCTTTCTCTTCCCACTATGACTCCTCCTATTTTCCTGTATTTTTTTTAAAAACTTTTTATGTGTCTTTCTACTTTAAATAAACAAATAAAAAATCTTTGCCAGTTTCATACATGCTTATACTGAATTTTATTTTTTATTTTTTCTTACTTCCCTTTACCCTGCTTTATCCCCCCTCCTTCTCAACTTAAAACCCTCCAAATTTGACACCTTTTGTATGTGAGCGACCCACTGATTTAAAGTATTTATTGCCGCTCTGTTTACAATAGCAAAAAACTGGAACCAAACCAAATGCCCCTCAACTGATGAGTAGATAGAGAAAATGTGGTACATGTACACAATGGAATTCTATGCAGCAGTAAAGAAAGACAACATCATGAAATTTGCAGGTAAATGGATGGAACTAGAACACATCATGTTAAGTGAAGTAACACAGTCCCAGAAAAACAAACGACAAATGGTATCTCTCATATGTGGATGCTAGTACAAATAACCCAGTTATAAATATTTCTTGTGGAGAGGGATGCTTATTAAAAGAACAACAACAGAAAGATTGCATCAGAAAACTGACTGAAATGGTGACTCGGGAAAGGTGGGAGGGGTGGGAGAGGGACACGGGTGTATATTCGATTGGTGCATATTTAATTGACGTGAGTTCAACAAGTATCCAGTTTTGCCCAGACTCTGTCTACAGGGTACATGGTGTTTTAGGACTTAGTAAAAGTAAATATGTGCATATTGGACAACATTGGTTTGAAGGCTGATAAAAACGGTAATGCATCTGAGTTAATTGGTGATATAAATTGCTCTTGTCCACATTAGCTTTAACTAAAATCTGTATAACAATTACTTTGGGATTGGTATAAACAAATGTTCTCTATAATTTTGCTGTCATATAGTATCACCTGGTAGCAATCTCTTTCACCTATAGGATGATTTAACTCAAAAATAAACTTTGTTTCCCAAGTTAATCACATACAGTAACCCAAAACAGCATGGGTGAACTTGATGAAATCTGTGCCTTGATTCCACCCTATAGGTATGTATAAAACAACTGCTTTTTTGAGACTCATGGGTCAAAACTAAAAACCTTAAATAAAAAAGGGGGATATAGATAGATATGAAAACTTTTTGTCAAAAAACCTTGCAACCCAAATCTTAAAACTAACTATGGGAAAGGATTTGTATGTTCCAACAGGCCAGAGTATCACCAACTTAATGGCTGAGAAAGAAAATGCAGCTTTGCAGTGAGTAGGATGTACCAGAAAGTGCCAGCAGAAGGATTGACTCCTCTGGGCATTGAAGGGAAGAAATGCCTCAGATTGCTGCAGACATCAGGCCCCTCTGTGGATCCTACTAGTAACAACTATTTTTAATGATTCCTAATGAAGCTTACCTTCTAGGTGCCGCAAAGGTTTTAATACAAGAGACTTTCTTAACTCCCCCCCATAGAATAAGGAGAAATATGATGATGATGAGGTCGTTCTCCAGCTGTAGATTGGAGCCAGCTGTTATAGAGGTATTCTCTTGTAAAATCAGTAAAACTGCCTTCTTTAATTGACTAATGGACATAGAAACTGTGAAAAGGATTATTCTCTATTCAGAACCAAATATAATGCTAAAGTCTCCTTAAGCTATGCACTTAAGCAAAATATATTAATACAGGAGCTCTGACATCAACAATGGATTATTCTACCAAGGAGATGTTGGCCAGGGGATCCAAGCCCCCACAAAAGGTAAAGGCTCCTTGCCTCCAAACTGGGATATCTGCAGGAAGAGAGGCGATAAGGCCCTGCTGTTGAAGACCTGATATAAACATGGGAAAGATGTATGGAGACCGCACTTGCAAGTATACAGATGGTCTCTGGAATGCCAGAGAGTGTTACCAAAGGCCACTAAACCAATAAAGCAAATATAGGTCTCCTTGAGTCAAGCAAGACTCCTCCGTCAGCACCAGCTACACCTCATCTGCCTGGAAATACTGTGCAGCAGTGGCAGCCATATGTCTGTATATCCCAAATCTAATTGGCTATTAGCTCTCTCCTTGGAGGAATAACCCACGGCTGATGCCACAAGCTTACATCCTCTAATGGTTAGGAGATGTTATAAGCCACAGTAAGACCCTGTCATATTTAACAGAAAAAAATGTAATTCATGGATTAACATACCATCCAAACATCTGTGTCTATACCAAAGTAACCTACCATAACAATTAGTACTGTTTAAATACCTATATATCTAATTGCTTGTGCTTCATTAGTAGGATTGAAAGGTTATTCCTGGACAAACTGTCAGCCCATGAAAGGAAACAGCCAGAATTGACCAGAGACCAAGACAACAGCTCCAGAGAAAGTAGACTGTTTTGCTTCTCATCCACCTGTGCCCCTTTTCTAAGCCTAGGGAACAATCTGCGGAAGAGGGGGCGTGGTAGAATGTAAGGGCTGCGATTGGGGTGAATGGTGAAACTACAACAATATAGACTGGACACTCATTTGATCAACTTGATTGAACATACAAGCCCCCCCTGCTGGATGGTGGGACCCATGAGCTGTGTGGGTTTGGGCACAACTGCTTGCAAATTGGTTTTACACGAAGGATGCTTGTACTCACAAATTATCACTTATTGTTAAAAAAAATGAAAACAAAACAAAACAAAAAAACAGAGAAAGATGCAGAAAAGTTACGGCAGAATGTATGATCTGGGATGGGTAGGGGTGGGTGGGGGGAAGAGAAAGGGATATATGCCTGAAATGGAAAGTGATGTATGAAATACACAAAGCATCAGTAAAAAAAGTAAAATAAAATATGAGTGCTTGCAAATGAATGGATGAGAGGTTGTTTATTAAAACATGGAGACCTCATCTGTGGTCATACTGCTGAAGACTGTGACAGACAGATACTCCTTTTAGTTGACATTAACTGTCCTCTTTCAAATTATTACAGTTATGCTTTTCATTTGTTCTTTCTTAGCTCCATGTATGGAAATCTTTTAGTCTTTTATGTATATTAATTTAGTTTGTTTTATTGTTACTTAAATAGTATTTTTAAAATTTTATTTGTTTTCGTATGTGTATGAATGTACTGTCTCCATGTAGGTTTGTGCACCCGTGTCGTGCAATGCCGCAGAGGTCAGAAGAGGGTCTCAGATTCCCCTGGAACTGGAGTTCTCCTGGAATTGGAATTACAGATGGTTCTTAGCCGCCATGTGGGTGCTGGGGATCGAACCCGGTCCTCTGCAAGAGCAATCAGTGCTCTTAACCTCTAGGCTATCTCTCCAGCCCCTTAAATAGTATTTTTGTGTGAACTATCTGTGATATTTATCCACACACACACACACACACACACACACACACACACACACACATCTATCCATACCTCTGTGTGCAGTGCCGGAAATTAACCCTGGACTTCTTGTATACCAGGCAAGTACTCAGCAACTAGGTGGGAGCTACTGTATGTTTCTGTGTACATATATGCTCTTGTTATACTATTTTTCCTATAGAGTTGTAAATACAAATGCAAGTTCTATAGACCTATTTTCTTTTGTCATATATTATATGTTTTACATTTTGAATCTCTTAGTCTACAGATAATTTATAAATTATGAAATTTCTTTGGGGAGGATGAAACATTAAAACATTTCATAAGTGTTTGCATAGCTGTCTACTTATGAGGGAAATAAGTTTTCATGAAGGGACCTTTTCCTGTTAGCCTGTGACTCGGCTCAAGGTTTTAGTTCTTTAAAGTACAAACTCAATGATTTCATGAGGTATATGATTAAATAAAACTGGTTAAATTTCAAAAGGAAAACTGAAAGGTGCTTTGGAATAGCAAGACAAATGGAAAAGAGAGATAACATTAATTGTGGAATATGTAAGAAACAGGTTTACTGAGGGAAGTAATAGGGTAAACAGAAGTTGTGGACAAAGATATTGGCTCCAATCTAGTTTCTGTTCTTTTTTCATCCATTTCTCTCTTACAGAGCTTAAGGGATTATGTGACTCTGACCTTTTAAATAAGAAGAGAAGTCTTTATATAAAAAAATCCTAATAAATGCCTTTTGACTAAATGGTTGCATTCAAGCTTTATTGCTTTCACTAAATTTGGGTCTTAGGATAATGACATTGAAGCTAAATGATCTATAATGAGCTATGTTTAATATCAGAGTTAAAAGAAATTCATCAATTGTACATGAAATAAAAATCTATCAATTGTACATAAAATAAAAATCCCACAGCAGAATTAACAACCATGACATTGGTTCCAAGTTACTCTGTCATAAAATGCAGGAAATTCTAATTTAGCTTGGGCTAAAATAATTAGGAAAATATAGATGAAATACTCCATCCAACATCATAGTTTTTAATTATAACTAATTTGTATCTTCTGTTCATATTTTCTGTGATTTGGCAACCAAGGTTATTTTCATATTTATTGATGTTTTAGATACACGCTTCCCTGTAAAATTAAGCAAATATTTCTTATAAAGTATTGCTTAGAGAATACAAATGTCTATTTCGTATAAAATTTATAAAGCTATTAAAATATAGGACATCTTTGTAAAGTCCTCATTCTTAAAGTGTTGACTTCTTGCTACTTAAATGGCCTCATTGACATTTTATAGATGTTTTTCCCTTGCTGTTTCTTGTTGTAGGAGAAAAGTTAAATCCTATAATACTACTTCAGCTGAGGTCAAAGGACTATATCTCTGTTTAGCAGACATCTTCAGTTTGTTTCCTAAGAAGGAATGGCTTGATTTTTCTTTCTGTTGAATGCCCCTCCATTACTATCTTCTATAAATTTGACTCACACCTGAATCTCTTTTAACTTTTGGCTCAAATATGACCTTCATCTATTTCCTTAGACCCATATCTGGATGTGACATTGTTTCTGCACCTCTCTGTGTTGTATTTTATGATAGCCCAAATGCCACTGACTTATCTTTTGCCTTTCTCAACCACAATATTTTAAGAAATTGGCTAATGGAAAATCACCTGATTTAGTCCCTTGAATGCATAACACAACACATCAGTGCAGAAAATGATAAATAATGTGACACATATAAGTAGATATGACCTTCAATTATTTCCCAGATATTGAGGACAAATTTTGGAACCAATTGCAAATAACATGGCTAGTACTGTCTTATCGGATGTTCTGAGGCCTGTGCTCAGCTCTGTGAGGAGTCCTCTGCTGGCTTCTTTCAATAAAAGGAAGCTTTGATTAGGAAAGGGAAAAATATCAAATATCATCCTCTGACAAACCTCAGGGGTGCTAACCATAATCTACTCAAAAAAGGGTTTTTTTTCATAATTTTGTCAGGTATATTTTTCTTTTGACTTTATCAGGGAAGTTTATGCCAACATGGGAGTGGCATACTAATTATATTTGGTTTTACATGGCACAACTATTGATAAAAGGTTTATTTTCTATGTATGTATTGCAGCAGAATCTCTAAAAAAGATCAACAGAGAGCCAAGGAACTGAGTAACCATCTAAGTGTGCACCATTGATAAGAAGATAATCATAAAATCTTTTCTTTGATTTAACAGCAGATTGCTATAGGAAAAAATTTTGAAGCAATATAGAAAATCTTGGTCTGTTATTTTCATTCCTTTGTGAATTGTAATAGTTAGATTTAGCTTCCAGACGTAGCCAAATAGAAAATTGTATCTACTTGTTTTCCAAAGTAACAAATGACGCATAGCAGCAATTGACAGAGCAATCACATGTGATATTATTCTTCTTGACAAGAATGCTTTGCAGAATGCTTTAAAATGGAGGCTAGTAAAGGACACAAGAGCTTAGAACAAATCAAAGAAAAACAAAAAGAATAGAAATTAACATCTGTAAGGGCTGAAAATGATGTATGTGAGCATGCTTGTGTTTTTGAGATGGGAGTAGACTGTTAAAAAATTCAAAAAAAGAAAAACATTCCAAGAAGGCACATCAAAAAGAAAGTTGGAGTCCTGTACACAAGTGGAATATTTGTTGCTTTCTGAAGAACAGACTTAGTGACACCACTAAAGTGAAAGATGGGGTACATTAGATGTATCTCTCTTGTAGCAGAACTAGGTATATACTCTCAAATCACTTATTTCAATAGATCAAGCCATTTTATAGTTACCTGGTTATTATTAAGCATCAAGATTTCCTATTTTCCATCTAGTAATACTTAAATTGTCACATTTATTCAATGCTCTGACACATATTGTCCTAACAAATAATCACAGGTGCACTGAGGTTGAAGATATTTTTAGTTTTTTCTAAGACATTAAAAATGCATTAAAGCTCTATGACACTAGTCTCCTTGCCTTTTCAACATCCTGTAACTCCAGTCCTGTTTGCTTGTGTCTATAGTGCCCTTGACATGATCTCTGGCTACTTGGCTAAACAGATACAGCTGGTCAATGTGAGCAATGCTCAGTTTCTCAGAAGATTAATTCCTAAGCAAAAAATATAAAGAAATGTTTCACACATAAACACATGGTGTAATACCATTGGCAGATTTATCATTTCTTTCTTGTGCTAGGTCAATTTCTCCCCATATAAAGTTATTAACATAGAGTTTTATTTTAAAGACTAATTCTTTAGATGAATGTGATGGTTAGCCCCGAGTGCCAACTTGATCGTATCTAAAGTCACTTAGGAGATAAACCTCTGGGCATGCCTGTGGAGTAGTTTCTAGATTGGGTTAATTGGAGTCGGGAAACCCAACTTAAAAATGGGTGGTTTGGCTAGAGTTTCTATCTTAAATGTTTATGTTATTCTTTCATGGGCTGGGATACCAGACTGGATACAGAGGAGCAATCAAGCTGAGAACCGCCATTCATCTCTCTCTGCTGGCTGACTGCAGATGCCATGTGACCAGCTTCCTTTTCCCTTTCTTATGCTGACATACTCCGTACTCTTAGAATGTAAGCAGATGGAAACTCTTCCTCCCTTTAGTTTTTGTCAGATATTTGAACATAGCAATGATAAAAGTTACAAACGTGCATAAAGACTAAGGATTTTTATTCTCTTTTTAATGAATGTGTTAACTTCAATATTTCACATTCTATGAGCTTTCTTTGTATTAAGTTTCTTTTACATCCTATATTAATCAACATATACTTAGATTATGCCATGGAACGAACAGACCAAGCAATCTCGGGATTTTTACAGAGTGCTTATTTCTGGCTTCTAACCTTGCTGGGTGTGGTCCAGGTTCAAATCCGCTCCAGGTTTTCTCATGGTGGGACCAGGCTGAATGGGTAGTCTGTTCCCCAATCTCCTGGCCAAGGGGATAGAGGCAAAGACAGAGACTTGTGATGATATTAGGGTTTGACTTGTATATTCCACTTAGTGAATTTTCTGCTTCCTCTTCTTGTTTTTTCTTCTTTCCTGTTTCAGCACTATAACTGCTTATATTTGATTTTGCAGTAAAATCTTCTAGGAGCTTATAATAGTGGGTTCTGGAACCCCACCCTTGTGTTTCTGATTTGGAAAGTACAGTGTGTGCCCTGGGAACTTCCATTGCTGAAAACTTCTCAGGTGCACTGATGTTGCCAGAACAGAGGCCATGATCCCTCCTCAGTGGCATAAATTACATTTTTGTTTATTACTTCCCTCCTTTGTAGTGCTGGTGCCAAAACTGAGGGCTTCATATAGGGTAGAGATAGTACTATATCATCAACCCACATATCTAACCCCTAAATTCTACTTTTTTAAAATAATTTTTTATTTTATATTATTCCAAAATATGCATATATACACTCCACACATAAGTCAAAATTACCAATTCTAAAAATAAACTATAGGTTGATTCTTAAATACATTTAGAGATTCACATTTTAACAGTAAATTTACAGGCAGGTATAAAGACATGTAACTTTACATTCTATTTTCTTTTTAGAGTATGACTACATATCTTCCATCCATATATGGTAATTACAATGTGTGAGTATAAGTGGTAGGACAATTCTAGAGCCCATTTATAGATTCACATTGTATTAGCACAGTTGCTTTCAGATACAATGAAATATAATAAAAAAGTTGCTCAGTTTGCCTGCCAACTGGGGATTTGATGTTAGCATCCACAAATGAGGGAAACCATTCGCCTTTTTTTTTTTTTTTTTTTTTTTCTGGGACTGTGTTCACTTCACTTAGTTAATTGCCCATATAATTGCCCATCCATTTACCAGCAAAGCTCATGATGTCATCTTTCTTTACCGCTGCATAGAACTCCATTCTGTAGATGTGCCAAATTTTTTTATCCAGTCATCAGTTGAGGGAATTCTACTGTTTTTAAAGACTTAGTTATGATAGCACTTTATATTCATGTTACTGTAAATCTAACAGCATGCTTACTTATTTCAAGTCAACATTTAGTTAACTTTATATCATTTGTCATGATTTTATTAGTACTGATATGTTTATTTTCCCACAGAAGAAAGGAAAGGTGGGGCTGGAGCAGATAGCTAGCGTTAAGGAAACCGATTGCTCTTGCAGGGAACCGGCTTTGATCCCCAGCACCCACATATGGGTTGGCTGAGAACCTCTTCTGTAACTCCAATTCCAGCAAAGCAACTCCAGTTCCGGGGAATCCGACACTTCTTCTGACCTCGCCGGGCTTGCACGCCACGGGTGCAACAAACCTGCTGCAGACAGGACACTACTACAAGACAAAAATAAATAAAATTAAAAAAAAAAAGAAGAAAGGAGGTTTTTTTTTTTTTTTTTTTTTTTTTTTTTTTTTTTTTTTGGTCTTTTTGAGACAGGATCTCCCTATAGCCCCAGCTGTCCTGGAACTCACTCTGTAGACCAGGCTGGCCTTGAACTCACAAAGATCCGCCTGCCTCTGTCTCCTGAGTGCCAGGATTAAAGGCGTGCACCACCACGCCCGGCAGGAAAGGGTTTTATAGGTTCCTTTAACAGACATGGGAAGTAAGGTACAGTGGGGTGAAAAGATTTCCTCTTGGTTGTTGCGCTATGTGGCTGCATTCACGGGGGTTGGCAGTTTTGCGACAACTTTGTAATCCACATCACCCCTCCCTTCTACTTTCAGTTCCTTCTTCCTAAATCCTATGGACGCAGTGCTCCTTTCTGTGAGGATGGAAGGTCATAAACTCCTTAACATTTTTCATTTCTCCCTACTCTCTCTCACATTTTCACTTGCCTTGCTGCTTTTATCTTCATCTTTATGAGAAGAACTTGGTAGCATATGATACTTTCTCTAGGTTGCTTTAAGTCTTCTTGCTTTATTTAATTTGGCAGGTGCCATGACATGTTTGCTTCTTGCCTTGATGTAACACAGGAAAATAAAAGTCTTGCTTCAACATGGGATTTAAAAAAACAATTTTTTTAATAGTTTGTGTATGTCCCATTCACCTGTCATTCCTTACATGGCAAAACCTGTCACATACATTTCTCTTTCTTTCATATATTAATGTCATATGATATTGTTTATATTTTAGTATAAGGTTTTTATAGCCACATATTTTATAACATATTCATGATGATTTGTTTAGATTTATCTTCTATCTAGTAATCTTCTTAGCCTAACTTTATTTAATCCTTAATTTATTTAACATATACATTCTATTTTACTGGCTATTAAAAATATCTCAAAGTTTTATTGGTTTGTTTATCACATTTATTCTGTTTTTATTGAACTATCTCATACCAACATGATATCTACTTACTTCTTATATACTTATTTTAAATATAGCTATTCTATATTTGCTGCAAATTCTTTCTATTATCTTCTTGGGTGTGACTATACATTTGCTTTGGTATCTTCACGATGGATCTATTTTTTTGTAAGCTCAACTTCAGTTGAAATTTCTGTCCTCTGAAAAACTTAATGAGCACAAGTTTCTTAAATAATCTCAATGGAGCTGTGTCACCTTTATGTTCTGAAAGTCATCAATTTTGGATAAATTTAGAGTTTAACATCAGCAAGCTGGTTAAATTAGGATATATTTTTTGTGAGGAATCTGCTGTTTAATATTGGTTATCAACTGGACAAAATCCAGAATCACCCTAAGAAGCAGGTATCTGGACATGCAGATGTATCTTGATTAAGTTAGTTGATGTGGGAAGACCCACTGTAAAATCGGGCAGCACCATTCTATATGATTGGGTACAAGAAAGGACAAAAAGGGAAAGCCAGATGAGCACCAGCCTTCATCTCCCTCTTCCTCCTGAATGTACAATGTGGCCAGCTGATGAGCTGACCAAAGCTCTTGATTTCCACACCATGCAGATCTGTATCTTGGATATGTGAGCCAATGCAAAGACACATTTTCATTTTGGTAACTACTCTCTATCATAATTTTGAGACAAATACATCCTTTCTGTTTTCTGAATGGATCTTCAAGTTTTTCTGTTACTATTTTAGAGTAGGGAAGAGGTCTTGAAGATCCAGATTTTAGTCAAAGAAAGTCAAAGCCTCAGTCTTTTTCTAACTATTGGAAAGTTGTCAATCAGGTATTTTCTTTTCAAATATTTTTGTTCTCAACTTCTAGAATTCTAATTATAAGCACATGATATATATATATATATACATATATATACATATTTGTATCCATGTTTATTTGTATATTATATATTTGTATTATATCTTATATTTTTGTGTATTATATATTTGTATCCATGGTTCTAAAAAGCACATTATATAAATACTATATATATATATATATATATATTTGTATCCATGTTTATTTTGTTTATTTTTCAACCCCTTTCTCTGTATTTAGATTTTATACTTCTAGAGAACCACTTTTTAGTTTATTCACATATTCTGAAGCTGCTTCAATAGATACTATACTTATTAAATATTAAGATCATTTGATGTCTTTATGAATTTTTACTTGATTCATTTCTGGGTTTTATATCTCTGCCAATGTTCTCTATTTTGCTAATCACTTTTAGACCATAATAAGCAGTTATTTAAACTCTCATTTTAGATAACTCCAATACTAGATAGTCTGAAATCTCGTATTTATTAACCAATTTTTTCTGTATATAATTAGATTTAACTATACGTTGAAAAGTTCACATGAAAGATTATAGAACTAATTTGATGCAATTGATGTCTTTGTTTGCGTATCAGTTTTGAATGCTGTTCTTTGCCATTTCTTCTTACTGGAACTAGGCAGCAACATGTGAACTTCCTGTAATCTCCAATGCAGATAGGAGTTCCATTGTCTGTAAAGAGCAGTTCATGTTCAAGTTGCCCATACTGGGGTATAGCTCCTCAGGATCCCACCAGAAACTTGAGTGTCTGAAAAGGTTGCTGTTACTCTTTGATGGAAGCTGAAGTCCAAATTTGACTCCTACAATCATGAGGCTTTTAGTTGATAATTCAGCTTTTCAGGTCCTTGGAGATTATTTACAGATCAGTCAGAACCTTGAAAAGCAAATAGTCAGTTCTCATGGCCACCTCTTTGAGCTGCCATGTATCTAGGATCTTGGCTTGTAAATAAAAGCCCGGATTGCTTAGGATGTAGAGCTTGGTTTTCCTCCCTTTCCAATTCCATGGCACTGTCTAAGCAGTTCTAAGCACTCTGTATCTCCTCTTCCATCCAGGGTTCCAGGCCTTTGGGACCTGTGCTAATTATTAACTGATCAGCTTTCAGAAGTGAAAGTTGCTTCAAAGACTAAAAGACTTTATCTTCTATCATGGATCTTGGGACTTCTTCAGATCAAAGTGTTTTGGTATTTCTTGGATATTGTCCAACAGATGATTTTGAAAAATGATATTATTCATGCTCTATACATTGTTTTATTTTTTCTCTTGTAATACTTTATTTTTATTAAAATTTTGGAAACAAGAAAATCAAAACATTCTTTTAAAACATTACATATACATATTATATGTACACATATTACCTTACATATTATCTATACATATAAAGCATTATCTATACATATTAGCAAACTAAGAAGTGTACATATTATAAAAGTTTGACATAGTCAGACAAAGTTCTTTAGTGAACCTTTAGGAACATGGACACTGGCTGTCATGCAGTACACATGGTTCCAAAAAGTCCCAGGGACTATCACAGAAATACTCTTAGGAATACAAATTGAATTTTAGTTTCTAGAAAAATCTCTAAGCTCCCTTTGAAAATATCCGTGTTAAAACATATGCTGTATTTTATATGTTAGTACCTGGTTCAGAAAAGAAAACAACAAGCCAACATTTCAGTTCAGAAAGAATTCTTGCATTTCAAAATCAAGAATTTTTTGAAAATCCGGAAGAATTCTGAAAATTGTTTTAGATGTCAGCAAGTAAGTTCATTCGTACTTTTAGTTTTTGTTTTAAGCAAGTAACACATCTAAGTCGATGTCTTTCATACATTCAGTTGAAAGCAGCATTACTGATACAAATGATCTTTGGGTAGTGAGCCAATGAACCTTCAGTTTTGCACAATATGTGTTTAGACAAGCCTTTGGGCTCAGTGCTCCTGGAAATCATCACAGTCTTAAGAAAAGCTCAGGAGCTGGAGAGATGGCTCTGCTCTTGCAGAGGACCTGGGTTTGATTCCCAGCACCCACATGGCGGCTAAGAACTGTCTTTAACTCCAGTTCCAGGGGAATCCAATGCCCTATTCTGACCTCCAAGGCACTGCACAACACAAGTGCACTGACCTACACAAAGACAGTACACTCATATACATAAAAAAATAATTTGGGATTGGCCCATACAAATATATCGTCTTGTAGCATTCTTTTTTACCTGTAGGATGATTTAACTTAAGAAATTAAGTTTGCTTCCCAAGTTAACGACATACAGTCACCCAAAACAGCTTGGGTGAATTTGATGAAATCTGCACCTTGATTCCTGCCTATAGGTACATGTACTACAATTGCCTTTTTGAGACTCATGGGTCAAAAATCAAAGACCTAAAATAAAACGGGGGGGATACAGATATATATGAAACCTTTTTGTCAAAAACTTTGCAATGCAAATCTTAAAACTAACTACGGGAAAAGATTTGAATGTTTCCACAGGTCAAAACATCACCAACTTAACGGCTGAGAAAGAAAAGACACAGCTTTGCATTGTGTAGGATATACCACGAAGTACCAGCAGAAAGGTTGGCCTGTCTGAACATTGAAAGGAAGAAAAGCCTCAGACTGCTACAGGCATCAAATCCCTCTGTGGATCCTACTTGTAACAACTATTTATAATGAGTCCTAATGAAACTTACCTTCTAGGTGCCACAAAGTTTTAATAGGAGAGATTTTCTTACCTCTCCTTCATAGAACAAGGAGGAATATAATAATGATGAGGTCGTTCTCGAACTGTAAATTGGAGCCAACTGTCATAGAGGTAATCTCTTATAAAACTGGTAAAACTGCCATCTTTAATTGACTAATAGACATAGGAACTGTGAAAAGGATTATTCTCTATTCAGAACCAAATATAATACTAAAGTCTCCTTAAGCTGTGCACTTAAGCAAAATATATTAATACAGGAGAGCTCTGATATCAGCAATGGATTATTCTACCAAGGAGATGTTGGGGCCAGGGGATCCAAGCCCCCCACCCCCCAAAAGGTAAAGGCTTCTTGCCTGTAAACTGGGATACCTGCAAGAAGAGAGGCGATAAGGCCCTGCTGTCAAAGACCTGATGTAAGCATGGGAAAGATGGATTGAGACCGCACTTGCAAGTGTACAGTTGGTCTCTGGAATACCAGAGAGTGTTACCAAAGGCCACTAAACCAATAAAGCAAATATAGGTCTCCTTGAGTCAAGCAAGACTCCTCCGTCAGCACCAGCTACACCTCACCTGCCTGGAAATACTGTGCAGCAGTGGCAGCCATATGCCTGTATATCCCAAATCTAATTGGCTATTAGCTCTCTCCTTGGAGGAATAACCTACGGCTGATGCCTCAAGCTTACATCCTCTAATGGTTAAGAGATGTTATAAGCCACAGTAAGACCCGGTTATATTTTACAGACAAAAATGTAATTCATAGATTAACATACCATCCAAATATCTGTGTCCATACCAAAGTAACCTACCATAAAAATTAGTATTGTTTAAATACCTATATATCTAATTGCCTGTGCTTCATTAGTAGGATTGAAAGGTTATTCCTGAACAAACTGTCAGTCCATGGAAGGAAACAGCCAGAATTGACCAGAGTCCAAAACGACAGCTCCAGAGAAAGTAGACTGTTTTGCTTCTCGCTCACCAGTGCCCCTTTTCTAAGCCTAGGGAACAATCTGCAGAAGAGGGGACGTGGTAGAATGTAAGGGCTGTGACTGAGGTGAATGGTGAAACTACAGCAATATAGACTGGACACTTATTCGATCAACTTGATTGAATATACAAGCCCCCCAGCTGGATGGTGGGACCCTTGGGCTGTGTGGGTTTGGGCACAACTGCTTGCAAATTGATTTTACATGAAGGATGCTTGTACACATAATTTATTACTTATTGTTAAAAATGAAAAAATAGAAAAGTAATGAAAAAAAATAATAATAAATAAATTTAAAAAATTAAAATCTCCATTTGGAAAAAAAATAATAAATAAAAAAGAAAAGCTCAAACATCATGAACTTTGCAGGTAAATGGATGGAACTAGATGATATTATGATAGGTGAAGTAACACAGTCCCAGAAAAACAAACAACAAATGGTATCCCTCATCTGCAGATGCTAGCACCAAGTACCCAGTTGTAAGGTAAACTGAGCAATGTTAATGTTATATTCTTCATGATCTGAAAACAACTGTGCTCTTATATTCTAGAATTAACCTACTATTTATTTTCAGACTTTGGAAATTTTGGTATATGGGTGGAAGGTATGTGTGCATAATATAAAACAAAAGAATGAGAAAAAAGAAAAGAAAAGCTCAAACCAGCAAGGTCACAGTAGAGAGAAACACAAGGGCTTGTATGGTCAGAGGTTCCTCTCTTTTTGCTCTTTTTGTTATCAAATCAATTTCCTTTTCAAGCTAACTTAAATTAGTTTCTTTTTTACTTTGTCTCAAATGCAAACTGAATAATAAAACAAATTAAAATACTTCTTTAGTAGTCAGAGAGACACCTTGTTTGTCTGCACTGTAAGAATATAGTTCAGGGCCAGGCATGGTGGCGCATGCCTTTATTTATTTTTATTTTTTTTAGCACTAGCATCCACAGATGAGGGATATCATTCGTCATTTGTTTTTCTGGGACTGTGTTACTTCACTCAGCATGATGTCCTCTAGCTCCAGCCATTTTCCTGCAAAGCTCATGATGTCATCTTTCTTTACTGCTGCATAGAACTCCATTATGTAGATGTACCACATTTTCTCTATCCACCTGTCAGTTGAGGGGCATTTGGGTTGGTTCCAGCTCTTTGCTATTGTGAAGAGAGCTGCAATAAACATGGCCGTGCATGTATCTCTGTGTTGGGGTATGTCTTGAGGGTACATGCCCAGGAGTGGTATGGCTGGGTTGGGTGGCAAGTTCATTCCAAGTCTTCCAAGGGTTCTCCACATTGCTTTTCATAGTGGCTGTACGAGTTTACATTCCCACTAGCAGTGGATGAGTGTTCCCCAGTGCACGCCTTTAATCCTAGCACTCGGGAGGCAGAGGCAGGCCAGCCTGGTCTACAGAGTGAGTTCCAGGACAGCTGAGGCTACAGGGAGACCCTGTCTCAAAAAGACCAAAAAAAAAAAAAAAAAAAAGAATATAGTTCAGAAAAGAGATTGGAGGGGCTGACTGAATGTGAGCAGTAAGAGGATGGCAAGGATTTGAAGGAAGAGCCAAGAATTTGATTTTGATGGTAAGGAGAAAGATAATAAGAATCAAAAAGGGAAAGTATGGGCAAGTTTTAGAAAAATATATAGAAAGTTTAGAGATGTAGGTCAGTGGTAGTGTTGACCTATTTTGTGGGAGCCCCTATGCTCACTAGTTATCATTTAGTGTTGGAAAGAAAAATAAATAAAGCATGTAGAAAACCCGACCATTTTGAAAATCTTGAAAATGCTGTTGTATTACACACTACATAAATAGTAACAAAGATTCTTATAAAACAAGAAGGTGTCATATTTAAAACTGCAGATGACTATTTTTGCTCTTCTAATGTAACAAGTCTCAGTTGTGAAGGTGATGACAGATGTTTTGTATGTTTGTAGTGGAATATACACTAGCTTGAGGACTTCCATTTCCTTTGTGAAGTACGAGACAATTCCTTATATATTAACCATATGCTGCACACGATTTTCCATACATACTCCAATACTTCCATTCTTTGTATATAGGGGTAGAGAACACTCCATATTATATTGTGCATAAGTTTTCGGTACTTTGATGATAAACACTTAAACACTGCAATGAATAAGATAGGTTAAGATGTTGCACTAAAAGGAACAATTAATTAAATAGTATGGGCGTATAAACATTAAAAATATAACAGCATGCAATAATAAAAGCAATAAAAAGAGTTGGAGAAAAGACTTGAGAGTGTCGGTATTTGACAGAAACTAGACTAGACCTAGGTGTTAAAAATAGGCTAAGGTAACACCTTACTAACCACAAAAGAGATATCCTTCTGTTTACAAATATCCCAGACAGCACTCAGAAAAGAAGCATCTTTTGCACCAGATAAAGAATAGTACAGAGTCCCACAACTGGACACACACAGACCTGGTCTGTGAATTGCTCATGCCTAGGTAACACATCTACAATGCAAAATCTACACATAATCCCTACCCAACATAGAACAAGGACACAAGAAGGCATTAAGTAACTTACTAATTCTGTTAAGGAAACCCCCATGGCCCCATGCACCAAGAGGCCAGGAACTCAAAATGGCATGAATGGCAAAACCATGGAGATTAGGAATCTTCAGAATGAGGTTTTGTGGACAGATCATCTATATTCAGCTTCACCTACCCAGGACTCAGGAACCACTGAGGAAGAAGGGTAGGGGAAGATTGTAACAGCCAGGGAGGTGGTGCAAGAAATGAATCCTACAAGTTCCTGGGACCTCATTCCTATGAACCTTGTGCATTGGTGTCAGCATGCACAAGACCCATGCAAGCTCAGGTGGACAAAAACCCAGCACAGAACTGCAGAAATGGGCAGCACAATCCAATCTTGGCTGAGGAAATATTGGCAGCTGATTGAGCTTGGATGAGGAAGACCTGGCCTTTTTTAGAAAAGAAACTCCAGATAGGCTGACTAGAGTTCAGGGGATGAGCTGGCATTGTGGAATGAGTAGAGAAGTTTGGCATAATGTACCCTAGCACAAATGACAGAATATGTGAACTCCTGGGAGGTTGCTGCAGGAGAAGCAATGGAGAAGCTGGTATAAAGGTAATTAATATTGATTGAAAAATAATGTATGAAACACATAAAAACTAATAAAATGTTATAAATAATAATAAATAAAAGATGACAAAAAGTATTATATTTCTTGTCACGGTAGTTATATGTGCAATTAGAAAAAGTTTCAAACTGAGAACAGAGGTGATTACTAAGAAAATAGCATTGATGTCATAAAAAATTATAATAACTGAAGGGTATGAATCAAGTGACCTTTTAGCACACCAAGCAATAGCAGTGCACCAAATCTGTTACCACAGAAACATTTGTAGTACACACAAATGCCACCTGTCAAAAATGGTTTATTTTCTCAACTGCAGTATTCAGAGCAATATTGCAATGGAAAAGCTTCAAAATTAAAAGGACTATATGCCTAAAAATTATAGATGAATTCTGAAGGAAAGAAAATCCATTTGTTAAGGAATATTGAGTCTTTTCACTCACATTCACTGCTTTATTTATTCATTTGTGCCTCCTGACACATACTTGCAATGACCAAGGTTTTATATTTTTACAAGATTTTTCTTTTGTTTTCTTACTTTTAGGCATTCTTTTCTTTTGTCGTGGTAACCTTCAATATGAAATCTATTCTCTTATGATTTTGAGTATTCCATACAGTGTTGTCAACTATAGGTGCAACACTATAAACAAGTCTCTGTAAATTATTCATCCTAGAGAACTAAAACATGTCTCTCAAACAGCCAAGGTAATTCCACTGTGTATGAAGATATTTGGTGTACTTTAATCAAGAGTCTTCCATTTAGGATATGCTCTTTCATTTTCCTTTATTCCTTCGTAAATGCATAGCATGCAATGCACAGTCGTTTCCTACACTGTTACTCCTTTCTCAAGACCCCTACTCTGGCATAGCTCATCCTGTATATCAGTTACATTTTTCATTGGTGTGACAAAAATACTCAGTAAATACAACTTAAGGAAAGAAAGGTTTTATGTTGGCTTATAGTTGATAGATAAAGATTACCATGGTTCATAACATGTGGAAGCAGTAGATGGCTGGCAACCTTCAGTCTATAATGAAGAAACAGAGATAGATGTTGGTACTCAGTCCAAGAATCCAGCCTCTTTAATCCTGGTGTCTACATTTAGGATGTGTATTCCATTTTCAGTTAAGACTTTCTGGAAACACCCTCATAGTTACACCCGTAAGTGATTCTAAGTCCCATCAAAATGAGTAGATTAATGGTCACATCTTGTGGGGTTGATGACTGGGGATCTTAGTCATTGAGCAGACCTATGGCTAATGAAGAGACCCTGGTTCCCAGGCACAGGGAGTCAGTCACCTTAAAACTTTTCTTCTAACAGCAACTTTCTGAATAAATCTAGGGTTCTATTTTTATTTTTCATTGTTGAATAAGCCTTTTAGAGTTTATTAGTGATTGTTTTTTTTTTTAATTTTTTTTTATTAATTTTATTTATTTATTGTATGTGTATGAATGTACTGTCTGCATGCAAGTCTGTGCACCCGTGTCGTGCAACGCCGCGGAGGTCAGAAGAGGGTCTCAGATTCCCCTGGAACTGGAGTTCTCCTGGAATTGGAGTTTTAGACGGTTCTCGGCCGCCATGTGGGTGCTGGGGATCGAACCCGGGTCCTCTGTAAGAGCGGTCGGCGCTCTTAACCGCTAGGCCATCTCTCCAGCCCGTGATTGGTTTTTATAAACACATCTCACTCCTTCTAGGGGTTTCTATGTGCCTTGGGGTTGGTTGCCCATGCTTAAGGACTCCTTTAATATCAAGTTGTGTATATAGTAACAAAAGCCAGAGATAAAGTCCTTGACAGGAGTTCTTAAGACTCAACAGTACAACGTTTGGATGCTATGCTCCAATATATCATCTCCAGTGGGATTATAAACCTTTAGTAGAAAAAATGTCTTTTTTTTAGGATAAGATTCAGCTCATGTTCTTGCTATTAATTTCTTGATTATTAAAACATACATTTTAATTGGCCAGGGACTTGGCCTTTTGTATAGGAACCCAAAATAAAAAAGAATTTACTACTGTTAACCAATTGCACCTACAGCTCTTTTTAGTGCTTATAGGAGCAAGAGTGGAGGGGAGCTGTTAAGATCTTTTCCCACAAACTCTGTTTGCTTAGGCATACGGAGAATGTACATTAGAATTTAGCCAAGGAAAGCTATGCATTTAGGTCTGGAAATTCAAGGAAGTGAAGTCCTGACCACCAGTGTTTGGCGAACACTGAGATCTTAATTCTTTCACACTTTCTAACTCCTAGTCTCAATTTTAGCATGTTAAGAAGATATTTATGTGGTTATTGTTAATTTCCTGCTAAAATGTCATTCTTTCTAAACTCTCAATAGTGGGAGAGGGAAAATATCATTAGTAAAACAGAGAATAAACATGGTTTTGTTTGGTTTGCTTTGTCCTTGGGAATATGTAAATAGCTTGAATTTATGTCTTTTGATTACATGCCTACGCTGGTGTAAAAAAACTATGAGGAGGTAAAGCCTTTATGAACTGATAAATGAAAATGTAGTTTTGCTTTGGAAGTGTACAGAGTCAGCATCCATTTTATTCCTTCAATTTTTATTTTTATCTTTATTATTTTAAAATATTTAAGTGAATTTCTGTGTGGTTTGTACTTACGTGGGACTAGTGCACACTGTCAGTAATACTGTATGCTCATATGAGAACTGACCAGCTGTGTGAAAAACTCTATTTTCTTGTGGTCATCCACCACCTGTGGGTCTTAAAATCTTTATATCCCCTCTTCATCAATGATCTCTGACCTTTCAAGGCAGAAGATTGATATAGATGTCCAATTTAGGGATACGTTCTCTGTGGTAGTCCCACAGGCCCTTAAAAAATACTGGCCATTGCAAGTGGTCTTGGACACCCACCAGAGATACTAGATGTTTTTGCTGTAGAACAAAAAAGGAGAAATCAACCTCGCACTGACTTCAGAGCCTCATCTTTGCTGGATAGTAGATACCATGCTGATAGAAGATGCTTTGCATGCTACCAGCAAGAAAAAGAAGAATCATCAGCCTTACCCAGTGTGAGTTCTGGGAACTACAAGATAAGCTGAGCAAGATATGCCCCCAAGTCCACTATTGGGAAAAATACTGTGGGTAAGCAATGACTCTATTATTAGATTTAAGGTCTACTTCATTCCTGACATTGATATCAGGCTTAGGAACCCAAGGATAGACATGTTAGACAGAGCCTAATACCAGCTTTCTACTAGAGTATTAAACTACTAATGACTTATTGTTATGTCCATAGAATAAATCTTCAAATATTTGGAAGTACTCTTCAATTGGAAAACTTAGCTGATGAATGATTATTAGCAGATTACTACCAGGAGAGGGGGAGTTGGTCTTCTTTAAGGGTGTGACACTAGCTAAGTTAACCAGGTTTCAGTGGATGCTCACATACCAAGGGACCTATAAGGCAAAAAAAAATTGACTTGATAAGACACGATATATATGATAGGGCACATGAAATCCAGCTATAAGAAGGAGGAAAATAGGGGAGAGTGCGAATCTGTTCAAAATACATTGTATTGAATTCACAATACATCAAAAAAGATTAGCAATAAACCATCCATGACACAGAAATAAATATAAGTGTTCAATAGAGAGTTGCTGAAAAATTTTTGGCCAAATATGTATAATATATATTTATTTCTTAACATTATCTAGTCTACATATAGATATAGAATATATGAAGATAGTATATAATATCTGAGTGATACAGGAAATGAAACACCCAAAGTATCTTAACCTAGTCTAGAAAGTAAACATATATTATACTTTCAAAATCATTTATGAAATCTCTAAGCTTTGAATCTCCACTGTCAATTTATCATTTATATCATCTTTTAATAATAAATGAGTGATCAATAACAAATAAGCCTATTGGATATTGCTGCTTTTAAGAATAAATATTAGATTAACTTTTGTTGTTACTTTTTATTTTAAAATCCCTGCACTCTGGCCCACTTCTGGACTTGGGCCCAGGACCAAGTGGGAATCTGTTGTTTGGGGATTTGATGTTGCGTATTATTAGACATTGTTAGTGTTAAAAAGATTGCTGGAAACTAATAGTACCTTGGTGAAGCACTGCCATTGTAGATGTCCCCATGCACTGGCATGATGGGGAGATGAGATCTAATGCCACGATCAAATAATAATTGCATTAAGTCATAAAAATTCAATGAAAACAAGTTTGGATTATTGTGGTTTGAGCATATGCTTTAAAAATGTAAACGCCAGGGCTCTTCTCCAGACTTCATGAGATCGATGGTCCTGGGTATGCTTCAGAATCTCTTTATGCAAGCCATAAAATAACACTGATTAGCTAAGGTATGTTAGCAACTGGAATATACTGTTGCTTCAGTATAAAACAAGACTCAATTAAATTTTCCCAATATTCATTTTTCTAATCAGTGTTGTCAATGGTTATGTACAACTGTGCCTCTGTGTGAAACTGTGTGTATATATATGATGGTGTCTGTGTACATGTGTAAATATGGCACACATTTATGCAATACGGGATTAATATCACTTCTTGCTTCATTTTCTATAAAGATAAACCAATATTTATTTTGAAGCAAATAAATATTGAACAAATAATTATTCTAATTCATTACTGGAAGATGCTGATATTATTTAAAATAAGAAGCTTCTGGTAACAGAGTAGACATAATATTTAATGAAAGCATCCTAGGGGGTGGAGAGATGGCTCAGCAGTTAAAAGCACTGGCCAGTCTTGCAGAGGGTCCAAGTTTGGTTCCAGGACCCACATGGTGGCTGACCAATTTTCCTTTCTTTTTCTATATAACTTAATTTTTATTGAGCACATTTTATACAACATTTCTTAATCAAATTTACACTCAGTCCCCCATCCATGCCCACCTCTCTTGCTGCCCCACCCTGCCAGAGCTCATGGATTCTGCCACACATGTTAAGTCCTGTCTTGCATCATTTTCTCAGTCTTTGTTAACTTTTCCATGCAGAAGTTTACTGTTTTGGTCAGATCTTTGAAAAGGATTTTCTCTCTCTTTTTCATTCTCTTTAATTTTATATTACTCCAAAATATGCATATATACACTCCACACGTAAATCAAAATTACAAAGTCTGAAAATAAACTATAGGTTAATTCCAAAACACAATTAGGGTTTCACATTTTAACAGCAAAGTTGCATGCAGGTAAAAAGAAATATAACTTTACATTCTAAATTGCATGTATTTTTTATGCTTAGGAATTAGCATAAATTAGCATAAAAATAAATTTTCCTCCTTTAATTTTATATTACTCTAAAATATAAATACATACTTTCCACTCATATACAGTAATTACAGAGTCTGGAAGTAAGTGGTGGATCAATTCTAGAGCCCATTAAGAGATTTACATTTTAACAACATAGTTGCTTTCAGATAAACAGAAATATAACAATAATGTTGTTCAGCTTGACTTTCATCTGGGGATTTGGTATTAGCATCCACAAATGAGGGAGACCATTTGCAGCTTGTTTTTTGGGGACTGTGTTACTTCATTTAGAATTATGGCTTTGAGTTCCATCCATTTACCTGCAAAGTTCATGATTTCATCTTTCTTTACTGCTGAGTAGTACTCCATTGTGTAGATATTCCACATTTTTGTCATCCACTTGTCAGTTGAGGGGCATTTGGGTTGGTTCCAGCTCTTCAGTATTGTGAAGAGAGCTGCAATAAACATGGATATGCATGTAATTTTGCTATAGGATGAGTCTTATGGGTATATACCCAGGAGTGGTATGGCTGGGTCAGGTAGTAGGCTCATTTTGAGTCTTTTAAGGGTACTCCACATTGCTTTCCACAGTGGTTGTACAAGTTTACATTCCCACCAGAAGTGGATGAATGTTCCCCTTTCTCCACAACCTCTCCAGCATTTGGTGTCTTTTGTGTTCTTGATCTTAGCCATTCATATTGGAATGAGATAATATCTGAGAGTGGTTTCGATTTGCATTTCCTTAATTATTAATGATGTTGAACACTTTTTTGAAATTAATTTTATTTATTTTTGTATGTGTATGAATGTACTGTCTGCATGTAGGTTTGTGCATCTGTATCGTGCAATGCCGCGGAGATCAGAAGAGGGTCTCGGATTCCCCTGGAACTGGAGTTCTCCTGGAATTGGAGTTACAGACGGTTCTTAGCCACCATGTGGGTGCTGAGGATTGAACTCGGGTCCTCTGCAAGAGCAGTCGGTGCTCTTAACCACTAGGCTATCTCTCCAGCCCCAGTGTTGAACACTTTTTAAGATGTTTCTCAGCCATCTTAACTTCCTCACTGGTGAAGTTTCTGTTCAGCTCTTTACTCCATCTTTTGAGTACATTTGATTTCTTACTTCTTTGTTTTTGAGTAGTCTGTATATTCTTGATATTAATGTTCTGCCAGATGAAACACTGGTGAAGATTTCCTCCCATTCTGTGGGTTTTCTCTTCACTTCCTTGATTGTTTCTTTCGCTGTACAGAAGCTTTTGAGTCTGATGAGTTCTCACGTGTTGAATGTTAACCTTATTTCCTGTGCAGTGCTGTCTGATTTAGAAAGTCTTTTCTTACACCTATGTCTTGTAGGCTGTTACCAATTTTTCTTTTATCACCTTCAGGTGATAAAAAAGATCTCACAGTGAGATCTTTGATCCATTTGGAGTTGATTTTTTTACAGGGTGAGAGGTAGGAGTTTAATTGTGTTCTTCTGCAAAGGGCGATCCAGTTTTTCCGGCACCATTTGCTGAAGATGCTATCCTTCCTCCATTGAGGTTTTTAGCCCCTTTGTCAAATATGAGGTGGCTGAAATTGTATGAGCTCAAGTTTGGATCTTCAATTTTGTTTCATTGGTCAGTGGGTCTGTTTTTATGGCAGTACCAGGCTGTGTTTATGACTATGGCCCTGTAATATAGCTTGAAGTCTGGTAGAGCAATCCCCCTTGTATTGCATTTTTCACTCAGGGTTTCTTTAGCTATTTGGGGTCTTTTGTTTTTCCATTTGAATTTAAGGATTTTTTTCCAAGTCTGTGAAGAAGCTCATGGTATTATGATTGGGATTGCATTGAATCTGTATATCAATTTGGGTAAAATTGAAATTTTTACTATATTAATTTTTCCAATCCATGAGCATGGGAGATCGTTCCATCTTTTGATGTCATTTTCAATCTCCTTCTTCAGGGGTTTAAAATTTTTGTTGTAGAGATTGTTGGTATCTTTGGTTAGGTTTGTTCCCACGTATTTTATTATTTTTGAGGCTATTGTGAGTGAGAAGGTCTTCTTATATTCCTTCTCCACTTGTTTATTATTGGTGTAAAGAAAGGCTACTGATCTTTCCAGGTTAATTTTGTATCCCTCCACTTTATTGAAACTCTTAATCATTTCTAGAAGTTTTCTGGTGGAGTTTTTAGCTTTCCTTATGTAATCTATCATATCATCTGCAAAAAAAGGATAGCTTAACTTCTTTTTTTCTTATTAGTACTCCTTTAATTTCCTTCTCTTGTCTTATTGCCCTAGCAAGTTTTTTAAGCACTATGTTGAAGAGGAGTGGCCATAAGGGGCAGCCTTGCCAGGTTCCCACCTTTAAGGGAAATGGTTCCAATTTTTCTCCATTTAGGATGATGTTGGCAATGGGTTTGATATATATGTCTTTGATCATATTGGGGAATGTTCCCTTCAGTCCGATTCCCTCCAGGACTTTAAACATGAAAGGATGCTGGATCTTGTCAAAGGCTTTTTCTGCATCAATTGAGATGATTGTGTGGTTTTTGTCTTTCAATCCATTTATGTGTTTTATGATATTTATTGATTTACATATTGTATTAGTCACTTTTCTGTTGCTGTGATAAACCACCACGAGCAAGGGAAATTATAAAAGGAAGAGTTTATTTGAGCCTATGACAGTTCCAGGGAATCACAGTCACTTGTGGCAGGAAGCATGGTGGTCAGGGCTGGAGCAGCAAGCCAGCAAGCCGAAGGTCACCTCTTACAATGAGCACAGGAAGCAGAGAGAGCGACTGGAGACCGAAAGGCTTGTGAAACTCACTAAGCCTGCCCCTTATAACGTACTTCCTCCAGCACGGCCACACCTTCTAAGACCTCCAAGAACAATGCCACCAACTGGAGACAAAGTGTCTGAATACTTAAAGCCTATGGGGGACATTCTCATTCAAACCACCACATTCTACTCCCTGGCCGCCATAGGCCATATAAAATGCAAAATGCATTTAGTCCAACCTTAAAAGTCCCCATAGTCTTTACCAATTTCAATGCCATTCAAAAGTCTACAGTCCAAAGTCTCTTCTAAGACTCAGGCCAAACTCCTAACTATAAGCTCCTGTAAAATTAAAAGAGAAATTACAAACTCCCAACGTACAGTGGAACTGAATAAACATTCGCATTCCAAAAGGGAGGAATAGAGGCATAGTGAGGAAATACTGGACCAAAACAAGACTGAAAACCAGCAGGGCAAACACCAATTCCAGTAGCTCCATGTGCAACTTCTGGGACTTGATTTCCAAAGGGCTTAGATGGCTCAGCTCTTCCAGCTTTGCTTGCAACATACATCTCTTTCTTAGGCTGGTACCACTCCCTGTATGCAGCTCTCCTTGGCAAATATCTTACAGGTCTGGCATCTCAAATGTCTTCTTGGGGTCTCTGCTGCCAACCAGACTTCACATTCACATCTTCATGCAATGGCCTATCAGGGCCTTCTTTATTCAGGGACACCCCTGCTGCACTCTTCCTGGCCTCTGTGCCTCTCTGAAACCTTGGAGGAAGAACTGATGACCCCTTCACTCTTGCAAACTTCATGCCTCTAAAGCCAGCACCACGTGAATTAAACTGCCAAGTTTGGCTGCAAATTTGGGATGGACCCTGGCCTATTTCAACCACATTTGCAACTTTTCTCTGCCCTGAACTTGTTGGAGCAGAAAACCCTTTCAGTATTTTCCTTTTAAAAATTGGAGGATTAGCTGGGTGTGGTCTTGCCCTGAAGGAACAGTTTCTATTTACTTGAGGCTTCTCCTTAATCACCTTAATCTCACTTTTTTCCATTGTTCACTTGTAAATAGCTAGGCCTCTCCTTATTCACTTTAATCTCCTTATCAAAAGGAACCTCTCCATCACATGCCTTGGCCCCACCTTTAATCTTCCTAGTGCAGTTTTCAGATCCAAACTGTACATTCTGCATTTCTTTCTGCCCCATCTGCTCTTCTTCACTGTAGATCTGAACAATATTCACCATTAAGAGCCATGCCACCATTTCTACATTAGGGTATCTTGAAATATCCTCTGCCAAAGACATTAGTCCATTGCTATTCAACATAGCATCAGGCAAGCATTTGGGCTGTGGGCAAACTGCTTCCAGACTCTTTATCAAAATATCCTAGTTGTTGCCTAAGTCTTTATTTTCCTCTGGAACTACATTTTTTGCAGCAATGCTTTCTTCCAGGCTTCTACTATAATGGCCCGTTAAGCTCTGCTTACAGTAGTCAACAGCTTTTCTAGCTCAAAGTTCCAAAGTCTTCCACATTTCTCCAAACATCCACATGGTCAGGTTCTTCACAGCCAACAGCCTACTCTCTGGTACCAAATAACTGTATTAGTCACTTTTCTGTTGCTGTGATAAACCACCATGAGCAAGGGAACTTATAAAAGGAAGAGTTTACTTGAGCTTATGATTGACAGTTCCAGGGAATCAGAGTCCATTGTGGTGAGAAGCGTGGTGGCTGGGGCTGGAGCAGCAAGCTGAGGGTCTCATCTCGCAATGAGCACAGGAAGCAGAGAGAGCAACTGGAGACTGCAAGGCTTGTTAAACTCACTAAGCCTGCCCCCAATAACATACTTCCTCCAGCACAACCACACCTTCTAAGACCTCCAAGAACAGTGCCACCAATTGGAGACAAAATGTCTGAATACTTAAAGCCTATGGGGGACATTCTCATTCAAACTACCACACATATGTTGAATCATCCCTGCATATCTGGTATGAATCCAACTTGTTCATGATGGATGATATTTTTGATGTGGGTCTGTATGCAATTTGCAAGTATTTTGTTGAGAATTTTTGCATCTATGTTTATTAATGAGATAGGTTGATAGATTTCTTTTTTGGTTGTATCTGTGCCTGGTTTTGGTATTAGGGTGATACTGGCTTCATAGAAGGAATTTGGGAGAATTCCCTCTGTTTGTATCCTTCTGAACAGATTGAGTAGTAATGGTTGTTGGACCTCTTTAAATGTTTTATAGAATTCTGCTGTGAATCCATCTGGGCCCAGGCTTGTTTTAGTTGGGAAGTTTCTTATATTTTCAATTTCGTCAAATATAATGGGTCTGCTTAGACTGTTGATCTCTTCTTGCTTAAGCTTTGTTGGTTCCCAGGATTTCAAATAGTCATCCATTTCTCTTCTTTTCAAATTTACTGGAGTATAGGTTTTGAAGTATTCCCACATGATTGTCTGGATCTTTACTTTGTCTATTGTGATGTTTCCCCTTTCATCACAAATACTATTGATTTGGAGTTGCTCTTTCTTTTTTTTTTTTTTTTTTTTTTTTGGTTAACTGGGCTAGAGGTCTGTCTATTTTGTTTATATTTTCAAAGAACCAGCTTTTGGATTCATTGATTCTATGTATTGTTTCCTTTGTTTCTATTTCATTGATTTCTGCTCTGATTTTTGTGATTTCTTCCTGTCTTTTGAGTTTAAGGTTTTTGTTGTTGTCTCTCAAGTGTTTTTAGCTGTTGTGTTATATCATAGATCATTCATTTGTTCCCTTTATGGTTCTTGATGTGGGCACTTAGGACTATAAATTTCCATCTTAAGATTGCTTTTAAAGTATCACATAAGTTTTGTTGTTTTATATTGTCTTTTTCGTTCAGTTCCATGAATACTTTTATTTCACTCTTTATTTATTCCCTGATCCATTCATTATTCAGGATGATGTGGATGATGTTGTTTAGTCTCCATGTGTTCTTGTAGCTGGTTGGGCTTATTCTGGTGTTCATATTGAGCTTTATTGCACTGTGGTCTGATAGAATGCATGGAATAATTTCAATCCTTTTGTATTTGTTGAGATTTCTTTTGTGACCCAGTATGTGGTTGATTTTGGAGACTGTTCCATGAGGTGCTGAGTAGAAAGTATATTCTCTGGTGTTTGAGTGGAAAATTCTGTAGATGTCTGTGAGATCCATTTGATGTATTGTATTGTCCAGTTCTGATGTCTCTCTGTTTAGGTTTTTGTCCACTTGATCCATCCAAGGGGCTCAGTGGGGTATTGAAATCCCCCACTATTAAGATTAATAGCATGCTAGGATTAATCTGTGTCTTGATGTCCTGCAGAGTAGTTTTTATAAAGTTAGGTGCACCAGATTTTGGTGCATAGATATTTAGGATTGTGAAGTCTTCATAGTTAATTGTTCCTTTGATGAGGATGTAATGGCCCTCGTTGTCTCTTCTGATCAGTTTTATTTTGAAATCTATTTTGTCTGATATTAGAATAGCCACTATGTCTTGTTTCTTGGTGCTATTCACTTGGAATACTTTTTTCCATCCTTTCACTCTAAGATGGTGTCTGTCTTTGTGGATGAGATGGGTTTTTTTTGTAGACAGCATATAGAAAGATTCCATTTCCTAAGCCATTCTTCCAGCCTATGTCTTTTAATTGGGGAGTTAGACCATTAGATTTTAAGGTTATTATTGAGAGATGTGTGTTGTTTCCTTTTACCTTATTTTTTGTTTGCATTCTTGGTCTAGGTTTGTATTTCCCCTGTTATGGTTTTTGTTGATTTCCCTCAATTGGTTAGGGATAGTTGCTCCTTTCCTCTGTTCTTTGGATTGCTCAAGTATTTTCTGAAGTGGTTGCTTTCTTAGACATGTGTTGTTTCATCTTGTTCATATCGTAAAAGATTTTTCTTTCTCCTTCAATTATAACTGACATTTTTGCTGGATATAGTAGTCTGGGTTGGCATCTAAAGTCATTTAGCACAGGAAATATTTTGGTCCATGTTTTTCTAGCTTTCATAGATTGGACTGAGAAGTAAGCTATAATTCTGATGGGTTTCCCCTTATATGTAACTTGTTTTTCTCTTGTGGCTTTCAGTATTTTGTCTTTGTTTTGAGCATCTAGTGTTTTAGCAATTATATGGCATGGGGAGTTTCTTTTCTGGTCCCGTCTATTTGGTGTTCTATATGCTTTTTGTATTTGTATGGGATCATCTTTTTTCAGTTTGGGAAAATTTTCTTCTATTATCCTGTTGAAGATCTGGTCAATAGTGTTGTCTTGGGATTCTTCTCCTTACTCTATCCCTATGATGTAGAGGTTTGGTCTTTTCATAGTGTCCCACATTTCCTGGTTGTTCTATTCATGTTTTTTTTTTTAATTTTTCATAATCTTTACTTGAGCTTTCTAGATGCTCTGTACTATCCTGCAGGTCTGATCTTCTTTTTTCTGCTTCTTCTATTCTGCTCCTGAGGCTTTTTCCCATCCTTTGACAGTGATTGGATGAATGTTCAATTTCCTTTTTCATTTCATCCTGTGATTTCTTTAGATTTTCCACTTCCCTCTGTAGCCTGTCATTCTCATCTTGTAGCTCCTTGGTTCATTGGTCAGTTTCTTTTTTCATTTCAGCCTGGGATCTTTTCAGCATTTCCACTTCCTTCCAGAGTTTGTCATTTTCTCCCTTTAGTTCTTTCTGACGTTTGTCATTATCTCTCTTTTGGTCCTTATTGAGTTTTTCAATTTCTCCCCTTAGTTCTTTCAATCATTTTTTATTATCTCACGCTAGGTCCTTGTTGAATTTTTCAGTCTCTCCCCTTAGTTCTCTAATTTCTTGGAATATGTTTAGAGTTGTTCTACTAAGCTTGGTGTCTTGGCTTCCTTCCACAGAGATCTCGTTGTAGGGATCTTCGGCTCCTCACTGAGTCCGTGCACCTGTCTGGAGCCCTGACCACTTTTCTTAACTCCAGTTTCAGAGGATCCGATGCCCTCTTTTGACCTCCTTGGGCACGGGTGCACTTGCATACATTTAGGCAATAAACTCATACATATAAAATAAAAATAATAAAATTTTAAAAGAAGATTCTGCATCAGAAATCTAGTTGATAAATTGTTTTCTTTCTTTGTGAAATCTTGGAATAAAAATATTGTTATAATGGCTTGTTAGTTTCAACATGAAACAAAGATACTTGATCACTGCCACAATAGGCCAGTTGTGAACCAAATGTCCCTCCTCTGTCATTTCCACCTCTCTCTGCTGCATGATTTGCTTCCATCCCTTCTGTTGATCACTCTGAGACCTAACAAACATCTATCTCAACTTCTGCAGCAAGCAGTTTTCCTTCCTGCCAGCCTTGCAGACATGAGCTAAGACACTGCTCTTTGAGACCATATCGCAGATTTGGACATAGAAACTCCCAGTGGGCACACAGCTTGTGCAGGGACTGAGAGCTCAATGCATCAGAGTCTATGTCTTTATTACTCTAGAGTGATCTTATACAATTGTGCCTTTCCTAAGAGAAGGATGAGATAAAAATCACTTAATATGAAACAATAACTCTTAAAGCAACTTATGGACTAAAAATGCTCTATGAGATAGCGTTGTGAGGAAATATTTTGAAAGGCACAAAGGGAAGTAACAAGGAAAAGAGTAGTGACATCAAATTGATGCAATATTTTACCACATTTGTGAATTACAATTTTCTAGTTCATTGGCAATAAGACAGTAAGGTGAGGTGAAAGAGCCAGGCCTTGTGTGGCCTGCAGGGGCATGAAGGCCAGCCAAAGGTTTTAGGCTCTGTTAAGCAGTATACAAACTCCATAAGGTCTAGTTATTTATTTGCTGGAGCCATGCTGTAGGTTAGTCTGGCATGTGTGCATGCAGTAAGTATTCAGAAAGGCTGAAGACAGGAACATTAGTAAAAATGATGTTGAAGGAAAAGGGTCTTTAGCTCATGGTGCTCATGAAGAAGCACAATTGAGCTTCATCACTAATTAATGGGCTGTTGGTTGTGAGGCAGGGTTATATTCTTATATAAACTTTGTATTCTCATGCAAACACTATTCTTGTTCGGACATGCTTAGGATGCGTAAAAGCACTAAATTAGATTTTTCCCTTCCAATTAATAGAGCTGATAATCATTTATAACTTCTTGACATTCTACTTTGTTCTCTCCTCTGTGCTCCTCACTGTCCTCTTCCTGCATCCCTCCTGCTTTCTTTCTTGAGTTCACTAGGTTACCCCTACATGTCACATGTTTTCCTTTGCAAGGCTCTAACTGATAGGGAACACTTTGGTAAAGCAGACATTCCATTACAATTGTATAGTATCTCACAAGACGGCCATGTGCAATCTGTGCTTTAGGAACCATCAGAAGGAGGAGCAAAGCCAGGGAAACTGGCTTTTAGAATACGAGGAAGGATAACTGTATTCACACTGGACACAAGCAAGCCCAGCGCTGGTTTTCCTCAGGAATCCTTTTGTTCCATTGACCAAGTTCTCTCTCCCAAAGTCCTCCACATCCTCTTCAAGTATGTGCTCTTGATCTCTGTTCAAGTATACAGGGTCCTTCACTGCTGTGAAGGAGTTTCTCTAGAGCCAGAGGATCAGAAGACATTTAGAGATATGTTTCAAGTTTTACTTCTTTTTTTTTTTCAAGTTTTATTTCTAAATGGCAGAGAAGTGCTGGCTGAGTTTAAGATGCAGTCAGACACAGTGGTTTTTGCTCTAATCTCAGTGCTCAGTAGGTTGAGGCAGAAGTATTGACACAATCTCATACTCTAGGCCAACCTGGGCCACATAATGAGTTCTAGGGCATCTTGCTTTATTTAAAGAGTGAGTTTGTTTCAAAACAAAACAAAAAACAAAACAAACAAAATCTCCGCAAAATGCTAAAATCCTAGTTGATCAGGGAATTCTCTAGGCTTGGAGTCCCGTGGAATGTTTTCGTATTTCTTGTATGTTTCCTGATTTAAATTATTACGCTTCCATTGTTTCTGTTTCTTGGGCTATGGAACAAAGAGCACCGAGTACGAATTTAGTCTTCAGACTGAAAGTCTTTCATTTGTGTCCCAGTTTGCCAGTCATATTTAAATCTTGTTTTCTTCAATTACAAAATGAAACCAAAGGAATTAATTTCCAGGATTATTAGTGTCAGATGAGCAGAACACTTGTTCGTCTGCTGTGTAGATTCACATCACTACAAATTGCTTTATAAAAATCACAGTTCTAAGTAGTCACTTTCTCTACAAGGATGTGTGTGTGTATATAGTCTTTGTGTGTGTATGAGTTCACATGTTTGCACAGTGTGCATGGTCATGTGTACTTGTATGTTATGTGTGTAGAAGCCAGAAGTCAACATCCAATGTCCTTCACAGTTGTTCTGCACCCTGTTGTTGGAGACAGGATTTCTCAGTTGACCCTGGATCTTTCTGATTCTGCTGGACTGGCTGGCCAGCAAGTCTCAAGGACCCCTTCATCTCCATGTATCCACTATAGGGATTACAGTTCTGTGTGCCAGAGCCAGCTTGTCACTGGATTTCTGGGGTCTGAATTCAAGTCTTTGTGGTTGCAGGGAAAGCACTTTATGTTGGAGTTATCGCCCTAACTCCAGGATACAGGTTCTTATTAGAATTATTCTAGACCTTTCTTTGTGCCATTTAAATTGTCAAACCACAAATGTCTCAATTATAAATCATTCAGGAGTACAAATAACCAGGGACAAAAACTAAACCCAGGTGAATGACTAAAATTAACATGCCAAACCAAATGAAAGCCAAACACTGAGGTCCTTTGACTCAATGTTGACTTGGAAAAACTGGAAAAAGATACTGCTAATTAGCTAAAACCAGAAATAACCATCAATAATGTTCTAATATTATAAAGAAAGAACTCTAGATTAATGTTTCCCAGTCTTGTCACTTTGAAAGAAAAATCTTATTTGTGTGAATAAAAAAAACCCTAGGTTCCTATGCCTTATTCCAAATAAAAATCAGAAAATATACATCAAATATGTTTTTCCCAAAGGTAGGTAATCTTTATTCCCAGGCAAATGGGTGGTAGAATGCCCTAGAATAGAGTTAGCGAAATGTAAGTCCCTTACTAGATCCTGCCTGCTTCTTGTTTTATAATTAAAGTTTTATTGCTGCATAATAATATACTTATTTGATTCCCTATTTTCCATCACTACATTTCTTTTTTTCCTCCCTTTTATTTATTTATTTCTATTTATTTTTATTTTTTAATATATATTTTGTACAAGATTATCAAATCTAGACTGGTGTCCCCCACCCTATCCCCCTACCCCACCAGAGCTCATGTATTCTGCCAAACATGCTTTTCATCTCTTTCTCAGTCTTTCTTGATATTCTTCATGTGGAAGTTGACTGTTTTGAGCAGAAGTTCACTGTTGCAGTAAGTTCTTTGAGGCAGTCCTTTCTGTTGTTGTTGTTGTTGTTGTTGTTGCTGTTGTTGTTGTTTCCAATATGCATCACTCCAAACTGCTTAGACAAAAGCTCAAGGGGCTGTGCACAAGAAATACTTACAACTAGGTAATTGGCACTAGCATCCACAGATGAGGGATACCATTTGTCTTTTGTTTTTCTGGGACTATGTTACTTCACTCAGCATGATGTCTTCTAGCTCCAGCCATTTTCCTGCAAAGCTCATGATGTCATCTTTCTTAAATTGTTTTTAATTTTATTTATTTATGTATGTATGAATGTACTGTCTGCATTCTGTGCACCCGTGTCGTACAATGCCATGGAGGTCAGAAGAGGGTGTTGGATTCCCCTGGAACTGGAGTTCTTTCTTTACTGCTGCATAGAACTCCATTGTGTAGATATACCACATTTTCTCTATCCACTCGTCAGTTGAGGGGCATTTGGGTTGGTTCCAGCTACTTGCTATTGTGAAGAGAGCTGAAATAAACATGGCCATGCATGTATCTCTGTGGTGGGGTGAGTCTTGAGGGTACATGCATCCATCACTACATTTCTATGACAACATCAAAGAGTGTCTGCATATGCTATGTGACTCACAAGGGTTGGAATAGTCAGTCTGTTAGATCCTTACAGAAAGTTTTGACCTCTGTTCTAGAGAAGCATCAAGGACAATAGGAACATTACTGAGTGGGGAATTAGGTGCTCTGAAGTCTCCAGAACACTAGTTCTAAAGTAAAGTGTTCAGCTTCTTGAAACCAATGTTATCAGCAGGCATTGGATAATTGGCAAAAGTATATGACACATGTTCAGTAGATCTGGTATGAAAAGCCTTTTAACAAAAAACACATTAAAATTTGCTAACCGAAATGTTGATGATTTTTTTCCAAAAGTATTATGAGCTGAGTGTAGAGGTATATAGCCTTAATCCCAGCACTTGGGAGGGAGAGGCAGGCAGATCTCTGTGAGATGGAGGCCAGCCTGGTCTATAGAGTGAATTTCAGACCAGCTGGAGCTACAGGCAGACCCTGTTTAAAAAATGAAGTAAAACAAAACAAAACAAAACACAAAGGTATTAATAAATTACTGAATTTTTACTGCTCAGTGTTAAAGGAAGACAAAAGATAAATCACTATTATTTACTAGGATATTGGTCAAACACATCTTTCAAGGTTTGTATGTATGGAGAGATGAATAAAATAAAATGCCTTTTGTGATAAAGTGTTTATAGAACACCAGACTGTGATTATGGTCCAGTAACTATTGGCCATGTAGCCCAGTTAAACAGCAGGGGCTATTTAAAATGGAGACCAGGTCATTTTCAACCTTCTATTCTATGAACCATTTGACTGCTTCACAGTTATTGGGACCATGATTCTTCTATATGAATGCTAAGAGAGATGAGACATTCCTGCAGATTAGGGGTTGGTATTTAAAAGAAAAATAAAATGGAGTTATAGAGATTTGTATTTTTGGTAGTTACTGAATTAAATAAGGATGAAAGTGGCTTTCTAATGCCTTCTACTCCCTTTAAATCCTTTAATACATAAACATGTCTGATTAATTTTCAAAAGGCAAATACAACATATTTCTGTAATTCCTATGACTATGAAAATTCATTTTCCTAAGTATTTTTGTGACCGTATTTCCTCCAAAACTTTTGGTTTAAATAACGAGGACTGTTAGGTTTTCTTCAGGTAGATTGATGACAACTACTCTCAAGGCTAATTTGCTTAAGGGAAGAATCAGGAGGACCTAAAAGAGAAGGTCATGCTTGGAGAGTATTCTCTTCTGAGGCTCCTTGTAATGACTCAGTAAGCCAGATATGAGGATAGGTTTTCTGCCTTGAGTACTTGAAAATATTTCTAAGGCTTGTATTTATACGTTTATTCATCCTATAAGCACAGAATCTACTCCCTGAAGTTAATTCATTTCACCTGCTTATATCTCCACTTTTTGGCTTGCATTTTTCCTTTCTAAAACTTTTGATCATTAAATGACTTTGGATTCATTGAATCAGGCTTCATTTGTATATGTGTGTGTACTCTGCAGTCCTGGAGCATAGAGTGAGATGTATAATTATAGTTTATTCAGCAGATCTCTTATCAGTTTAGCCAAATACAGTTGCAAGAAGTGATAAAATAACAACTTTGAAGTAACAGCCTTAGACAATGTAAGTAATGCATGTGATCACTACAGGTCTTTACCCAATGTTGCTCTGAAAGCAAAGTCTGAGGGAAGCCCTGCTGCTCATGAAGAGACTATTCCCTGTCCTTGCCCTTCAGTGATGTCCACAGGTGCAGCTAAATACGTCAGAAATACATTTTGGCCACTATAGAACAATTTTGCTAGTAAAAATGACGCATATGATGTGGGAAAATTTAGTTAAGATGGGTAGCTTTCTAAACCAATGGGACCTCCCTGGCCATAACCATGGGGTGGGGTGTAGTGACAAAATGGTTTAGGATTTGGCCCTGGGATATGAGTCATGCTGGCTATATAACCAGATATTTTGGAATAAAATCTCTCTCTCTGGATTTGGACCTTAACATATGTCCACGTGGTGTGCTTTCCTGCACATGTTTTCCACATGGATGGTCCTGGGATTAAACGTCCCCCCCAAATCTCGGTGGGACCCTTAAAATTGGCGCCTGGACATGGAACAGTAGAAAACCTTAATAAATTAGGTATGTGAACCTCTAAATCTTGCCTTTTTCTTCTCTTTCTTCTCTCTCTCCTGATATCTATCTTTCGCAGTGGAGCTTTCTCTCCTACTGGTTTCAGTGGATGGGACAGTGATCTGAGATCATGTGGCTTTGTACACATGGAGGAAAACTGCAAGGCTCTGCTTTGGCTCAGAGAGAGTATCCCAGTCCCTCCAGACATGTGCCTCATGGCTTGGTCACTCCTGCAGGCTATAAAAGCCAGTGACTTCAAGGCTGAGTTTAATATCAAGGTTTAGTAGCCATGCTTGGCCTTGGAACCATTTCTCATAATTCTCAGGTTGGAAAAGCTTTCTGGTTTTAACCCCCCCAAAGAAAGACTTCATCTCCTACTGTGAGGAGCATTCTTCCAGTTCAGTCCCAGCTTTAACTTGTTCATATTTAAATTTTCTCCAGGTAGCTCTCCAGGGCCCACTTCTTTCTGATGCAAATTAAGGCCTTTCATGGGAACCACCCTACCAAGAGCAGTTTTTCCAGAGAATTTTAAACCTTTCCACTAGATACTTTTTTCTTAAATTTTGCCTTTTTTATTGCTCTCTTGTCATCTTGTGGGTTCTCTCTAAATCTAACTCTTCCTACCTAAACCTGCCAGCTATTTGTGGATTCAAAATTGGGATTCAGCTAACTGTATCACTTCAGTAATTCAAATCTATTTCAGCATGCTTAACTTAAAATGTAATATGTTCACTTAATCCCCAGGTACTAAAGATATCTTTTGAGTAAATATATGTGCACAATTAAAATTAATTGGTTAATTTAATTTTTTCTTTTTTTTTTTTTTGTTTTGGTGTTTATTTGAGGACAGGGTCTCCCTGTAGCCCCAGCTGTCCTGGAACTCACTTTGTAGACCAGGCTGACCTTGAACTCACAAAGATCCACCTGCCTCTGCCTCCCAAGTGCTAGGATTAAAGGCGTGTCTTGCTCTTTTTAAATGAGTTTCACCTCAAAGATTTTTTTCCCATAGAATTCCTGATCACACTTGGTTTGTGCTCCGGAGCCTCAGCTGCTGCTGCCACTGCAGGGCTGAGCACATGGTATCTAATTCTTACCCTTTAAATATTGACTTACAGTAACAGTATTTTGATTTCAGCATTTTGGAGAGAAAATAGATGGATTTCTAGGAGAGTTTTCATGTCCTGAACTTCTAACAAAACAAACCTGCTCCAATAAATTGTCTTTTTAAAAGGACCATTAGTAAAAGCCTCTTTAACAACAGGAATTGATATTTTGGTTCAATTTACCTGAGAAATTCTTTGAGTAAAACTTTTATGTTTCTTTAAGCCCATCTTCAAACTGTGTGTATGTGTGAGTGAATGCAAGTTCCTGCTTTTAATTCATTATAATCTTACAGGTTTAAATCTAATTAGGAGCTGACTGTAAACAAAGATAGATTCAACTCATAAAAAATGTTTGTTTTATACCCCTTATTGTTAAAAATTTTTAATTGGGTTTATAGTATGCATAATATAATATTTAATTTAATGATAAATTGTTCATTGTTTTTGGCTATTATTATTGACAATTATTATTCATAATAATTATTAATGATGATTATTGTGACTAATAATGGTTAATAATAATTATTGATAATTGGTAATATTAATAATGGTTATTATTGTGATGTTCTGGTTATGGATAATTATTATTCTTCCAAAGTCCTTAATAATAAGACAAGATAAATCAGTCTTTGACCTGTCTACTTTGGGGGCCCCTCCTCAATCTTTAGATTTGTAAATAGCATAGGGATAGTTAGACTTAGACTAGGGACAGCTTAGGGATAGTTAACCAGAAGGGACAGGATAAGGAAAGAATAGGAGTAGACTTTAGGGATAGTTCATTGGAGGCAAGTGGTTGGGAATGGGCCTAAGAGGTGGCATATGGATCTCAGCTGTTTTGTGTGTTAATACAACATTTATTCTAATTATGTAAAAATAACCCTATGACAAATTATAAAAATTTCATGTTTCTCATTGAACATCAAACAATATGGCTTTCCTCCCTTGCAGGTCAACCTAACAAACCTTTCTTTATTATGTATGTATGTGTGTATGTATGTATGTTTGTATGTATGTATATGTGCACACACATGTGTATGGATGTGTGTACTTGTGTTCTAAGTATATTTTAATGTTAACAGCTATGATACCAGTAAAAAACATTGCCTCTGAGTTGGAATGTGGCCCTTCCTTCTCAAGATGCAGATTTATATTAAACAGCCAACACATAATTCAATTTCAACAAAGGTTATGGGTTACCTATTAAAAATTTAAAGATTTCATTGAACATCCTAATGGATCTACACTGCCACCTACTGGTTACACCCTTTCAACATTTGAAACAAAGATGCAACCAGGTTTTCATTGTGTATTAAAGTGTTAACAAGTTTTGGGGTCTTTGGGAATAAAAAATAAAAAATATAAAAATTAAAAAATTAAAAAAATGTGAATTTCCATTAACATCATTATGGAACTCCTGGCTGCTATTTTTTTAATTATTGTGTACAAATAGGCAAAGACAAGCCTGCATTTCATTCAGATGGCCAGTAGGTTGGAAAAAAGGTTCCAATCTGGATAGCTGTTGTTCAGGCTGCTTTTCATTTGGGTGACCCGTTGGTTGGAAAAAGGTTCCCTTTGCAGACCACCAACCTGAGTAGCTGGTGTTGTGAGTGAAATTCCTGTCCCAGCTCTGGGCAGGTGGAAAGTCATGGCCAAGAGTGGGAAACGTGTCTCGTTGTCCCAGGCTAAGGACCAGAGTTGGAAGTACATCTCTGGTCGGGTTACAGGAGTAACCAACTGACCTCTGCGCCAAGGGGTCAGTTCCCCACAGTGTCCACAAAGTGGGCACTGTGTTCCCCTTCTCTTAGCAGGACCATGCTGTACATGCTTGTGACAAAGGAAGCTTCCTAGAAGCTCCCACAAAAATAAAAAAATAAAAAAAAAATCAAGATGGTAATGATGGTAACAATTTCTCATGGGGCATATCTAGCCAGTCTTTAATTAACTAATGGGCATAAGAACTGTAAAAGAAAATTTTATTAAGAGCTAGATATTGAAAAACCTTTAAAGCAGGTTTTTATGCCAAGCCTGGAGAAGGCCAAGAACTTGGAGAAGATGGTCATTAAAATCCACTTTGTAAGGTTTGCAGTTTAAAATGGTACATTTAAAAATAACATATATTTATATGTAGAGGTATTTCAGTAGAGATTTATACAGAAATACAAAGTAAACCATATAAATTAATGGACTTGATTTCTCTGAAGCCATAGTCTAGTCATATAGTTTTTTTTTTTTTAATTTTTTTTTTAAATTTTATTTATTTCTGTATGTGCATCAATGTACTGTCTGCATGCAGGTTTGTGCACCCGTGTCATGCAATGCCGCGGAGGTCAGAAGAGGGTGTCGAATTCCCCTGGAACTGGAGTTCTCCTGGAATTGGAGTTTAGGACGGTTCTCGGCCGCCATGTGGGTGCTGGGGATCAAACCCGGGTCCTCTGTAAGAGCGGTCGGCGCTCTTAACCGCTAGGCCATCTCTCCATCCCTAGTCATATAGTTTTAAAGAACAAAATGTATATTTGGTTAAAATTTATTTGGCAGGTATTCAACTTTGTCCAAACTTTGTCTACATATTATAGGATATTTTAAGACTTAGTAAAAATGTCTATATTAGTTAAATTTGGTTGAAGGTTTTGGTAGAAATGGTAGCACATTTGAGCTAATTGGAATATAAAATGTTAATTGTTTTATTTACAATTTGTTTTGAATTTTCAACAATAACTTTGGTGTTAAGGTACACAAATAGTCTCTATTTTTCTGTGGTATACAGTATCACCTTGTAACATTTTCTTTTACTTGTAGGATAATTTAAAGAACTTAAGTTTAAGTTTACTTCCCAAATAAATAGCATACAGTCAATGATAAACAGTTTGGATGAATTTGATGAAAACTTACACCTTGGTGCCTGTTTATGGGTATGTGTAATACAGCTTAGGCGTCTATAGGTCAAAATATAAAAATTTAAAAAACAAAAAGAGGGAGGTGGTATACTACTCCTTCTGGGATACAAATGGAAAACTGTATTCCAAACCTTTTGATAAATTTTCAATTTTGAGATCTTGAAACTAACAATGGGAGATTTGTATGTTCCCACAGATAAAAACACCAACCTAAATGCCTGAAAATGTATGACTTTTGGCTGTGGAGGACGGACTGGGAAATGCCAGCAGAGAGGCTGACCCATTTGAACATAAAAGAATGAGGAACCTCAGACTGCCCGAGTCACAGACACTGATCATCTTTCTGAATTCTATTTGGGATAACTGTTTATAATGTGCCCTAGTGAAGTTTACCTTCCAGATGCTGAGAAACCTTCCTACCTCTCCCTTTTATAGGAAAAAGAAAAACGTGATGGAAATGAAGATACTCCCTAACTGTAAATTAGAGCCAACTGTTATAGTGGTAATTTCTTATAAAACAGGTATAACTACCTTCTTTAATTGACTAATAGACATAGGAACTGTGCAGGGATAATTCGCAACTCAGAGGCAAATACAATAAGACTTTATAAGCTGTGTAATTAAACAAAATATATTAATACAGGAGAGCTCTGATATCAGCAATGGATTATTCTGCCTAGGAGATGTTGTCTAGGAGATCCAAGCCCCCCAAATAAAGGCCTTTTGCCTAAAAAGTGGGATACCTGCAAGGAGAGAGGTGGTAAGACCCTGTTGTTGAAGACCTGGTTTAAGCATGGAGAAATGTTTTGAGACCACACTTGCAAGTATACACGTGGCCTCTGAAATGTCAGAGAGCATTACCAAAGGCCACTAAATCAATAAAACAAATACTGGTCTCACGAGTCAAGCAAGACTCCTCCATCAGGTTCAGCTACACCTCCCTTGCTTGGAAATACTGTGCAACAGTGGCAGCCATGTGTCTGTATATATCCTAAATCTAATTGGCAATTAGCTCTCTCCTTGGAGGAATAATTCATGGCTGATGCCACAAGCTTACATCTTCTAGTGGTTAGGAGATATTATAAGCCACAATAAGAACTTGTCACCCTTTATTGAAAAGCCATGGTTTCTGGATTAGCATACCATCCAAACATCTGTGTCTATGCCCACAGCTTAGCTTGCCATACTAATTAGTACTGTTTAAATGCCCTTATATCTAATTGTGTGTGCTTTGTTAGTAGGATTAAAAAGGTACCCCTGGATAAGCTGTCAATCAATGAAGGGGAACAACCTGAACAGACTAGAGTTCAAAATGACTTCTCCAGAGAAAATAGACTGTTTTGCTTCTCACCCACTTGTGCCCCTTTCCCAAAGCCCAGGGAACAACTTGTGGAAGAAGAGGCATGGTAGAATGTAAGGGCTGCGGAGAGAATGGGGTGAATCGTGAGACTACAGCAATATAGACTGGACTCTTATTTGAACAACATGCTTGTGTGTATAAGCTTCTCCAATTGGCCTATGGGAACCTTGGGTTGTTCAAAGTTTAGACATAGATACTTGCTAATTGGTTTACATGAATGTTACTTACATTCATTGCTTATGCTTAACACTTGGTTCACTTCCTAGTTGGTTTTTTTTTTTTTTTGATATTAATTGGCTTTAGTGTGCAAAAAGGTTTCAAGTCTGACCTGCCCCCCACTGCCTGGCACTCAAAATAATCTTGAGCAGCTGGTTATTCAAAACTCAGGTTCCTTTGGGTTGTTAACCTTGCCTATGGGCTCCCTTGCCTCTCAGAAAAATTAAAAAAAATAAAAAAATTAAAATTAAAGGGCGAGATGTGGGAAAATTTAGTTAAGATGGGTAGCATTCTAAACCAATGGGACCTCCCTGGTCACACCCATGGGGTGGGGTGTAGTGATGAAAAGGTTTAGGATTTGGCCCTGGGATAGGAGTCATGCTAGCTATATAACCAGATATTTTGGAATAAAAACTTTCTCTGCATTTGAACCTTAACATGAGTCCATGTCCACATGGTGTGCTTTTCTTTGCATGTTTTCCACATGGATCATCCTGGGATTAAACGGGTTTATAACACTGATATTACAAGATAATAAATATTTGTTTTGATGAAGAGCAGAGCTGTGCTTCTGATGAAGACTAGCAACTTTGTAAGTAGTAAAACAAATGCATTCATTTAAAATATTTTGAAATATTCATTATTTCCAAGTTTTAAAGAAACCCCCAACTCCTCCTAGATTCAGTGATTGAAGACATTAATTGAAGATAACATCCTCTATTCAAAGCTGCCTACACATGTACTTCCTTCTACCCACAAGAAGAAACTTTGTTAATTATGGTGCTGCTCTATGCTGAGGATTTTCACTGTGGGTTTATAATCTGTAATCTGATCTCTTCTATGTCTGACAGTTCAAATATAACAAGCTTCCTAATCTATCCTGGGGATGTGCTATCTAGGGCAGTTTTTGTTTCAATTATACAACAGTAGTCTATTTTTTTCCATCTGTCTTTGCATGCAAACGTCCAAACTAACATATGTGTAATCCCTTTGTTCCTCTAAATTATAAAACCTTTGATGAGTCAGGAATAGTCATTTTAAAATCAGTATAATGGCACAGTATTTTTCTGTGTTGGAGTATTTTATATTTTCTTGACTTCATAATCATCTCTCCAACATAAACTACTCATGATGATATGTCTACACTTAGTACATATGTTGTTAGAATTTGAGAGTACAAATGCCATCCCAGGAGATACTCATGACTGGTTAGATGTATTCCTCTAATGCAGTCACCAAGCTACATTTTACTAGGTAAGATACATTAAGATAAATTTTTATCTTTAAACAGATTTGAAATAATTTTTCTTAATTTTAAAAATTAATTTTACATTAAAGGAGCATAACACTTAATACAAATCTGTTACATAAGTTTATGCTTTGTACAAAATAAGTCATATATATATATATATATATATATATATATAAAAAATAAAAAAATATATATATATACTAGACTTTGGTTATAAGGTCCATACTGTGAGAGGTGACACAGGAGCAATCCACTGGTAGTGTGTGTTCTGTAAGGTAGAACCATATATATTTTGGGCATGACCAGTGTTTTAGTTGGTGCTACAGACTTTGTGTAGGACTTGATTGGATTGAATTCTTGTCTATCATAACTTGGAACAAATCTTTAAATATCTTATTATGATTTCAGCATAGATAAAATCTGCTTGTATTCACTGCATACCATTATTTTGAGGAAAAGTAAACTAATTAAACTCAAGGTCTTTTTGGCACACTTATAAGCAACAGATGCTTAATAACTTTTGCTCATTATTATTCTTCTACCCTTGGAAGAAAACTATCAAACAGCAGTATTTGTATCTATGTAAAGGGAGGTGAATGTGGTATAAGTTATGAAAATCAAGGGGAAACCCTGCAAGAGAAAAAGAGGCGTTGATGAAGTTGGGGAGGACAACAGGACACAGGAAACTTGAACGCTGAAGGGAAGCTTGGGGTGGGTCGAAGGGCACAGCTGGAGTTCAGAGGATGGAAGAGAATGAGAGGAACAAGAGACAAGAATACATTTTGTGTAAAAATGGCATAATAAAATCTAATGCTGTGTATGTTAATTAAAAATTAAAAAAAATAATTTTTAAATTGATTCTTAAAAATCAATGAAGTACATTAATATAAGTCATAGAAACACAAACAAGTAGAAAAGACAAAACATACATGGTTTCCTTATGGTCCATATATAAATCATATCCAGAGAGGCTCTGGCTTAAAGTTTTGTTTGTAACTACTGTTGCATGAAGATTAGAGGTGACTGATTTCATGGTGAGCAGCATGTGAAAGAACATACTATATATTACTGTTGTTTTCTGAATTAGCCCAATGTTTTTCTTTCCTTATTTTAAACGAGCTTCATTTTATATTTGTTGTTTAGGATTTGTAAGGTGTTTTAGATATTGATGTCTCAACAAATGTTTTCATTTTTATTTTATTTTATTTTATTTATTTTATTTTTTGAGACAGGGTCTCCCTCCAGCCCCAGCTGGCCTAGAACTCACTCTGTACACGAGGCTGGCCTTGAACTCACAGAGGTCCCCCTGCCTCTGCCTCCCAAGTGCTAGGATTAAAGGTGTGCACCACCACACCTGGCTTAAAGACGGTTGTTAGCCACCATGCGGGTGCTGGGAATCAAACCTGGGTCCTCTGCAAGAGCAGCTGGCGCTCTTAACCACTGAGCCATCTCTCCAGCCCCCAACAAATGTTTTTAAACAGAAGATGGAAAAGTGGCTTATTAAAACTGTGCGTTACTAAATATACAGAACACATTTAGAGGGACTTTATTTGTTAATATTTTGGTTTCAGTTCATAAGATGATGCCTCCTATTGGTAAAATAATTTTAGTTGCTCTGGGTTGCCCAGTACAGATTTAAAATCTGTACATTTGTAAGGATATACACTTGAGGTCCATCTGATACTATGATACTCTAAATGATATCCTGATATATCAGTTTCTCTATGAGAGCATAGAATGTTTCCATCCTATTTAGAAGAGTTATGGGACTATTTTAAAAGAAAAGCAGTATTTGAGAGTACTTAAAACACTTCAGTCTAAATTTCAGAAAGAGAGATGCAGATAGTAAGGCTAGAAAATGCACAAAGGCCATTTCAAGTTCCATGCACGAGAACTGAAATACTGATTATATTCTAGGTCATACTGAACTTCTGAGTCTAAGCTTTACCATCTCTGAGTGAAGCCAATGAGCGTTCTAAGAACAATTAATGAAATCGTTTTTTTAAACAAGGTAAATATCAAGTTTTATAATTTATTACTTTTTTATCGAAGGAAACAAAAGTGCACTTTACTAAGTCACGAATTTAGGGTAAACATTTCTTTAACTGCAAGGAATCAAAGTTAAGTCATGTAAGTAAAATAAAGATTTCTAAAGTAAACAATTGTAATTATGATAAAAAGATTAAATCTAAACCTAAGTGAGCTTACATAAGCAAAAGTATATACAGGAAAGAGGCATGTGAAGTCTTCAGGGTACTGCTCTGGTTGTGGGAAATACTTAGCGACTGTTCCTTTGCAGTTCTTTACAGTAATTTTAATCCCCGATACATTTAAAGCTCAACATTCCCCTTTGTAAAGATTCTGTGATGGCTTCAGTCTAAATAATCTATTAGGCTATTTGTTCACACTGAGTGAGCAGTCTGTTCATTCAGGGAGATCCTTAGAGCATGGGGCAGGTTGGATAGTATACAAGTCCTTTTTTCAGGGATATAGGGCACATGATCAGCTGACCAGATTGAAAAAGGCAGGTGATGAAAGCTGTTGTCTCAGGTTGTGTGTGACTAGTTTCATGCTCAGAGTCTCCTGGGCTCAGTCAGGCACAAATTTTCTACCAATTCCTCGAATTTTGTTTTCAAATTACTGTTGGAATTTTATTTCTCTAGGGAGTACAGCAGCCTCAGAAGACAGTGTGTACATCAACAGCCTTTCTCTGAAAGGTTAGATTTGGAGAACTTCACACAAAAAGTCATTTATAGCACACTATTTCTTCTATGGTCTGTGATTTATGCGTGTATTATTTTTTAATTTTTTAATTTATTTTTTTATGTGTATGAATGTACTTTCTGCATGTAGGTTTGTGCACCCGTGTCGTGCAATGCCCCGGAGGTCAGAAGAGGCTGTCGGATTCCCCTGGAACTGGAGTCAAAGACGGTTCTCAGCCTCAGTGTGGGTGCTGGGAATCAAACCCGGGTCCTCTGCAAGAGCAGTCGGGCTCTTAACCGCTAGGCCATCTCTCCAGCCCCTTATGCGTGTATTCTTAAGTGGCATGTGATCATGAGCAGACACTGAAATATGGTTAATATAAAAATGAGAGTTATATATCTTTATAACACATAAATACCTAGGATACCTCATCAGAAGAGGAATAATTTTCTATTCTTGGTGAGTAGCTACATCCTAATTCAATAAACATGATATCTTCAATGTAGATTATTTAATATTTTGAGTTAACCTCTTCAGGTTGTAATGTCTCAGATACTCATATTTCAAAACAATCAAAGCTCCTGAGTCACTTAGTTTTTATAGTCCTCAGAAGATACCATAAGGAAAAGCCAATAATTTATACTTCTCTGAACAACAAAAGTATTCAGCAATTTTAGCAATATCAAAAGCTTTTCACAGAAGCATTTCATGGGAATTCAACAAAGATTTGTAATATACAATGTAAAACATGCAGTCAGAGTATAATTTGACCATTCAGCAGAGAACAAAGAAATCCAAAACAATGCCCAGAGCTTTGGGCATGGAAATGGATACAATGATTAATGCTTTGTGTGACTTGAGACCCATTTTCCTCAAGAAGAATTATATTGCTGCCCCGTTATTATGATTTTAATTTTTTATAATACTTGACTTGGCAGCAGCAGCCTTCTTACTCCAAACTCAGCCCTTTGGCTATATTCTGACAGTCTATTTGTGTTTTGATTTCTTGAATAATGAATGGCTGAATTGATGAAACATATAGCTTTCCTTATTTGTGCAGAACGTTTCAAAGTAAAAAATATTTTACCACAAATGTTGGTAAATGTTCTTTTATTGAAGTTTTGTGCATTTCATACATTTTCCGATCAAATCTACACCCATCCCCCCTTCCTTACCCTCTACCCTACCAGAGCTCATGCATTCTGCCATACATATCTTTCATCTTTTTTCTCAGAGTTTAAAAAATTTTTTTGACATAGAAGTTTACTGTTTTGGGCAGAAGCTTACTGTTTCAGTCAGTTCTTTGACCCAGTCTTCTTTGTTATTGTTGTTCTTTCCAATTTGTATCACTTTAAAATATGCATATATACATACAACACATATGTCAAAATTATGGCATCTGAAAATAAACTATAGGTTAATTCCAAAGGATGTTTAGGGTTTCACATTTTAGCAGTAGAGTTGTTTATATTCCTATATTACTTAGCAAGTTGATGAGTGACATCAGGTATTATATTTACTAAAAAATAAAGGAAAAAAGAATTATTCAGTTTGTCTTACAAATATAGATTTGGTGCTAGGATCCACAAATGAGGGATGGCATATGTCATTTATTTTTCTGGGACTGTGTTGCTTTACTTAGCATAATGGCTTCTAGTTCCATCCATTTACCTGCAAAGTTCATGATGCTATATTTCTTTACTGATGCATAGAATTCCATTATGTAGATGTACCACATTTTCTTTATCCACTCATAGGTTGAGGGACATTTGGGTTGTTTCCAGCTCTTGGCTATTGTGAAGAGAGCTGCAATAAATATAGATGTGCATGTACCTCTGCAATAAGATGAGTCTTGTGGGTATATACCCAGGAGTGGTACGACTAGGCCAGGTGATAGGCTCATTTTGAGTCTTTTAAGAGTTCTCCACACTGCTTTCCATAGGGGTTGCACGAGTTTACATTCCCACCAGCAGTGGATGAGTGTTCCCCTTTCCCCACAACCTCTCCAACATTTGGTATCTGTCTTATTGCTTTAGTGACCATTTCAAGCACTATATTGAAAAAGAATGGGTGGGGGGCAGCCTTTTTGGTTTCCTAATTTTCCCCCATTTAGAATAATGTTGGCTGTGGGTTTGTTGTATATGGCATTAAATATGTTGAGGAAGGTTTCTTCCAGTTCAATTCCCTCCAGGACTTTAAACAGGAAAGCATGTTGAATTTTGTCAAAGGCCTTTTCCACATCAATTGAGATGACAATATGGTTTTTGTCTTTTAGTCCATTTATGTGCTTTATGCCATTTCTTGATTTACGTATCCCCGAACCATCCCTGCATCCCTGGTTTAAATGCAACTTGGTCATGATGGATGATCTTTTTGATGTGTGCCTTTATTCGGTTTGCAAATATTTTGTTGAGAATTTTTGCAACTATGTTTATTAATGAAATGGGTCTACAGTTTTCTTTTTTGGTTGCATTCGGCTAGTTTTACTATTAGAGTGATACTGGTTTCATAGAACAAATTTGGGAGAATTCCCTCTGTTTCTGTCCTTTTGGATAATTTCAGTACTAATGGTTGTAGGTCCTTTTTAAATGCCTTATAGAATTCTGCTGTAAATCCATTTGGGCATGGGATTTTTTTAGTTGGGAGGATTTTTTTTTTATTATTGTTTAAATGTCCTCACATATTATGGGTCTGTTTAAGCTGTTGATATCTGCTTGGTTATGCTTTGGTGATTTCCATGATTCAGATTATATTAGTCACTTTTCTGTTGCTGTGATAAATCTACCATGACCAAGGGAACTTATAAAAGGAGGAGTTTATTTGAGCCTATGATTCCAGGGAATTAGAGTCCATTGTGGTGCGAGGCATGGTGGCTGGGGCTGGAGCAGAAAGCCAAAGTTCATATCTTGCAGAGAGAGAGAGAGAGAGAGAGAGAGACTGGAGACTGCAAGCCTTGCTAAACTCACTAAGCCTGCCCCTAATGACATACTTCCTCCAGCATGGCCACACCTTTTAAGATCTCCCAGAACAGTGCCACCAACTGGGGACAAAATGTCTGAATACTTGAAGCCTATGGGGGACACACTCATTCAAACCACCACACAGATATTCATCCATTTCTCTTAGGTTTAGTGATGTATATGTTTTTAAATTATTCCCATATGATTGTCTGGATCTTTTCATTATCTGTGATTGTATTAGTCAGTTTTCTGTTGCTGTGATAAAACACCAGACCAAGGAACTTATAAAAGGAAGAGTTTATTTGAGCTTACGATTGGCGGTTCCAGGGAATTAGTCCATTGTGGCGGAAGGCGTGGTGGCTGGATCTGGAGCAGCAAAACCGAGGGTCACATCTCACAAAGAGCACAGGAAGCAGAGAGGAAGCAACTGTATACCACCAGGCTTGTTAAACTCACTAAGCCTGCCCCTAGCAACGCACTTCCTCTAGCATGGCCACACCCTCCAAGACCTCCAAAAACAGCGCCACCAACTGGAGGCAAATGTCTGAATACCTAGAGCCTATGGGGGACACTCATCCAAACCACCACAGTGATGTTTCCTTTTTCAGCTCTAATTTTATTGATTTGGAGTTACTCTTTCTTTTTTTGGGGGGGGGTGTTTTCTTTGTTTCTATTTCATTGATTTCCACTCTGATTTTTGTTATTCTTCCTGTCTGTTGGGTTTAAGGATTCATGTGTTGTTGTCTCTCATGTGATTTAGTCACAGTGTTAGGTTGTTTATTTGTGTTTTTTCTGTTTTCTTAATGTAGGCACTTAGGGCTATAAATTTCCCTCCTAGGACTGCTTTTAAAGTGTCCCATAGGTTTTGTTGTGGTGTGTCATCCTTTTAGTTTCGTGCCAGGAATACTTTTATTTCTTGCTATATTTCTTTTTTGATCCATTCATTATTCAGAAGTGTGCTGTTTGAGTTTGATCCATTCTTTATTCAGGAGTGTGAGTTCTTGTAGGTAGTAGGGCTCTTTCTGGTGTTGGTATTAAGCTTTATTGCACTGTAGTCTGATGGAATGCATGGAATTATTTCATTTTTTTGTATTTGTTGAAGTTTGCTCTGTGTCTCAGTATATGGTCAATATTAGAGTATGTTCCATGGGGTGCCAAATAGAAAGTACTCTCTTTGGTGTTTGGGTAGAATGTTCAGTAGATGTCTGTTAGGTCCATTTGGTGTATCAGATTCTTCAGCTCAGATGTTTTTCTGTTTATTCTTTGTCCAGTTGACCTGTACAATGGACTCAGTGGGTATTGAAGTCTCTCCCTCTTAGTGTGCTTGTATCAATCTGTGCTTTGAAGTCCTGAAAAATTTTACTTATGTAGTTCAGTGCGCCAGAGTTTGGTGTGAATATATTTATGAAATCTTCACTGTTAATTGTTCCTTTGATAATAATGTAGTGACCCTCTTCATCTCTTCTGATTAGTTTTAATTTAAGTCTATTTTGTATGATATTAGAATAACAACTCTTGCTTGCTTTTTGGTACCATTTGCTTAGAGTATTTTTTCCATCCTTTCACCTTAAGATGGTTCCTGACCTTGAAAGTTAGATGGGTTAAGGGGCTGGAGAGATGGCTCAGCGGTTAAGAGTACTTTTTGCTCTTGCAGAGGACCCAGGTTTGATTCCCAGCACCCACATGGTGGCTAAGAACCATCTTTAACTCCAGTTGCAGGGGAATCCGACACCCTCTTCTGACCTTCACAGCATTGCACGACACAGTTGCACCAACATACATGCAGACATTATATTCATACACATTAAAAAATCTGTAAAAAAAAGATGGATTAAATTTCTTAATCCATTCTCCCTAAGTCTCTTGATTGGGGAGTTGAGACCATTAATAGTTAAGGTTATTATTGAAAGATGTATATTCCTTCCCCTCAATTTATTTTCTCTTGCATTTTTGTCTAGGTTTGCATTTCCACAGTAATAACTTCATTGATTACCCTCTCTTGCTGCTTGGGGATAGTTGCTCCTCTCCTCTGTTCTTTGAATTGGTTCAAGTATTTTCTAAAGGGTTCGTTTTCTGGACACGTATTCTTTCATTTTGTTTATGTCATGCAAGATTTTGCTTTCTCATTTGACTATAATTGATATTTTTGCTGGGTAAAGTAACCTGGGTTGGCATCTATAGTCCTTTGGTATTGGTAATACTTTGGTCCAGGCTCTTCTGGCTTTCATTGTTTGCACTGAAATGTGAGCTGTAATTCTGTTGGGTTTCCTTTATATATATAACCTGTTTTTTTCTCTTGAGGCTTTCAGTATTTTGTCTTTGAGTATCTAGCATTTTTACTGTAATATGGCATGTGGAATTTCTTTTCTCGTCTTATCTATTTGGTGTTCTGTGTGCTTTGTGTGTTTGTATGGGCATGTCTTTTTTCAATTTGGGGAAATTTTCTTCTGTAACTCTGTTAAAGATTTGGTCAATACCACTATCCTTGGATTTTTCTCCTTCTTCTGTACTTATGACACAGAGCTTTGGTGTTTTTCATGGTGTCCCACATTTCCTGATTATTCCACTCTTGTGTTTTTAAACTTTTTTCATAATCTGTACCTGCGCACTCCAGTTCTTCCATGTGACCTTTCAGTCTTTGTAATCTGTTTTCTGCTTTATCCATTCTGTTACTGAGGTTTTCTCCCATCCTTACCTATTGACTGGATGAGTGTTTGATTTCCTTTATCATTTCAGCCTGAGATTTCTTCAGTATTTCCACTTTTCATTCTCTCCCAGTATTTGCACCTCCTTCTGGTGTTTCTCGTTCTCTCCCTCTAGTTCTTTGAATCGTTTTTCTGAGTATTCTTTATATTCCTTGATTTCTTTGAGTTCTTTGAGTATGTGTATGATAGTTCTTTTAATATCTGTGTCCTGGATTACCTCCAGGGAGTTCTGACTGTAGGAGTCTTCTATAGGACTGGCAGAAATTTGGTCCAGATTTATTATTTGGTTTTGGATTTGTTTTGTTGTTTGTATTCTGTTATGCAATTCAAGTGTTTCTATTGTGAGTTGAAACCTGACTTTGTTTTCTTCAGGTGTCTTTGTTGTCTTCTTATTAGGTATGAAAGGCTGGGTGGTCTAGGCTTCAGGTTTTCACTTTTGGTTTTGTACTGCAGGGACCAGCCAGTTTTGCCTTCTACTTAGGAGCTTCTCCGAAGGTCAGGAGAGGTACCAATCTGGTCGGCTTGAACCTCATACACCTTGACGTGAGTCTACTGGTTCCTCAGGGATGCCTTCATGGGCCTCTATGACCAGGCTTCTCTGCAGGGTGATCTCACAGCACCCCCTACTTCAGTGTCAGGTCAGCCTCCCTGGTCTGGGCCTCCTTGCTTGGTGGTCTTGGGACACAGAATGCTCCAGCTTGCCTGTGCAGGCCTATCTCTATTAATGTTTTTTTCAATTCAAGGGGAATTCAAATTTGTTCAGAAGGAATATTCATCTTGTTTTCCAAAGGGGGAAAATCAGGAAATCCAATATCTATTTTCCAATTGGGTGTGGAAATGTCTTGATCAGGTTAGGTCTTTGTCCTTACCCTGACAGTTGTGTGTTGATATGAGTTATGTGAATATGTATATAGAGAAAAACTTACCATCCCCTTGGCCAACATACAAAGAACACTGAGGAAGAGAGGACAGAAAGAATAACAGACAGGGGATTGGGAGATGTGCCACAAAAAGATGTCATCTATACATGGCATGGCCGTTGTGCTCATGAACTCACTGCAAATGTAGTTATTCACATAAGGTCTGCACAAAATTGGGTTCCCCCAAAATTCTCATGCATAGGGAGGAGTTCATGAGGTCTAGCTCCTTCCTGACAGACTATTAGTCATTAATGATTTTGGAGGAGGGTATGTCATTTTCTCCAGTGGTGTACCCACGGACAGCTTGTCCTTGCTTTATTGTTACCTCCCAGCAAGCAAACTAGGGACTCTAATTAAATTCAGTGAGGCACATATATAAAGAAAACATGAGAGTCTCAGGAGGACTTGGTGAAAAGGCGAAGAATGAGAGAAGGCAAAGGAAGGATGGTGAATTTTATATATGTATGAATCTGTCGAAGGATAAAAATAAAAAAAAAATAACCTTTAAATTACCCAATAGGCTACTGTTAGGAATTGAGAAGTTGCTTTAATGTTATTGGTAAATAATATTTCAATTTTTATTGAAAATGTATTGATGAGTTCAAGGGTATATATAAGACCATGCTGATAAAGAAGGATCTGAGTTGGGATGAAGTACTCTCTTTAGTGTGCAAAGATGGAAACTTCCTTTCAACTGTAATTGGAGAAATAAATTTGTTTTTCTTATATTGATTACCATTTCTCAGTACCCAGTCTTAGTGATGCTTTATTCTTATTCTATATAAATTAGCATTAAAATTCATTTTATTGCAAATTATACTTTCAAAAAAAGAAGTGACAGATGTGGAAAGCGAGAAAGATGTGGGAGAAAAGAACCTGTCAGACTGCTGCTTTTTAATGAAATACAATATGTGGGCTGTGAGACATGTCAGTAAAATTGTAATATGGCTATTTCATATGATCGAAAATGCAACAACCATATTTGATAGCTTACTCTTTTTTTAAATTTATTTCTGTATGTGTATCAATGTACTGTCTGCATGTAGGTTTGTGTACCCGTGTCATGCAATGCTGCGGAGGTCAGAAGAGGGTGTCGGATTCCCCTGGAACTGGAATTATCCTTGAATTGGAGTTTCAGACGGTTCTCAGCTGCCATGTGGGTGCTGGGGATTGAACCCGGGTCCTCTGTAAGAGCGGTCGGTGCTCTTAACCGCTAGGCCATCTCTCCAGCCCCCATTGATATCTTACTCTTAACTTCAACAAGTCTCTATCTGAACTCCAGAACACTAAGCAAACCACAGAAACACTGTCATTTTGCTTCCTTTGTCTCTAAAGACCACATTATCTTCTGGATTGTTCTGGTATACTAGGCCATGGACTATGCAAAAAAGTTATGAGATGGTCTGGGGCTGTCTGAAAGTCCTGGAAAAGCAACTGTACCAACGGGGCATGCTCCATGATCATCAAGCTAGAAGAGCCCGTCTTTCTCTTTTGGCTAAGCAAACATAAAGGCTTTAAGCCCTTGAAAATAAATGAAGACACTTTTTCCTATGATTGGAAACTTCTCCCGCCAGGGTCTGGATGCTCTCTGTCCCATGGCTGTGCTCTTGCCGTGAGCATTTACCCTAGATGTTCCTGCTTGTATACTGTGCTGTTGACAACCTCAGTGTACTCAGCCTTAAGTTACTCCTGTGTGCACACGTCCTAATAAAGCTTACCCAACCAACTTTTCTACATGAAAACTTATTTTCATACTTAAGTCCAGTGTTCAGCATTTTTAACTAATGAGTATAATAATTGTGTCTTTATGCTACTATAGAGCTCCACTTCAAAGATGTCATCAGAAAGATTTAAGTCAAATACACATCACTTGAAAGTATGTTTAGAAAATTTTTGTACCTTAACTGTTTCTTGGATAGATGTAGACTACCATAATACATTAAATGCTTTGAGGAATTCTATAACGCATAAAATTCTTAATATTTTATTAATCTAGGATTTCTTAAATATTTAACCATTCAACAGCTCTCTTCACATTAGCTATTCACTTCAGAAAAACTAAATGGTCCTATAGACTATAGCATGGAGAAATACTAATTCAAAGATTAATTATAAAGAAATCAAAAATAAAATATATTTTATAGGAAACATTTTAAAACACAATAGTTTATGAACTTTATATATAAAATTCATTTACAACATCTTACTTTTTTTTTCCTTTTCACATGATTATATGAGGTGACAGGTTTATATTTTATATACAGATGTGAGCTGTGGAAAATTAACATGAAGAAAGAGTATTGTCCCAGAAGGTAAATTTAATTACATTACTAAGATTGCCACGTGTAAAAGTCTACTCATTCTCAGACTTAACATCTGAGTTAACATCTATGAGTCTTGTGCTTGAAAGCCACAGAATTCAGGAAAGCTCAGCAATTCATGAATTATCACCCTAGCGTCTCATTAAGCCATGGAAACACCTCTGTAATGCATACTGCATTTCACTTCAACTTCTATGTGAAAGCCTACAAATAATTTTCAGTGTCTCCATCTACCTTCTGGACCATCATTCTAGGCTCTGGTTCTGACCTGTGATTTGTTGACAACTTCAATGCCTTTACTTGGCTGCCCCCTTGTCTAGGTTGACTTCAATTTCCCTGACTTCTTTCTTGTTCCTGGGCCTGGTTTTCTCAACTGCTGAAGTGTGTCTTAGGGCAAGACATCTCACACCTTCAAATGCCATCTCATTTAAGCCATCCCAAATTGTTACCTAAACATATAAGGTAATCAGGAATCTTAACTTTCCTTCCTCTTGACAGTGTCTCAGACAAGCCTCTTCTTGCCCATGGGCCGTGCAATTCTTTATCATTCCCAGGCTCTTGAAAAATCCACATGGCTCAAGTTGAGAATCTTCTCCCTCTCCTTTTTCTTAAAGTTTTTACTTTAGAAACCTGATAACTGTAACTGTCCCTTTGAGATGCAAATCGCTTTAAAACCATCTTTGCAACTTTGCCCATCCAAGGATGCTTTTGTCTAGTCTTTTTACTAATAATGTGCCTTCTTCCCTGTCTCTGCAGAGTTGGAGCTTAATGTGAAAGGCACCTGCTCCAATATGTACAACTACATCTTGTTATGACAGTAAGGGAAAGTTGACTTTTTCTTTGAGTGAGATCACTATATTTTCTTCCCTTCCTATTTTTGGAAGCAGGTGTCATCATGTTATTAAGTGTTGTTTATCTTATTTGTTACAGTTATTTTCACTGTCTTCACACTGAGGTATTATTTTGCTTACAACATTTTGGTATCATGGACTTCCTCCTGCCTACTGCAACAGTATCCCTGATGACTAGAAGTAAATCTTTACCTGGTTGACATCTAATAAATGCTTTGTGAGTTGCTGAATAAAGGAAAATAGGCAGGAAACTGAAATATTCTTTTCTCTAGTAATCATAAGTGGAAACAAATGTTTATGTATTAATAGCTATTTTGAAAGGGGTAAAGGAATGAGGGTAAAGACACCAACACATGCTGCCTTTCTACTGGGGAACAAGTACTGCTACAGAGCCTCATGCAGAGTTCTGCATGTTAAAGACTTGGATATTAACCTCAGTACAGAGTTTATGTTTGCTTTGTTCAGAAAGGTAGGGATGGTAATATTCTCTTGATCTATATTTCAGAATATGGTGAATTCACCTATGAACACACATACTTCTTAAATACCCTTTGTTTCCATAGATATTATATTGATTAATTAAAATTTTGGAAAAAGCAAGTGTGTTATAGAATGACCAAGACTAAATCTACTGATACAGTCTCATAGTGTTTTGATAGACTTTAGGAATAATGTGTCCTGGCTCAAAGAAAATATACAATAAGTGACAACATGCTGTCATGACTGCTGTCATGAAAATAGCTAATTAATCTGCATCTCTTCTAAAGAAATTAAGACACATACTTAAAATTTTAAAAAGTCTTTAACATTTTTCCTATCTTCAGCATTTGAACTTATACATTTATTTTTATTTTTATTTTTTTTATCTTTTTGTCTTTTTTGAGACAGGGTCTCCCTGTAGCCCCAGCTGGCCTGGAACTCACTCTGTAGACCAGGCTGGCCTTGAACTCACAGAGATCTGCCTGCATCTGTCTCCCGAGAGTGCTGGGATTAAAAGCATGCTGCACCACGCTTGGCTTAAAGACGGTTCTTAGCCACCACATGGGTACTGGGAATTGAACCCGGGTCCTCTGCAAGAGCAGTCAGCACTCTTAACCGCTGAGCCATCTCTCCAGCCCCATGAACTTATACATTTATTATTTTTTTAAATCTTTTTAAAAATTTTTTATTAATTTTTGTATGTGTATGAGTGTACTGTCTGCATGTAGATTTGTGCACCCGTGTCGTGCAATGCCGCGGAGGTCAGAAGAAGGTCTCAGATTCCCCTGGAACTGGAGTTCTCCTGGAATTGGAGTTACAGACAGTTCTCAGCCACCATGTGGGTGCTGGGGATCGAACCCGGGTCCTCTGCAAGAGCAATCGGTGCTCTTAACCGATAGGCTATCTCTTCAGCCCGAACTTATACATTTAAACATGAGCATTTGACCTTGTAACTTAAGATCAAGATAAATATTCATTATCAGTAACAAACATGAATATAGTGATTACCATTTTGGCTAAGTAAAGACTGTATCTGAGCCTTGGTTACTATGCAATTTAAGAGAAAAAATCTTAATCAAGTCATCTTAAGGTGAGTCACCCTCTCAAGATGAACTTGATCAAGTCACAAATTTAAGATGCATGACAAATTACACACAAACTTAGTCTCTGGCCATAAAATACATTCTTTGAATTTTAAGTCATGAAAATGGAATAAAGCAACTCTAACTTGTGACCTAAAGATGAATTCTAATTTGTTCTTGACACTCACAAAGTCCATTCTACATCTTCAGATCCTCCACTGTGCTGCTTTATTCCCTGATAAATGGTACTGGACATGTACTTACATGACAAGGGCATGGAAAATGCTGGAAGAAATGGAGAAAACTAGCTTTAGATCTTCTCCATGATCATTAACACAAGTGCCTGGAGAATCTACCGCAGCTTCCAAAGTTATTTTAATAACAGTTAAAGTATTCACCACCTTAACAAACAAATACAATGTAAACAGATAACTCATGCTTTTGTTACAAATATCATTCCTTAAAAGTATATTATCATGTATAATTTAACAGATATTTGTGATTTATCCTGTGATTATGTGTATTTCTTAAAGTCTGAGTTTGTCTAACATCTTTTGCTATTTGCATAAATGTACTGTAGCATTCCTTTCACTAATAAGTTCCAATTTTTCCTCAGTGTTACATATTTGTATAACTTTTCCTGTTTGATAAATATGACCCCAACTCACGTTTTATTGAACTCATGTTGTTCATGCTTTTGTGTATTTTTCTTGATTGATACTTGATCTAGGGTACACTGAAACATGATTAAATTTAAAAAATTATATATATATATATATATATATATATATATATATATTCTTTAAAGCATGAATAGCTAGATATGCCATATTAGAACAGGGACAAATTCCAAGTCCTCATAAATAAATGATATTTTGAAACATAAAACCTTGTAGATAATACCTAGATTGAGGTATGCAGTGCAGGAGCTTTAGCGCTGAACTTTGAAGGAGATTTGAAAGGCATGTAAAGAAGAAGACCATGCTTAATAAGATTAGGTATAACCCACATAATTAAATAAAGATATCTGAAAAACACCATTGTATAGATGCCAGTTTGGAAAGAACTAGTTTATAAGTATGTATGACAAAACAACTCAAAACCAGTATTAAGTGTAAGTCAATGGCAAATAAAAACATTACCATTAAAGAAAAAAAAAAAAAGCACACTAAGAAATAAGTTTTAATTAAAAAATGGCTCCAGAAACCAAACAAAGAGTAGAACTTATGTGATATTCATCTTGGGCTAAATTTCCATTTTTTGGTTGATATATGAGGTTTAGAGATCACACTAGGAGCTTTCTCATACAACAGATGGAAATGAACATAAAAACCCATGACTAGCCAAAATGTAGAGAATAAGGGAATGTTTGTCCCTGGAAAGGATGTCTATATTAAACCTCTGGACCCAGGACTCAGGGGCCATTGTGGAAAAAGAGGTAGAAAGACTCTAAGAGCCATGGGTGTTGGATGACCACACAAAAACAGTTTTCCAGGTGCCAGACTCTTGTTTATATTATCTTACAGCAATGGTGACAACATGGAAAAGACCCATGCAAACTTAAACCAGAAAAGCGTTCAGCATGGAAGTGGGAACATGGATGTCTTGGTAATATCCTCTTCTCAGGAGAGCAGCTCCACTTGGGTCGGACACGTGCTCCAGGAGACATTTTTCCTCCCCCTCCTCCCCCTCCCTGCCTCAGTCAGTCTCAGATAAATGGACAGAGGACAGGACAGAATATAATTAGGAGATTATTAGATAATTTAATGGGTTATTCCTACACAGTGAATGCCTGCCGGGGGGGGGAGGCAGGAGGCTTCACTTACTAGGCCCTCAGATGGTCCTGTTACATCCATCCCAGGCCAGTCCTACTTGGGACCCTTCAGCATTGGGTTCCCAGGGAGCATTCAGACTCTTGGATTTTTTCAAGACCTTAGTCCCTCCCCCTCTGTAATCTGTCACTGGATCAGCAGCTGGTGGTGCTTCTGAGGTTCAGAAAAGTCCATTTCAAAAGGAGGTTTAAGTTATCCCACAATGGGTAAGAAAATCCAACCTTAGCTGAGGAATCACTGCTGGGTGAGGAAGATTGATCTTCCTTAAGGGAATGAAACTAGATAGGCTGAACAGGCTACAGTGAATGGACTCACAACAAGGGGCTTCTGGGTATATAGTCTTGCCTCTATAGCCCTTTCCATATAAGACAAACTGCAAAAAAGCCCATTGGAGGCAGTGGTGCAGATAGAAGAGGGAGTCTAAATAGAATCAAGATGTATTGTATGAAATACCCCCAAATTCAATGAAAATTATTTAAATGAGGTAGAAAAACAATTGGGTATTTTTTTTCCAATTAGCTTAAATGTATTACCGTTTTTATTAAAGCCTTTTAACCAATGTTGTTTAATATAGACATTTTTACTTTTACTAAGTCCTAAAATACCATAAAATTTGTAGATAAAGTTTGGGCAAATTTGAATACTTGTTAAATTCACATCAATTAAATATACATTAATTGAATATAGACCCGTGTTCCCCTCCCAACCCTCCCACCCCACCAGATTCACCATTTCAGTTACTTCCTTGATGTGGTCTTTGCTGTTGTTGGCATTGTTGTTCTTTCCAATATGCATCCCTCCCCACAAGAAATATTTACAACTGAGTTATTGATGCTATTTACAACTGAGTTATTGATCCACTAATGAGGGATACCATTTGTCATTTGTTTTTCTGGGACTGTGTTACTTCACTTAACATAATATCTTCTAGTTCCATCCATTTACCTGCAAAGTTCATNGGCCACAGACCAATCCAATGGAGCCAATTCCCCAATTGAGGCTCCCTCAACCCAGGTGTGTCAAGTTGACACTAAAGCTATCCAGCACAGATGGTAAGCTCATTTTTGAGCCTTCCAAGGGTTTTCCACAGTTTTCCATAGTGGCTGTACAAGTTTACATTCCCACCAGCAGTGGATGAGTGTTCCCCTTTCCCCACAACCTCTCCAGCACTTGGTATATCATTTGTTTTCTTGATCCTACTCCATCTTATTGGAGTGAGATGATATCTTAAAGTGCTTTTAATTTGCATTTCCTTAATTATTAGTGACATTGAACACTTTTTAAGATGTTTCTCAGCCATCTCTAATTCCTCACTTGTGAAGTCTCTGTTCAGCTCTTTGCTCCATCTTTTGAGTGATTCATTTGTTTTCTTTCTTCTTTGTTTTTTGAGTAGTTTATATGCTCTGGAAATCAATGCTTTGTCAGATGTATCTGTGGTGAAGGTTTCCTCTCACTCTGTTGGTTTTCTCTTCACTTCCTTGATTGTTTCTTTTGATGTACAGAAGCTTTTGAGTTCAATGAGGTCCCATTTGTCAATTGTCGACCTTAATTGTCTGATTTAGGAAGTCTTTTCCTATGCCTATGTCTTGTAGTCTGCTGCTAAGTTTTTCTTCTATTGCTTCCAGAGTTTTGGGTTTCACGTTGAGGTCTTTGATCCATCTTGACTTTTGTACAGGGAGAGAGGTAGGGGTTTAATTTCATTCTTCTACAAGTGGTGATCCAGTTTTGCCAACACCATTTGCTGAAGGTGTTGTCTTTCCTCCATTGTGTCTTCTTGGCCCCCCTTGTCAAATATAAGGTGGCTGAAATTATATGTGCTCAGGTTTGGATCTTCAGTTTTGTTCCATTGGTTAATGGTCTGTTTTTGTGCCAGTACCAAGCTGTTTTTATGACTATAACCCTGTAGTATAGTTTGAAGTCTGGTATAGAGATTCCCCCCTGTATTGCTCTTTTCGCTCAGGGTTGCTTTGGCTATTTGGGGTCTTTTGTTTATCCAAATGAAATGAAGAATTTTTTTTCCAAGCCTGTAAAGAAACTCTTGGGGATTTTAATTGGAATTGCATTAAATCTGTATGAGTTTGGGTAGAATGGAGATTTTTACTATATTAATTTTCCCAATCCATGAGCATGGGAGGTTTTTCCATCTTCTGATGTCTTCTTCGATTTCCTTCTTTAGGGGTTTAATATTTTTGTTGTAGAGATCTTTGGTATCTTTGGTTAGGTTTGTTCTTAGGTATTTTATTGTTTTTGAGGCTATTGTGAGTGGGAAGGTCTCCTTGAATTCCTTGTTCAGTTGCTTGTTGTTGGTGTAAAGAAAGGCTACTGATTTTTTTAGGTTAATTTTGTATCCTGCTACTTTACTGAAGCTCTTAATCATTTCTAGGAATTTTCTGGTGGTTTTTAGCATCCCTTAAGTAAACAATCATATCATCAGCAAAAAGGGATAGTTTGACTTCCTTTTTTCAGGTATATTTTATTCATGAGTGATGCAGCACAAATTTTAATAAAAGACTTATAATCATTTTCATTTGCTCTGATCACAGAGAAAATCACTGGTTTTTGCTTACAAATGGATAAAACTCGTTATATTCCTGCTGGTAGTATGTTTTGTATAAGGGGTACATTTTAAAAGTGTGCAAGACATTTGTCTGCTTCAATAGGTAAGCTATAGAAGGAAATGTGGCATGGGTTTTCCAAGTCTGCCAGGCGTCATGAGATGAGATTGATGGACGGTATGAGAAAATGTTGTGATGATGCTGGTGATGGAATATCCTTAGGCAATGGTTGGGGAGAGGGGCGAAAAGGTCGTAATTAGCAAAAGAAATTAATTTATAATTTTTTTCATATCTATTACCCATTACAAGTTATTAAATGATGAAATGCTCTTTATATCAAGAACTGATGAGTTAGCTGTCTCTGGCATACTAGTGTTAAGTATCAGTCATAGAGCCTTGACTAGGGATCAGGGACGCTGTGGTTACTGTATGGAATTGTTTCTGAATTGCTTTTGTTCAGAGATTCTATCTCTTTACCGAGTTCTAGTTTCATGTTTTGAATTATTTTAGTTATTTCATCCAACTCTTTGTGTTTTTATGGTCTTCATTCAGTTTTTTATAAATCTTTTTTTAAATTTTTTTAATTAATTTTATTTATTTCTGTATGTGTATGAATGTACTGTCTGCATGCAAGTCTGTGCACCCGTGTCGTGCAGTGCCGCGGAGGTCAGAAGAGGGTGTCGGATTCCCCTGGAACTGGAGTTTCAGACGGCTCTCGGCCGCCATGTGGGTGCTGGGGATCGAACCCAGGTCCTCTGCAAGAGCCTCGGTGCTCCTAACCGCTAGGCCATCTCTCCAGCCCCCTTCATTCAGTTTTTATTCATATCTTCTTTGAGCTCCTTGAATGTATTTATAACTGCTATTTTGAAATCATTGTGTTTTGCATCCAATTGGATGTCATTCTCAAGAAGAATTTGATGGTGTTGTTAGTTTCTCTAGTAGTCATGTTATCTAGATTATTCTTTTTTTTTTTTTTTTTTTTTTGGAGACATGGACATCTGGTTCTTGTGCCTGTGGTTTGTTGGTTACTAGATAGAGTGACTTTTTTTTGGTTGTTGTTGCATTGTATTAATGTTGTCAACTACAATTTAACTGTTGCGGAAAGCCCCCCGTTGATGCCCTTTTCTGGCCCTGCACCATGGTACAGTTGTGGTAATTTTCCCCTGTTTTCCTGAGAATTGGACTCTTGCTCCACACTGGGTAGCGGCACCTTCACTGCGGCATTTTTTTCCACTGGCATTGCTGTGGCCTGTTGTGGGCCCATTTTCTTGATCGTGGGCCATGTGAAGCGGCCCAGCACCCCCTTGGCGCGGTGCTTCTGTGTGTGCGCTGGGCCGCAGGCTGCCGCCCGTCACAGTGCACTTCCTTGGTTGTTCTTCCTTCCAGGTTCCTGCCCTGCGCTCCTGCCTCGGTTTCCCTGCCTGCTGCCCTGTCCGCCGCCGCTCCCCTGTCCCTTTTCTTTCCCCCGTGGTTTCCGTCCGTGTTTTTCTTCCGCCCCTGCCCGCCCCCGCGGCCCCTGGGCCCTCCCCTCCTCCTCCTTTTCCCCNTGGAGACATGGACATCTGTTCTTGTGCCTGTGGTTTGTTGGGTACTAGATAAGTGATTTCTTTTTTGGTCCCATGTTGTGCTTGTATCTTAATGTTAGTCAACTACAATTATAGATGTGCGAGAAAGCCCCCCGTATGCCCCTTTTCTGGCCCTCAGCACCCATGCGTACCAGTTGAATGGTAATTTTCCCCTGTTTTTCCTAGGAGCCATTGAGACTCCTTGCTCACCTGGGTCAGCGGACTTACTGCGGCCATTTTTTTCCACTGGCATTGCTGTGGCATGTTGTGGGCCCTTTTTTGACGTCGTGGCGCCAATGTGAGCCGGCCCCGCACCCCCTTGGCAGGTGCTTCTGTGTGTCGCTGGGCCGCGGTCTGCAAGCCCGTCCACGTGCCTTCCTTGGTTGTTCTTCTTCCAGGTTCCTGCCCTGCAGCTCCTGCCTCGGTTTCCCTGCCTGCTGCCCTGTCCGCCGCCGCTCCCCTGTCCCTTTTCTTTCCCCCGTGGTTTCCGTCCGTGTTTTTCTTCCGCCCCTGCCCGCCCCCGCGGCCCCTGGGCCCTCCCCTCCTCCTCCTTTTCCCCTTTGAAATCATTGTGTTTTGCATCCAATTGTATGTCATTCTCAAGAAGAATTTGATGGTGTTGTTAGTTTCTCTAGTAGTCATGTTATCTAGATTATTTTTTTTTTTTTTTTTTTTTTTGAGACATGGACATCTGTTCTTGTGTAGTGGTTTGTTGGTCTAGATAAGTGATCTTCTTTTTGTTAAATGTTTGTGATTGTATCTAATTGTTAGCTAAACTACAATTATAACTGTTGCAGAAGAAAACAGTATGACTAAATTTTATGGACAATAGCACCCATGAGTAAAGATTTGATGGTAATATTCCCTGGTTTTCCTGGAGAACTTGACTCCTTGCTACACCTGGGTAGAGGAAACCTTAACTGAGGAATTTTTTTCCACTGGATTGGCCTGTGGCCATGTCTGTGGGACATTTTCTTGATCGTGGAGCAATGTGGAAGGGCACAGCCACCACTGGGCAGGTGCTTCTGTGGTGAGCATGGGCCAGAGGTGCAAGCCAGTAAACAGTGCACTTCCTTGGTCTGTTCTTCATTCAGTTCCTGCCCTGAGCTCCTGCCTAGGTTTCCCTCCATGATGAACTGTAAGAAGCAAGATAAAATGTACCTTTTCTTTCTCAAGTTGGTTTCAGTCAGTGTTTTTATTACAGCAACTGAAAGCAAACGAGGACACTGGACCTACATCCTTACTACTTACAAGGATCATAATCATTGGCAGGAGGCTTAAAACAGTACTCTGGGAATTAATATGAGGTTTAAATATGTTCATACATAGAACATAATGCTAGAAACACAGCAGCATTTGATATACACAATGCTAATAGCCACCATTAGAGAGAATTAGTGGTTTGGCCAGGGTCATGTACTTAATATTTTTCTAACCTGGATTCATTAATTTGCACTGTTGTATACTGTTTTATTTTCTCAGGTGAAAAATATGCTTTTCTTGAAAAATCCAGTATATTTTGTGACAGTATTATCTAGACAATGCGGATTCTCCACAAAATTATTTAACCCAAAGCTGAACTGCTGTTGGAGACTGGGGTGACATGGCTTAAAGCAAGCAGAGCTCCAAAACTCTGGACCTTGAAATACAGTCTGGTGCCTTAGATAACAGGAGAGGTGCTGGACACAGTATCTTAGAAACACTGTCAGGCAGAACACTGCTTGTCTGATATGAGGAGGCTGGCTTGGTGAGAAGCTCTGCAGTTCCTTGTTCTAAGAAGAACACTTCTGTCAATACATGAAGCTGTTATCTGGCACAAACAGGTTCTTTGTGTAAAGCTCTCCTGACTTCCTTGTAAAAAGTTCACATGTCCTGTTTTTTTCCAACCTTTTTTCCTGCAATGTTGCTTTTTGGTGCACTTGCAAATGGTTGCCAGCTTTTGTGTATATAAACATGAGTTCTTGGGGAATAAACTGAATCTCTGCACAAAGACACATTTCCTTGAGTGGAGTCAATTTTCTCCGGACTGATTGATTTCCCCTTCCCAGGAGTAGGGACCCCAAAACTAGTGGGACTCCCTGCAAATTGTACCTTCCTATGTCTGTTTTAGGTAATTTTTGTCTTTTTAGAAAAGGTTTCCCTTGTCTATTGCCCCAATTGGCCTGGAAATTGCTGTGTTGACCAGGTTGACCTCCCTCTCACAAAGATCTACCTGCCTCTGCCTCCCAAGTGCTGGGACTAAAGGCACGCATCACCAGGTCCTCATGTTTTGGGTCAGTTTTATAAATTTTGTAATATATTGGAAATCTTTCATCAACTTAATATAATATATAAAATGTATGGACTAATTTTCAGGTTAAAAACAGAGTGGGAATAGTGAAAGGGCAGTTCTAGCTTAGCTGTGCACATCCCACAAGCAATGGTCTTCTTCCTAACCAGGCAGTCCAGTCAATTCTAGTTTTCCTTAAATTAACAAGCAGAAACCACGTCTAGTGAGAAACATTTTTTAAAATTTCATCTTTAAATATGTATAAGTGTAGGTATTTGCCTCTCTCTCTCTCTCTCTCTCTCTCTCTCTCTCTCTCTCTCTGTTTGTATATATGAGTACAGCGCTCAACGCAGGGTACAGGTGTAGGATCCCCTGGACTGGAGTTACTGGGGAGGGTAAGTCATTGGACATGCATTTAGAGAAATGAAGCCAGGTACTTTGCAAAAACAGTATACACTTTTAACCACTGAGTCATCTCTAAATCCTCACAATCAATTTTTTAAAAGATTTCACACAAGAGCCAAGCGTGGTGGCGCACGCCTTTAATCCTAGCACTTGGGAGGCAGAGGCAGGCGGATCTTTGTGAGTTCAAGGCCAGCCTGGTCTACAGAGTGAGTTCCAGGACAGCTGGGGCTACAGGGAGACCCTGTCTTGAAAAGACCAAAAATAAATAAATAAATAAATAAATACATAAATAAATAAAAGATATTCACACAAATCCTTTAGACAATGATAGTACTTGTCAGTTCTACTTATTTTTTTGTTGATTTTTTGATGTATCTCTGAGTTTCAGATTTTCTTTGTGATATTCTTCAATTTCCATCTGACGGCTGCAACATCTTTATCTAAAGAGGCTATGGTAACTTCCATTAATTCTAACTTTATTTTGACATGTGCCCACACTATTCATAAATAAAATCAGTGGAGCTTACCAAACCACTGCTATTTTTAGAAAGAAAACATTTAGGGACAGGTAAATATAACTGAAGTAAATGATATCAGGACATTGAAACACCAAACCACATGGTTTCTTTCAGAGCATTTCTTATGACACAGTAAGCAAAGATGGTTTTGGATACAGACACTTTGTATGCATTCTGTACAAGAAATCATAGTTATAAAAAACCTTTCAGATTTCAGTGTAATGTGCTTCTGTAATACAGAGCATGAAATCACAGGAGGACAAGGTTACTGAACTGTGAGCTAGTTCATCATTCCCTGTTCTCTACTGTCTCTTAAAGGGACTGCAGAAAGTCATGAAAATAAGACCTTGAGCATATAAACCAAAAGAATTGTGACTGCTTCTGAAACGCCGTACACTTTGCTCCTGGGACACATGGGATTCAAGCTAGAGTTGAACTGGAAGCCTCCTCTGTATAGGATTGCTTTCACTGTGCCAGAAGGTGTTATATGGGCTGCTAGGAGAGAAAAGTCATCAAGCGTCTTACCCAGATGTGAATTCTGTGAACTACAATAATGACTTGCCGGGGCTGGAGAGATGGCCTAGCAGTTAAGAGCGCCGACCGCTCTTACAGAGGACTCGGGTTCGATCCCCAGCACCCACATGGCGGCTGAGAACCGTCTGAAGCTCCAATTCCAGGAGAACTCCAGTTCCAGGGGAATCCGAGACCCTCTTCTGAACTCCGCGGCGTTGCACGACACGGGTGCACAGACTTGCATGCAGACAGTACATTCATACACATACAGAAATAAAATTAATAAAAAAAAATAAAAAATTATAAAAAAAAATAATGACTTGCCATGTTAGATGTGACCTCTGGTACAGTAGGGACAGGACTGTTATGGGGTTAACTTATAGTTTCTCATTGGTCTATTCTATTATTAGGAAATATTTAAATGGGTGCAGAAAGCTTGGGCAACTACCAAATTGGTGAACAAAGTTCCTTACAAAAACGTAAGACAAAGATGGTTTAAAATCAACATGAAAGTAATATGTTATTTGTTATTTAAATTGCACTAGAATTTGGAAATAAGCCCAACTTCAAATTCTTGTTACATAAGCATAATTTCTAGATCCCAAACCATTAGAGGGGGAAGTAAAAAAATTACAGACATATCTCAGCTATTAATAGGGATATGAAAATTCCATGTGTTCCAAAAATTTTTAGGAATTATGCTTCAAGATGCTTATTGACATTCATTCTTAAAATATAAATATGACTGTGATATCAAATATCACTTATCAAATTTTTAGCATACAGAGCATGTTTTTATATTTATTTCTAACCAGAAGGGGCAATTTCTATTGACCCCATATATTCTGGACTGGTCAGAACCCAGAGACAATTTAAGCTCAGGCAGTCTGGCTTCAAAGTGTTCTAGAACATTGATGATCAATGTTTCAATACCAGGAACCATGTTGGCATAATTTAGCTTAATGATTATTTAGAAATAAAAATCTGTGTAGTTATAATTATGAATGCCAACTTTTAAGACTCAAAGAAATTTCACCCTCAAAAATGCCACCAAAACACCTTCCTTGTTTTCATTTACCACCTTGAAGTTTTACAATCTTCCTACTCCCTGTTCCATAATGATTCCTTGGAAGAAAAGGATACAAGCTAAGTGTTCCATTTAAGGAGTCCTCAGTTTGTCTCTGAATTAATCATCATCTGCAACCAGAAGAGGCTTCTCTGGTGAGAATAGAAAGAGGCACTAATCTATGGTTATAACAAGAAGTCATTATGAGCTCATTTCATATTATGGCTTTAACATAATGATGGTAGTAGGTTTTCCATTTGGCCTGAGACTTGTCTAGCCACAGGTTTCTTGTCCTGATAATGGTGTCAGGTATGGAATCTCTATTGTGAAGAAGGCCTTAAATCAAATTAGAAGGTGGTTTGTTACTCTCATAATATTTTTGCCACTATCACACCAGTGGATATATTTTGAAAGCCAGTTATTGTAGCATGAAGGGTTCACAGCTGAGTAAATTTGATGATTACCTTTCTCTGCCACAGAAAGTTCTAGTACTATGAAAACTAGGCAGTAAAGACGAAGCTTCAAGGTCAGTAGCAGCTTGATTTCTCCTTGTTTGTTCTACAACTGGGGTACATGGTGGCCTCAGCAATAGGGTCTTGCCATCAAGTTCTTGTGGGTAAATAACTGCATTGGAAATAATCAATGTTATTTGAGGGCCTATGGGATCTTTTTGGAAAACAGCTCTTAAGAGGGAGTCCATTTTTTTGGCATTGGGCTTTCCTTTCTAGTCTGCGTTGTCAGGGTTGTCGATTGATGGCTATAAATTAATTATATTTAAACTTTTTATTTTTTTTTCATTTTTTTATTGATGCTTTGTGTATTTCATACATCATTTTCCAATTCAGTTCAGGCATATTTAAACTCTTTTTATTGCATATGTACATATGAAAAAAGCTTGTATAGTAGGTTTCCTTATGATTCTTTCAAAAGGCCTTTAGTGTTAGTTATCCTTCCTCTCATTTCTTCTTCTGGCTTACCTTCCTTTTCCCTAACTTGTTAGTTGTACAGATGAATCCACAGTACTCATTGCAATATACATAAGACCTATGCAAATCCAAGCCAGACAAGAGCCAAGCATGAAAGGGGAAGGTTGGCAGGCAGTCCCAGTCCTAGCTGGGGATCTGTTGGCAATTGATATATGCTAGGTGAGGGGCAGTCTGTTTTCCTTACTGGCGTGACCCCTGATAGGTTGACCAGATTCCAAGAGACAAACCCATACCCAAGAGCACTTGGGAAACATAGATTAGACTTGATAGACCTTAAAAAAAGATAAATATAATAATAGTGGACATAAAGTTGGAAAGTGGCTGATAAAGTGGCAGTGGAGAGCAGGGAGGGCATCATCAAAGCATATTGTGTGAAATTCTTGAATCAATAAAAATACTTTAAAGTATTACATAATAGAAACCACTAGTGATGTAAAATAATACAATCCTTTTTTTTTTTTTTTTTTTTTTGGTTTTTTTGAGACAGACAGGGTATCCCTGTAGCCCCAGCTGGCCTGGAACTTGCTATGTAGACCAGGCTGACCTTGAACTCACAGAGATCCACCTGCCTCTGCCTGACACCGAAGATGGTTCTTAGCTGCCATGTGGGTGCTGGGAATCAAACCTGGGTCCTCTGCAAGAGCAGACAGTGCTCTCAACCGCTAAGCCATCTCTCTAGTTCCAGGATCTTATTTTTTAAAGAAGAAAAAATCCCAAAATATGAGCACCAAAGAAAAGTGTCAATTAGCCAGTGAAGAGACTATAACTACATAAATTCCAAAAATTTCAAAACCATAAACTGATTTTTAGAAAGATATGTAATATCATCATAGTATATCTAATAAATGGCTTTTAAATAAAACTTGTAAAGTACTGTAGTAGAGTTGAAGGAATCATAGTTTTGACAAAAGCATGAGTCATGTATTTGAATTGATATATATGCATATATATATTTCTTAAGATTATTGGTAGGCTTAGAGATGTTTGTCATATCTAGTAGTTCACTCTGCATTTGTACTAGTATGTAAAATAAAAAACAATACTAAACATTTTGGAATGAAATTATAAAAAGAAATCACTGATCACACAGATGAATTTTCAGTGTGTCACATTTCTGATAAATAAATGTATTTGTATTATATAATAGTGATGTACATAAATATGTGTATAGAAGAGTGTTAACACATATGCTCAAAAAATTCAATACCATTACTATAAGCATTGTAAAATGCAATTTTTCTCTTACCATATGACACATATCTTTTCACATTAACTAATATATATAATAATCTGCATAATCAGTTTAATTGATGAATATATTTTATATCAATAACAATTTTATTAATTATTGGCTCTTTAATTTTTCTATTCTAAACAGCATTGCAGTACTTATCTTCAAAAAGCACTTTTTGCGGGGGGTTCTTTTACTCCATGGGCATTTAGGAGATTTTTTTTTCTCATGATTTTTTATCATCTTTGATGGTAAATCCCTATTTCTAAGGTGCATGTGAGGGTTTCGAGTGTGTGGCACTTAGGTGAATTATGAGTTCTAGTTTATTTCAGATGAATTCCTTAGCTTTGGAACATGAAGGTAGTGTGAGGACACACAAAGTCCAGTGAGGGCCTGAGGGCTTGGATGTTTCTGTAGGCACTTACTTTGGCAAAGGACATTATTATTATTATTATTATTATTATTATTATTGGTTGGCATTGGTCTTGTCTTGTCATGAACGTGTGTTACTCTCCTTCTTTATCATATTAAAGCCCAGTGCCTTGTCTGTTAGCCTTTTCTTACTGCTCTTGAAATGTACCAACATTCCATGCTTTTTATAGACACTCAGCCCCAGGTTATGTACCTTGGAAATGTTCTCAGCATCTCATCTTCTTTTGATACCTCTTCTTTGTTGTATGAGCTGAATATTGCATTTAATTGGTCCTTGTCTTACTCAAGACATTGTACTTTTTACTGTGTGATCTCTTAAAGCAAAACATTGACATCATTTTGCAGAAATCCTGTATCACTTTAGAAATATAAAATAGATATATACAATATATATGCAAATATATGTATTTATGGAGACTGCAGATGTAGCAGTGATAGAATGCTTGCTTAGCTTATGCAAGGCTTTAGATTTAATAAAAAAGAAAAGTGTATTTATGGAGAAATGATTAAAAAGATTTGGATCATTTTTGATAAAACGAAGTCCAAAGTTTTGAACTTTTAATTATTCTACTCTTTTCCCATTTTCAAAGGATTTCTTTAAGAACAGAGAGGAATTTCATATTTTCTTAAGCATAATGCACAGAATCCTTTTTCTCTCTACCTATCTACTAGAATTCACTCAGAGTGCTCTACACATGAATTTTAAAACTCTTTTCACATATGTTAAGCCATATATAAGTGGTGCATATTTGTCAGCACTTGGGATGTTCACACAGCAGGACTGTTGCAGATTCAAGGGCAGCCTGGTGTAGCCAGTGAGTTACAGGAGAGCTAGGGCTACATAAGGAGATATTGTCCCCCCCAAAATGTAGTATATGTATATCTAATATTCTTCTGTATAAAATCAATTTTAATTCATACATAAAATATACTATTACAAGGGTAGCCTGTGATGTTTAGATACATGTGTATGCTGTATACTATTTAAATAAGCCTCAGCATCTCTGAACATTTACCACTTCTGCATGGTAAAACTGGTAAAACTTCCTTCTCCTCTTCTTTAAAAGTACAGTGTACAGTAGTGCCTACATTCACTGTACGGTACACAGGACACCAGAAATCTTTGCTCTTATGTAATTCTCTCATAGACCTGCTGTCAGTGTTAACAAGGCCTGGTTGCTCCAAGAGACTGGGTCTTTCCCACTCTCCCTTCTAGCTCTCAGCATGCCTCCAGCCCTGTTTGGCATTCCTTGGTTGTACCTGCGTTTTTCTAATCTCAGGCTCCATCCTCAGAGGGGCTTTTCCATGTCTCCCTTTCTTTTCTTTCTTGATGCCAAATGTTTTAGGGTGACATAAAGCCTGAAAAAACTCATCTTGCCTTAATTGTGTCTGCAAACCCTTATCTCTGAGTAAGGTTACATAGACAGGTAGTATGGGGAACACTACCTACTCTGGTGCAAATTCTTCCTATTGCTTACTCCCATTTGGGCCACCAAAGCATGGTGCATATTTAGAACATCTTCATCTGTTTTCATCTGAGTATTTTTTTCACAATTATATGGATATATTAAGACACAGGCTGAGAAAAAAATAAACTGATCTTGGGGTCAATTATACTATTTTAATAATATCAGACATTTAAACAAAACCTGTATGTATACTTGCTATTTTATTGAAGTGTGTTGTTACTTTAAGAAACAAATATTTTAAGACCTCATCAACACTTGAACTGAAAGAAAATTTTTTTTAGTGTTATAAAAATACTCAAACCAATTTTCTGCTTCAGACATTTCAAAATGTCTGGCATCCAATTATAGATGGCTTGATTTCTTAGAAAAGAACAATTCTGTATAATATAGTAGCATATGGTGAAACTTTAGAGTGACACTCAAAGGTAATATTCTTTATGTAAACTTTGAAAACAAAGCGTAAGTACATTTCTTAATGTACAAAAATAAGAAATGAGAATGACACACCTCCCCATACCATTTTCCATCTGACACCATATATATGTTAATTGTTGATGAGATGTGAAGATAGTTTTGAAATCCTTATGCATGGAACTTTTAGTCTAAAATTACTTTGTGGAGCATGGTTGCCTTTTGGGGAATCTACTTGTCTGGATTAGAGATGGAACACATGGGTAAGCAGGGCTGCCTTGTGTGAATGGTAGGAAGATGACTGTGAAATGGGAGGGTGGGGGCAGCACAGTGGTGGGCACGAGTCCCTGGATTGGGTGACCTCCAACACTGACACACAGCAGATGCCCATCAAGTGAAACACAATATCACCAGGTTAAAACTCATAAAAGAAACCATTGGCGCTGGGAACAGAAAGCAGAAGCTTTCAGCATGTCCACTAGGACTTACTTTCATGCTGTCATTAATTACTAGAACGCTCTGGTGCCTAGTGAAAGACTGAAGCATCTGCAGCCATACTTTATGCACTACAGTTGACTGGATGTGCTTACAGGACTTGCTCGTTGACTTCTGCCACTTCCCCTCACAGCACACAGGCTTTCTGCTTGCCTCCTTCATTCTAAACTGAAAAGCATCTTAGAGGAATGATATTCTAGCCACATGCATTCTGGGTGGAACCAGATCACCTCTTTCTGACTGGTTGCTCTTTAGGGACTGCTTCAGACTGAATATCCCTCAATGACACTTTTATACAGCTGAGCCCAGATTCTACAATGTAGAAGTCAGAGCAAGCTATTTTTTTTCCAAATCAGTTCTGTCTCTGATGTCTTTGTCCTGCCAACTTGATCAAACAAATGCCAAAATAATTTAAATTTGTATGAAAGGTTGTGATGTAAGTTTAGTATTTGTCCTCATGTGAAGTTGTGAAGGCTACTAAAAATTCACTTATTACATCATCATCGCTGCACACATAGTTTCATAGTTTCCTGGGTACAGATCATGCATCTACTTTGTTAAATGCATTTCCAAATATTTTAACAAAAGAAAGTGTTATAAACAGTATAATTTTTGTTTTTTAAAAAAACCTTACATTAAAAAAAATGTATTTATAAAGAACTATGATGCTGGAATTTGCACACACATACACATACACACATACACACATACATAGTATATACACAGGTACCCTTAAATGCAATTTCTTTGTTGTTATAATCCTATCTTCATGTTTTTGAAGTGCATATTTATTTATTTATTTATTTATTTATTTATTTATTTATTTATTTATTTATCTGTAGTCACTGTATTGCACAGTACAGCCCTAGAATTTCTTACTTCTCTGAACTGTGACCCTAGAATGTCTTACTCCTCCCAACATCATTGAGTCCCACTTCCATGCCTCTACTACCTTAGACTCTGGGAACCACTATTACACTCCCAACTTCTAAGAGTCAACTGATTTAGGTTCTACATGAGACAAGATCATCCCGTTTTTGTTTTTCTGTCCCTGTTTTATATCATTAAATGGGCTCCATCTATGCTACTTCATAAGATAAGAATTTGTTCTTTTAAGTTGCATGGTATTTTGTGATGAATATACACTACATTTTATCTTATCCAAGATTAGTTTTAAAGATCAACTTTATCACTGTCTCAAATCAACTGGGAAGAGAGTCATAAAGAGGAATTATATGGATCAGACTGACCTTTGGGCATATCTAGCGGGGATTGCTCTTATTGGTGAGAGACACCTTTCATGGGTTGGGTCCTAACACTGTAAGAGTAAAGAAACCTAGCTGAGCATACACAAGCAAGTGTCAGATGGTATTGGTTTTGTGGGTATGAAGGGCATGGAGATTCGAACCTTGCTGAGTCCTTGCAAGGCAGTCCCAAGAGACCACTAAGTCTATTTGTGAAGATAAAGGTTAAGCTGCAGAGGAGATGGGGAAATATGGGATGTCTACCAAGCAAACGTTCAAGTACAGAGTGAAGTTTGATCAAGAGAAAAGCCGTATGTGGTATTAGCAGCAGAGCTAGAGAGATGGGATGACCCAGGTGCCTTAGAGCCCAGGTGACTCCATCATGACTGCCAGATGGTAGATGCGGTGGTTCTTCAGCTAGGTTTCAGTCTTGCTTTGGTTCTAACATTTTTTTTTGTTATTTTCCCATTCATCCCTCTTGGAGTAAGAATGTTTACTCTGTGCTATTGTGTATTGGAAATATCTAACTGGATCTGATTTTATAGGTACTCATAGTTAAGAGATTGTTTTAACTCTCAAATGTAAACTCTGGATTTCAAGCAGTGTTGGAATTGTTAAAGACTGTGAGTGTGAAGGGTAGAGACATGGTTAAGAGTTTAAGGGCACTGGCTGCAGGAAGAGGACCAGTTTATGATTCCCAGCCCCTACATGGCAGCTAACAACTGTCTTTAGCTTAAGTTCCAGTGGAATCCAGCACACTCTTCTGACCTATGTGGGTTTTGTACAACTGAGGTGCACTTACATAAATATGGCAATACACTCATATACATAAAATAAAAATAATAAAATATTTTAAAAGACTACGAGTACTACTAAGTTATTACTAACACATTTTGCACTAAGACACTGCTGTGAGTTGATGCAGATAAGGTGTGTTTTACTAACACATTTTGCACTAAGACACTGCTGTGAGTTGATGCAGATAAGGTGTATATAGTTTAAAGCTGGTGTGTTTGAACAACAAGGGGTGGACTTGTGGCAGTCAATTTTTATTGTGAACTTGACTGGATTTAGAATCTCCATGTAGATATAGCTCTGGGCACATCTGTGAAGCATTTTCTTGAATAGGTAAATTGATATGAGAAGGTATATCCCAAATGGGCTGGAGCCCTGGGATGAATGAGAAATAAGGGAGGGTGAAAAGCAGTACCATTCATTACACTAGGCTTCCTGATGTGGTACAATGTCAGTATCTGCCTCAGGTCCCTGGCAACATGGCTTTCCCCTCATGATGTACTGCATGCTCAAACTGCAAACCAAAATAAGCCCTTCCTTCTTACCCTGATTTGTGTGCATGGTTCTAATTACATCTTTCTGCACGTGCATATTCAATTTTCTCCTCATACATTAAAATGCTGAATATTCTCCAAAGGATATTCTTAGGAACTTTTTGCTTGCTTTTCAAATAGATTGGTATAGATATGTTGCTTTACTTCTAAGCTCTTCATTTTAGCCTGCTTTTCTTTGTTTATGTCACTACCATGCTGTTTCAACTACTTTAGGTTTAGAGTATATTTTGATGTCTGGAATTATAATGAAAACTGGTGTTCCTTTACTTCGATTTTATTGGAAAGTGTGGTTATTTGTGACCTCATAAAAAAATCCAAGATATTTTTCATTGCTCCTGGAAGAATGTATTTGGCATTATAACAAAGATTGCGTTGACCATATACAGTGCAAACCGTTTAACATTATTAGTTCTTTCCCTTAACATAGGGTATCAATTTGTACATATGTCCTTTGAAAATATTTTCATTGGTATTTTGTAATTTTCATTGTGGAAAAATTTCACATCCTTGATGAAAATAAATTTATTGAACATTATTAATTTTTACAGCTATAATGTCAATCAAATGATGAATGGATAATGAAAATGTGATCAGCATTATGTTGTTTCCATTTCTTAGCTAATGTGAACAGAGCAGCAACAACTATGGCTGCACAAGTATCCCTGTAGTAGGATGAGTCCACTGGGTATGTGCTATGGAGTGGAATAACTGGAACATATGGTAGATTTATTTTCAGTTTTTGAAGAGTTCTCTATATTGATTTCACCCTGGTTTCACTAGTTTGCAATCCCACTAATGGTAGATGAGTGTTTCACTCTTCCCACATCCAAATCAGCTTTTGGTGTCATTTTTTTCTCTTAATTTCAGCCATTCTGACTTGGGTTAGAAGAAATCTTAAAGAAGTTTTGATTTTCCTTTCCCCGATTATTAAGAATGTTGAACACTTTTTAAAGTGTTTCTTAGCCAATGCTATTTATTCTTTTAAGAGCTCCTTGTTTGGATCCATAGGGCATTTTTAATAGGGTCATTTGTTTTCTTGGTCCTTTGTTTTATGAGTTCCCTGTGTATTCTGGATACTGATTTTCTGTCAGATGAATAGCTGGTAAAGATTTTCTCCCTTTCTGTAGGCTTCCTCTTCACTTAGTTGGCTGTGTCATTTGCTGTAGAGAAGCTCTTAAGTTCAATGAGAGTCTCGTTTGTCAATTTTTTACCTTAGTTCTTAGGCAAATGATATCTGATTTACAAAGTTATTTCCTGCATCTACATCTTGTAGGGTACTGCCTATGTATTCTTCTATCAGTTTTAGTGTTTCAGGTTTCACAATGAGGCTTTGATTCATTTGGAGTTGACTTATGTGCAGGGTGATAGATATGGGTCTAATTTCATTCTTCTGCATGTGGAGGTCTCATTTTGCTAGCCACTATTTAACATCTTTTTCCATTGTGTGTTCTTGGCGCCTTTGTCAAATATCAGGTACCTATAATTGTTTACAGTCATGTTTGTATTTCTATTTCTTTCCATTGATGTACAAGTCTGTTTTGTGCCAATTACCATGCTGTTTTATTATTATGATTCTGTAATATAGATTGAGGTCTGGAATGGTAATCCTGGTTTTGGTGTTTGTGCTTAGGAGAGTTTTGGCTATCCAGAACTTTTTACTTTTTAAATTAAATATGATGCGGACTGTTGGTTCATTGTAATGCTGACTGTTGGTTCATTGTAAATTGCTTTTACTGTATGGAGATACATTACTTCTGTATCTAGTTTTTCCCAGATCTTTTAAAATGTGAAGGGATATTTAATTTTATCAGAGACTATTTATGCATTAACTGAAATGATCATGTGGATCTTGGCTTGCATTCCATTTTTGTGGCACCTCATAATTATTGATTATGTATGTTCAGTTCCTACCTAGAATGAATTTCAATTTGTCATGGTGAACATGAATTAAGATGTCTTATTGAACTTGGTTTGTTACAATTTTGTTGTGGATTTTTGCATCTATCTTAATGATGGATACTGGATGCAGCTTTTTGTTGCTGTTGCGATCTTGCCTGATTTGGGTATCAGGGCAATGCTGTTATCACAGGGTGATTTGGAATTCTTTCTGCTTTAATTTTTGTTAAAAGTTGAGAAGAGTTGATACTAACTGTTCTTAAATGGTCAAAATGGATACTAACTGTTGTTAAATGGTCAAAACTTGTAATAAATACATGTGTTCTGGGATTTTCTTAAAGGAAGAAATCTTTATTGTTTGAGGATTTCATGTATATAGGTTTTAATCAACTCTACCCTCTTTTCCTTCCCCCCATTCCTCTTTTATCATTCTTCCACTCGTTTTCCTTATCAATTCATGTACTCTTTTTTAAATTCAATAGCCACTTAGTCCATTTAGTGGTGCTTATATATGGATGGTATGGGGCCATCCACATGAGCATGGGTAGCCTCAAAGGCACCTCATCCCTGAAGAACACTGATTCTTCTTCACCTAGAAGTTACCAATTGCCAATAACAACTTAGATATGGGTGGGAATTCCTGAAACTCTCCCTTGCCAATGCTAAGGTTTGATTGTCTTGATTTTATACAGGTCTCATGCATGCACTTGTAGTCACTGTCAGTTTGTGTGTGCTACTACTGTGCTGTCATTTCTGGCAAATAATGTCTGGCTACAGTAGTCTACTCCCTTTGGCTGTCATGATCTCGCTACCCCTTCTTCAACAATGATCCCTAAGGGACTGTGATATGGATGTTCCATTTAATGATGAACACTCCGTGATCTCTTATTCTCTAAATGTTTTTTGATGTAGGTCTCTGTATAAACTTCTATCCACTGAAAAACCAATATACCCAATTGAGGGTTGAGTGATGCACTAATCTCTCAGTATAAAGATAAAAATTTAGTTTATTACCATGCCCCTTTAGCCAATAATAGGACTAGTTTCTCCTCTATTGGCTGTGATCTAGCCAGACACTGGTTCTATCTTGTGGGCTATGCATTAAATCTGATCAGAAAGTGGTTGATTATCCCTTTAATATTCACACCACTATTGCACCAGTGGACATATCTTGCCAGTCCTGCCACTGCTGTAGCTCACAAGGTTCAACACTTGGTAAGGCTGATGATTGCTTTTTTCCTCTAATAGTATCCATAGCTCTTTTAAGCACTAGGAAAGCAAGCTAGTATGAATTCAGGTTTGTACCAGGTTGATTTCTCCATGTCCTATGACTCAAATATGTGGTGTTTTCAGCAGTAAGGTCTTATTACCCAATTCTGGCAAGTAACCAAGAGCAATGACAATAGCTTGTAATATTTAGAGATTAGAGGACCCTAATTGCCAACAACTCCAAAAGGAGCCACCCATCCTGGCACCAAGGCTTTTATATTATAATCTATATAGTCTAGGAAGGGAATATCCCTCATTACAGACTAACACTATTTTAACTCTTTTAATGAATGTATGCATATTTTAGGAAACTTTTACAGTAGTCGGTTTCTGTATGATGTTTTCTAAGGTCCTTGGTGTTAGTTTCCCCCTCCAAACTCCCCCCCACCTACCCACATCCCCACTCAGGTTCATGCTTCTTGCTCCATTATTCCCCATTTCTCCTGCTTTGAGATAGCCCTGCCATGGCCTCTCACTACTTTTCTGATCTCTCATCATTTTATGAGGTTAATGTTTTAGGAATAAATTAAACTTAAAAAGAGTAGAAGAGAGAAAATGGATCAGAAACGAATGAAATAGAGAGATAAAGATTACAAAATCATTAAGACTTGAGTTCCAATAGCCACATAGCACATCAAAAGCTGAACAGGACATCATGTACATGTAATCACAACAAAGAACAGAGCTTGTGACAGGAAGATTGCTGGAAATTTGTGGCCAACTAGCCTGGATACATTTCACGCCAATGACTGACCCTGTCTCAGAAAAAATTATAAGTGACTAAGGAGACTAAAATCCAAAGTTGATATCAGACTTCTACATGTGTACTGTGTAAGTTCACACCCACAACATATGAGCATGCACACACACAAAAAGTACAAAAGATGAGAGTCAGTCCATTGATATTTAAAGTTATTACTGAGAGATACATTGTTTCCCGTCATTTTAGTTCCTGTTTGGATTACTGGTCTAGATTTGTATTTTCACAGATATACCTTCATTAACTTTCTACTGCAGTTTGGGTATATCTGCCCCTTTCTTCCCTTCTTTGTATTGCTTCAAGTATTCTCTGAAAGACTGGTTTTCAGGATATGAATTCTTTCAATCTATTTAAGTCATCAAAGCTTTTTTCTCCTTCAACTATAATAGATCATAGAAGTTTTTGCTGGGTAACTTTAAATACCAATGGACTGATCTCTCCAATTAAGGGCATAGATTAGTAGGATGGATTAAGAAACAAAATCCTGATTGTTGATCCTTTGGTCCTGCTGTCTTTGGTTTGATTGGCCTTTGTGGCTGTGAGGTTGGAGTTATCCTCCCAGCTGGGATTAAAGGTGTGGTCTTTGGCTTGATTAGATCTAGTGGCTGTGGGGGCGGAGTTATCCTCCCAGCCGGTATTAAAGGAAAGATTGTGTGACTCTTGAGATTTGGATCTCTGAGCCCAGCGGCAGGTGCCGGGGCACGGGCTGAAGAGCCCCCCCCCCCAACTGAGATTACGAAGAAGGTCTGAGGAGGCAACAAAGCAAGCTTCAACCACAGTAAGAGGCATTTAGGACTCACATCGAATACAGGCAAGGGGAAGCCCATATGCCAGGATCACGAAAGAAGAGACTACAATGGAAAGGGGCAGGATAATCCCACGCCAAGCGTTACCACCCTATGGACGACTCCTGCAGTGGGATCCCTCCGGGATGCCCCAGGACACAGACATCAAAACACAATTGGAACATATTAAAGAACTCACAGATCATAAAGAACAAATTAAAAAAGAACTAAGAAAGAGAATGAGGACCGAGAGAGAGAGATGACATGCTCGGAAGGAAGTAGAAATACTGAAAAGATCCCATGCTGAAAAAGAAAAAAAATCAAACCAGCAAGAAAAGAGCTCCAACAAAAGAGATCGAGAAGCTCCAAAAAGAATAGAAAAACACTAAAGAAATCAGAAGAGGAAAGGAAAAAGAAATCAAACACTCATCCATTCAAGAGGAAGGAATGAAAAAGCCTCAGAAGCAGAATGGAGGAAGCAGACAAAAGAATATCAGACTGCGGATAACACAGAAACAACTAAAAACCTCAAGGGAAGATTATGAAAAATTTAAAAATACACAAAAACAGAACAACCGGGAGCTGTGGGACACTATGAAAAGATCAAACCTCCGCATCAAGGAATAGAGGAAGAGAAGAATCCAAGGAAAGATTGTTCAGATCTTCAACAGAAATAGATGAAAAACTCCCCAAACTGAAAAGGACAAACCAATACCATCAATACAAGAAGCACACAGAACTCTCCAAACAGACAAGATCAGAAAAGAAATTCTCCACAAAACAATAAAAAATAGAACCCAAAACAAAGAAAAAATTCTTAAGGCGACCAGAAAAACAACAAGTGACCTTAAGGGGAAAACCTATCAGATACACAGCGACTTCTCACAGCAAACGATGAAAGGCAAGAAGAAACCTGGAGCAAAAGCATTTCCAGTGTTAGGGACCAATGATGCCAGCCCAGGTTACTATACCCAGCAAAATGTCAATCATAGTGGAAGGAGAGAGAAAATCTTCCATGACATAAACAACTTGAAAGACTACATGTCCGGAAAACCAACCCTTCAGAGAGAATACTTGAAGCAATTCAAGAACAGAGAAGACAGAAAGAGCAACCAACCCCAGGACCTAGAAAGAAAAATCAATAAAGCATAACTGCCGAAGTGAAACCTAAATCAAAACCGCCGATGGATAATAAGGCAAAAGGAAAGCAACACAAACCTATCAGTCATAACCTAAATATTAATGGACTTAAATTCCCCAATCAAAAGACAAAGACTGGGGACTGGTATAGGAAACAGAATCCATCGATTTGCTGTCTACAAGAAACACATCTTACCTCTCAAGGACCGGCACCACCATAAAGTGAAGGGATGGAAAAAAATATTCCAAGCAAATGGTTACCAAAAAAAGGAAAGCAGGTGTTTGCTATTTTAACTGGATATATACGATAAAAAGACTTCAAAGTAAAGAAATCAGAAGAGACAAAGAAGGCCATACATTTTATCAAAGGAACAATTCACCAAGAAGATTTCACAATATGAACATAAGCCCCAAATTCTGGTGCACCAAAACTTTATAAAGACAAATCTCCAGGACACCAAGTCACAGACTAACCCCAGCACCACTCATAGTGGGAGACTTCAATACCCCACTGAGTCCTTTGGATAGGTCAACAGGACAAAAAATAACAGAGAGACATCTGAACTGAACGATATGATTAAAACCAAATGGACCTCATAGACCTCTACCGAACATTCCATCCTAATACCAGAGAATACACTTTCTACTCAGCACCCCATGGAACATGTCTCCAAAATCGACCACATCCTGGGACACAGAAAAAACCTCTACAATACAAAAAGATTGAATAATTTCATGCTCCTGTCAGACCACAGTGCAATGAACGCTCAACATCAACACCAGGATAGCCCTCCTGCCTACAAGAACACATGAGACTAAACAAAACACTCTTGAATAATAAATGGGTCAAGGAAGAGATAAGAAGAAATAAAAACATCCTGGAACTGAATGACAATGAGCAATACAACACAACAAAACCCTATGGGATACCTTAAAAGCAGTCCTAAGAGGGAATTTAGCCCTGGGTGCCTACATTAGAAAAACAAGAAAGAGCACAAGTGAATGATCTAACACTACAGCCTAAAAGCAATTGAGAGGCAAACAACAGATGATCCTAATGCAACAGACAGGAAAGAAAAATCACAAAAATCAGAGCAGAAAATCAATGAAATAGAACAAAAAGAAAAAACAATACAAAAAATCAATGAAGCCAAAAGTTGTTTCTTTGAAAGAAAATAAACAAGATAGACCTCTAGCCCAGTTAACAAAAAGAAGAAGGAAACCAACTCCAAATCAATACAATCGTGATGAAAAGGGAAATATCACAACGGACAAGGAAAGATCAAGGAAATATATGGGAATATCACAAGAACCTATATTCTACCAAGTTTGAAAACTAGAAGAAATGGATGAATATCTGAAATCCTGGGAATCACCAAAGCTTGACAAGAGGAGCCAGCAGCTTAAACAGACCATAACATAATATGAAGAAATTAAGGATGTAGTAAGAAGCCTCCAAACTAAAAAAAGCCCAGGCCCAGACGGTTTCACAGCAGAAATTCTATAAACATTTAAAAAGACCTACAACCATTATTTATGGAAACTGTTTAGAAGTATAAATCAGAGGGAATTCTCCCAAAATTCCTTCTACCGAAGCCAACATCACTCTATTACCAAAACCAGGCAAAGATCCAATCTAAAAGGAGCAGAATTATAGACCCATCTCCCTCATGAAACACAGATGCCAAAATTCTAAACAAATACTGGCAAATCGCATACAGACCCACATCAAGAAGATCATCCATTATGACCAACGTTGGATTCATTACCAGAGATGCAGGGATGTCAACATAGGAAAATCAATAAACATCATCAAACACATAAAATGGAATCAAAGACAACAAACCACACCATCATCCCACTTGATGCTGAAAAAAGCCTTTGACAAAATCCAGCATCCCTTCATGCTTAAGAAAGTCCTAGAAGGGATTGGATTGGAGGGATCATTCCTCAATGTAATCAAGCCATCTATACAGGAAACCCACAGCCAATATCATCCTAAATGGGGACATGACAGAAACATTCTCCTTTAAAGGTAGGAACCCGGCAAGGCTGCCCCTATCACCACTCCTCTTCAACATAGGCTTTGAAAACACTTGCTAGCGCAATAAGGCAAGAAAGGATATTAAAGGGTAAGTAATATTGGAAAAGAGGAAGTCAAACTTCCCTATTTTGCTGATGATTGATTGTTTACTTTAAGGGATGCAAAAAACTCCCCACACAAAACTCCTAGAAACGATTACAGCTTCAGCAAAGTGGCAGGATATACAAAATAAACCTTAGAAATCAATGGCTTTCTCTACACCAAGAACAGCAACTGGAGAAGAAATTCAAAGAGACCTTCCCACTCACAAATCCTCAAAACAATAAGATACCTAGGAAAACACCTAACAAAGATACCAAAAGACCTCATACAACAAAAATTTTAAACCCTTAAAGAAAGAAATTGAAGAAGACCTCAGAAGATGTGAAAAACACCTCCCATGCTCAGGATTGGGAAAATTAACATTGTAAAAATGTTCCATTTACCAAAAACTCTTGTATAGCATTTAATGCAATCCCAATCAAAATCCCCAAGAGTTTCTTCACAGGTTGGATTGGAAACAAAAAGTTCTTAAATCATTTGGAAAAACAAAAGACCCCGAATAGCTAAATCAATCTGAGTGAAAAGACTACACGATGAGGGATCTCTATACCAATTTTAAACTATATAGGGCTACAGTCCTAAAAACAGCTGGTATGGCACAAAACAGACCTGTTAACCCAATGGAAAAAAAACCGAAGATCCCATATCTGAGCACATTACAATTTCAGCCATTCATATTTGACAAGGGGGCCAAAAACCACAATGGAGAAAAGACAGCATCTCCGCAAGTGGTGTTGGCAAAATGGATCACCACTTGTAGAAGAATGAAATTAAACCCTACCTCTCACCCTGTACAAAGTCAACTCCCGATGGATTAAAGACCTCACGTGAAACCCCAAACCTGAAGGTGATAGAAGAAAAAGTTTGGCAGCAGCTACAAGACATAGGGTAGGAAAGACTTTTAAATCAGACACAGCTGCCACAAGAATTAAGGTCGACAATTGACAAATGAACCTCATCAAACTCAAAAGCTTCTGTACATCAAAAGAAACAATCAAGGAAGTGAAGAGAAATCCCACGAATGGGAGGAAACCTTCACTGCAGTACATCTGACAAAGCATTGATTTCCAGAATATATAACTAACTCAAAAAACAAAGAAAAAGAAAACAAACGACCCCGCTCAATAGATGGAGCAAAGAATGATGAACAGAGACTTCACAAGCGAGGAATTAGAGAGTCTGAGAAACACCTCAAGAACTTGCTTCAAACATCACTAATCATTAAGGAAATGCAAATGAAAAACCACTTTAAGATATCATCTTACTTCAATAAGACTGGCTAGGATCAAGAAAACAAAGTGATACCAGTGCTGGAGAGGTTGTGGGGAAAGGGGAACACTCATCCACTGCTGTGTGGGAATGTAAACTTGTACAGCCACTATAGAGCAGTGTGGAGAACACTTGGAAGATTGAATGGAACTTCCACCCGACCCGCATACTCAATCCTGGCATTGTACCCTCAAGACTTACGCCACCACAGAGATACTGCACGGCCATATTTATTGCAGCTCTCTTCACAATAGCAAGGAGCTGGAACCAACCTAAATGCCCCTCAACTGACGAAGAGAGAAAAATGTGGTACATCTACACAATGGAATTCTATGCAGAGTAAAGAAGACATGACATCATGAGCTTTTGATGGAAAATGGCTGGAGCTAGAGGACATCATGCGAGTGAAGTAACACCGTCCAGAAAACAAACATGCATGGAAACAACCTCATCTGTGGATGCTAGTGCCAATTACCCAGTTGTAAGTATTTCTTGTGTAGGGCCCCCTGAGCTTTTGTACAAAGCAGTTGGGCATAATGCATTTTGGAAACAACAACAACAACAGAAAATACTGCATCAAAGAACTGACTGAAACAGTGAACTTCTGCTCAAAACAGTCAACTTCCCCATGGAAAATATTGAGAAAGACTAAGAGATGGAAAGCATGTTTGGCAGAATGCACTAGCTCTGGTGGGGTGGGGGAATGAGCGGGAACATGGGTCTAGATTTGTTAAAAATAAATAAATAAATTTATGTAAAAAAAAAAAAAGAAACAAAATCCATCTTTTTGGTGTCTGCAAAAAACCCATCTCACCTTCAAGGTCAGGCACTATCTTAAGGTGAAAGGATGGAAAAAACATTCCAAGCAAATGGCACTAAGAAGCAAGCAGTTTCTAATATCAGACAAAAGACCTTAAACTAAAACTAATCAGAAGAGATGAAGAGCATCACTTTATTCTTATCAAAGGAACAATTAACCAAGAAGACATAAGAATCATGAAAAAATATATATTTGCACTATATAATATATATATATATATATATATATCATACTCTTGTGCAACAAACTTCAAAAACACAATTCTGCAGGACTTAAAGGCACAAATTAATCCCAGCAAACTAATAGTGGGAGACTTTAATTCCTCACTGAGCCCATTGGACAGGTCAGCTGGACAAAGAATAAACAGAGAGACATCTGAACTGAACAATATGATACAGCAAAATGGACCTAAAAGACATCTACCAAATATTCTACCCTAGCACCAAAGGATGTAGTTTCTATTGAGCACCCCATGGAACTTTCTCCAAAATCGACCACATACTGGGGCACAGAACAAACGTCAAGAAAAAATTGAAATAATTCCATGCATTCTATCAGACCACAATGTAATAAAATTTAATAACAGTAACTACAGGAACTCATGGAGATTGAACAACACACTCCCAAATAATGAATCAGTCAAAGGAGAATTTAAGAAGGAAATATTCCTGGAATTAAATGAAAAGGACAATATAACACAACAAAACCTCTGGGATACTTTAAAAGCAGTCCTAAGAAGGGAATTTATAGGCCTAAGTATATACATTAAAAAAACAGAAAGAACACAAATAAATGACTTAATATCACAACTCAGGACACTTGAAAGACAATAACAAATGAATCCCAAACCCAACAGACAAGAATGAACAAAAATCAGAGCAGAGATTAATGAAATAGAAACAAAGAAAATGATACAAATAATCAATGAGTCCAAGATCTGGTTCTTTGAAAGGATGAACAAGATAGACCTTTAGCCCAGTTAACCAAAGGAAAGAAAGAGCAACTCCAAATCAACTAAATTAGAGTTGAAAGGGGATACATCATAAGAGACAACAAAAGGACTCAGAACATTTATGGGAATACTTTAAAAATCTATGCTCAGCCAAGTGTGGTGGTGCATGCCTTTAATCCTAGCACTCATGATGGAAGGCAGAGGCAGGCAGATCTCTGTGAGTTCAAGGCCAGGCTGGTCTACAGAGTGAGCTCCAGGCCAGCCAGCCGGGACTTAAAGGGAGATCCTGTCTTGAAAAAATACCAAAAAAGATCTATGCTCTATTAAATTTGAAAACCTAAAAGAAATGGATTAATATCTGAAATCCTGGGAATCACCAAAGCTTAACCAAGATGAGATCAACAGCTTAAACAGACCCATAACATATGAGGAAATTGAAACAGTAATACAATATCTCCCAACTAAAAAGAGCCCAGGCCCAGGTGGACTCACTACAGAATTCTCCCAGACATTTAAAGAGGACTTACAACCAATATTACTTAAGTTATTCAAAAAGATAGAAGCAGGGGGAACTCTCTCAAATTCTTTCTCTGAAGCTAACATCATTGTTAAAACCAAAACCAGGCAAAATTACAACCAAAAAAGACAACTATAGACCCATATCCTTAATGAATATAGATGCAAAAAGTCTCAACAAAATATTGCAAAAAGCATAGAGGCACATATCAAAAAGTTTATCCACCATGATCAAGTTGGATTTATTCCAGAGTTGCAAGGATGGTTCAACATACAGGGACCATGGGGCTTTTAAGTTTGTACTGTTTCATGTTGTGATATTGTTAGCACCATATCTTGGGAATAAGAAATGGAAAGGGGTGGTTTAATAGTAATGTATGATGTGTGTCACATTGGCAAGGGGTCAATTGTGCTGGATAGCTTTAGTGTCAACTTGACACACCTGGGTTGAGAGAGCCTTAGCTGAGGGAGTTCAGCAGGCTGAGCATGGGCCCGGGGAACAAGCCAGTAAGCAGCATTCCTCTGTGGCCTATGCTTTGACTCCTGCCTCCAGATCCTGCCCTGAGTTCCTATCTTGGGCTCCTTAAGTGATGAACTGTGTCCTGGCAGATGTAAGACAAATAAACCCTTTCCTCCCCAAAATAAATAAATAAATAAATAAATAAATAAATAAATAAATATCATAAATCATATAAATGGACTCAGAGACAAAAACCACATGGCTCTCAATTCATGCAGAAAAGGAGGGAACCTACATACAATAAACCCACAGTTAACATCATTCTAAGTAGAAAAATATTAGAAGCATTCCCCTTAAAGTCAGGAACCCAACAAAGCTCCCCACTATCTCTACTCCTTTTCAATATAGTGCTTGAAACTCTTGCTAGAGCAATAAGACAAGAGATGGAAATTAAAGGAGTACTAATCAGAAAAGAGGAGGTCAAACTATCTATTTTTGCAGATGACATGATATTACACCCAAGGGAAGCCAAAAATTCCACCAGAAAATGCCTAGAAATGATTAACATCTTCAATAAAGCAGTAGGTTACAAAACTAATCTACAAAAATCGGTAAACTTTCTCTATACCAGTAACAAGCAATTGGAGAAGGAATACATTGGAAACCAGTCTATTCCCAATAGCCTCTAAAAAATAAAATACCTTTAAACAAACCTGACTAATGCACTAAAGATCTCAGTGAAAACTTTTTAAATCTTTACAGAAGAGACTGAGGAAGGCACCAGAACATGGACATCCAAGCCAAAGTAATATATAGATCCAATGCAATCCCAATCAAAATCCCCATGACTTTCTTCACAGAATTAGAAAAAAAACTGTAAAAATCATATGGCAAAAGCTAAAGCAACCTGAAGCAAAAACTGAAATGCAAGGGAGATTACTATGCCAGAATTCAAACTCTATTACAGAGCTACAGTCATAAAAACATCATGGTACTGGCACAACAATAGACCTGTAGGTAGAATGAGGGAACAAAATTGAAGACCCAAATTTGAGTACATGCAATTTCAGTCACTTGATATTTGACAAAGCAGCCAAGAACACTCAATGGAAATAAGGCAGCATCTTCAGCAAATAGTGCTGACAAAACTGGATCACCACATGTACAAGAATGATACTAAACCCCTACATTTCAGCTTCTGAAAAAATCAACTGTAAGTAGATCAAAGACCTAAATGTGAAACCAGAAACTGAAAATGTTAGAATAAAACATTGGCAGTAACCTACAAGACATAGGTGTAGAAGAAAATTTTTTAAATCAGACAGTAGTTATGCAGGAAATAAGTCAATAATCATTGAGTTGGACCTCATTAAACTAAGAAGTTTCTGTACAGCAAAACAAACAAGCAAACACATGAAGTGAAGAGAAAAACTCATAGAATGGGAGGAAATCTTCACTAGTGACACATCTGACAAAGATTTAACATTCAGAATATATAAGTTATTCAAAAAACAAAAGAGCAAGAAGATAAATGACCAAGTTTGAAGATGGGCTAAAAATCTGAACAGAGACTTCTCAAGAGAGGAAGTAAAGATGGCTAAGAAACATCTTAAAAAGTGTTCAACATCAGTAGTAATCAAGGAAATGCAAATTAAAACCACTTCAAGATTTTCTTTTTTATCTTTTATTGAATTTTTGTGCATTTCATACATCATTTCTCATTCAACCCAGACTCATTTCCCCTTCCATGCCCCCCTCTCCCAAGTTCATGCAGTCTGCCATACATGTCCTGTTTCCCCTTCTGAGTCTTTTCAAAGTTTTTCAAAGCAGAAGATTATTTGGGGGGGGGGGGACTCTACTGCTTCAGTCAGTTCCCTGTCTCAGTTCTTTTGTTGTTGTTGTTTCCTCCAATCCATATTGTTTCAACATATGCATTTATACATGTCACCCATGTACTAAAATTACATCATCTGAAAATGAACTGTTTGCTAGTTCCATATCTTATTTTTCCCTTTTAATTTTATATTTTTCCCTTTTAATTTTATATTGCTCTAAAATACGCAAAGAGTTGGAACCAATCCAAGTGCCCCTCAACCAACAAGTGGATAGAGAAAATGTGGTACATCTACACACTGGAGTTGTATGCAGCGGTAAAGAAAGATGACATCATGAATTTTGCAGGTAAATGGATGGAACTAGAAGGCATTATGCTAAGTGAGGTAACAGTCCCAGAAAAACAAACGACGAATGGTATCCCCCATTTGTGGATGCTAGCATCAAGTAAGGCAAACTGAGTAACATTAATGTTATATTTCTCTTTATCTAAAAGCAACTGTGCTCTTAGAATGTGAATCCCTTAATGGACTCTAGAATTAAGATTTCATCTTTTGTTGTTCAAGAACTGAAAAAAAACCTCTGGAAAGACTCAGAAAAATGTGCAGGACATGTATGGCAGAGTGCAGGGACTTAGGTGGGGTGGGGGCATGGAAAGGGACATGACTCTAGATTCAAATGAGAAATGATGTGTTACCTATGGAAAAGTTTAATAACAATAAAAAAATTAAAAGGACAAAAACTTAGAAACGAAAACTCAGCAATGGAAAAAAAACCTACATAAATTATGGGCATGAGATTAATGGAATAATGCACACTCATTAAATGCATGAAACAAACAAACAAAAAAGATTTCATCTTATCCTGGTAAGACTGGCCATGCTCAAGAAAATAAATGCTACCAAATGATGGAGAAGTTGTGGGCAAAGGGGAGCACTCATTCACTGCTGGTGGGAATGCAAATTCATGCAACCTATATGGAAAACACTGTGGAAAACTCTTAAAAGAGTAAAAATGAACCTACAATTTGACCCAATCATAACACTCCTGGGTCTATACTCAAAGGATTCATATTATTGCATATATATGTACATATCAATGTTTATTGCTGTTCTTTTCCATGATGGTGATGAGCTGGAAACAACCTAGGTAGCCCTCAACTGATGATGAGTAGAAAATGAAAATGTGGTACATTTACACATAGGAGTTCCACGCAGCAGTAAAGAAAGACAATATCATGAAATTTGCAGATAGATGGATGGAACTACAAGTTGTGCTAAATGAAGTAATACAGACTCATAAAGACAGATGATATATGTTGTCCCTCATTTTATGGATCCTGGTACCAAATCCATGTATGTAAGTATATACCATAATGTAACTGCAGCAATCAGGCAAATGAAAAGGAACCAGGAAGGTAAAGGGAAGGAGGGAACCTGAGACAACAACCCAAGATAACAGGTGTTACTAAGGGAGTATAAAATCAGGATATCTCAATAGGAAGGGAGTAAAGGGTTATAGAAGAAAATGGGGGTGGGATAAATTAAAAAAAAAGAATTCCAAGAGAAGTGGGGTCATTGGAGACTGGAGGTATCAAGGGAGCAATGTGATATTTTAAATGGAGAAGGCATGAAAAACACATGAAATTAATGCTAGACAGGTAAAGGGAGAGAGAACTAAATAATGCCTTGCTAATGTAAAAAAATATGAAAGAATCATATTAGCCTAAAAATCTATTGACGAATCACACACAATACCTCTACATGAGTCCATGTGGGAAGATAAGGCTGCATATCTAGAAACAGTACAAAGCAGGACAAGTCTTCCTTTGAATTGTTGGCCAGGATAATCCAAGAGACTCCCCAAATTACACAGGCTATTGTCACAGCCCTTGATTGCCTCCCAGAACCTGAAGTTAAGACCATATTGCTGAAGGCAGGAAATACTTCCGAGACTGGATCTTGAGAAATGGACCTGGATCTGACTGGGAAACCACCACCCTTGAAAGCTAGCTCTCATAGCTGTGGAGAGCAGTATGCAATCCACTAAAGGACATCATCATTGGATGGTCCAACATCAGTCTCAAGACAAAATATCCGCATCAATGATCTACAAAGCATATGACATTGGTGAAATAGAGTCACTTCTATCTTGGGGGAAATCAATGGCTAACCAATTGTATCTAAAGACCACTCATTGGAAGGAAACTCATATATGATGTTGTTAATATAACCAGATGCACACAACTGGAAAGGTCATAGGTCTTAAACTATTCCATAAGGTTGACACACCCTTAGGCCAAGGTAACATTTTATTAACTAGAAAAGAAATATCCTTATATTTACAGAAAAATAACTCAGATACCACTCAGAAAAGAAGTTTCTTTTGCTCTAGATGAAAATAGTACAAAGTCCCACAACTGGACACACACAGACATTTTATGTAAATGGCTCATGCCTAGGAGAAACATCTACAATACAGCCTCTACACACAAGACCCAAGCATCATAGAACAAGGACCCAAGAAGGTCCACAAAAGGATATAACTCCAGGATGCAGGAAAATAGAAAGTAACTAGGGAAGTAAAGGGAAAGAAGAAACCTGAGAGAGAAGAAGATTTGGAGACAGGTGTTGAGAAGATGCAAGATGGGACTTAACATGTATGGCAGAATGCATGAATTCTGGTGAGTGGGGCATGGATGGAGAAAGAGGTCTAAGTTTGATAAAGACATTTTGTGTGACATGTACAAAAGCTCAATAAAAATTAAGGAGAAAAAATAAAATAAAATATTTTATTATTAAAAAAAGAAGAGAGAAATGGGAGAAAATGAACTATTTAAATGGTAATGGGGGTGTTTTATGCAAGCAAGTTTGGGGATAAAAATGGGATGAAAAGATTCAAGAGATATGGGACCATAGGAGACTGGTATTATCAAGGGAGAAATGGGCAAATGGGGATAGTTTAAATGGGAAGGGTATGTAAAGAGAGTTAGACATGGAGAAAGGAGAGATAAATAATATTAAGCTAGTATAAAAAAACAGAGGGAATCATGTTAGTCTAAAAACCTAATGACAAATTACACATAAAATATCTCTACATGAGTCCATGTGTACAGCTGAATGCTACATAACTAGAAATAGTGCCAAACAGGATAAACCTTCATTTGAGTCATTGGACTAAATAGTCCAAGAGACTCTCCAAATTCTACAGGCTACTGCCACATCTCTGGATTGCCTCCCAGAACAGGAAGGTAAGAGCATATTGCTGAAGAGAGGACATACTTCAGGCACAGGATTTGGAGCAATGGAAGTAGAACTGACCTGAAAGCCACTTCTCCTGAAGCCTAGCTCTCACAACTTTGGAGAGCACTACACAGACTTTTAAGCAAGAACATCAACAATGGTCCAACCTCAGATTGAAGGACAAATAACCACCTCAATGATCAGTACAGTAACTGACATTGGTGGAGTAGTGGTACTTCTATCTTGCAGGCAATCAATAGCTACCACATTGGACTTAAAGCCTACTGAATGGGAGGAAACTCATGTGTGGTACTATAAACATAGCCAAGTGCACATGGACGGAGAGGTCATAGATCTTGGAAAAAATATGAAGACTGTCACATCTCTAGACAAATGTAATTTCTTACTACGTCCAATATGTATCTTTTTATTTACAGACAAGTGTCCCAGTCATCAATCATCAAAGAAGCTTCTTTTGCACCCGACAGAGTCTACTACAGAGTAGAACAGATTGTCACACACAGACATTGTCTGTGAATTGCTCAAGCCTAACTCACACATCTATAATGAAACCTCTATACCTAAGGCTCATGAAACATAGAACACTAATGCATCTCTCAATTCTCATTAATGAATCTCCCTTGTGCAACAGAGGGCCAGGAACAGAAAAGGTCACAAATGGCTAAAAGATAGAGAACAAAATTTGTAGACTATGGGTCCTTGGAGAGTACTCATATATTAAACTCCACCCACCCAGGGTTCAAGGACTTCAGAAGAGGGGGTAGAAAGATTGTAAGAGTCCTAAAAGCTCCCACAACCTTAATCCTGCAGCCTACAGCAATGGTATCAGCATGTACAAGACCCATGCAAACTCAAGAATACAAAAACCCAGCACCTAAACATGGAAATGGGCAGCAGGCCCCCACGCTTAGTATAAGAACTATTGGCAGTTGGTACTGCTGGGTGATGAAGAGCTGATCTTCCTAAAGGCAATGCCTCTAGATAGTCCTGTTCATCAGTGGATGAACTTTCACTGAGGAAAGTTTGGGGAAACTAACTTTACATGACAGGCTTTAACACAAATGACAGCAGGTCATACCTAAGGCTCAGGGAACATAGCAGAACAAAAAGAATATTAATGCGTCTCTCAACCCTCATAAAGGAAGCTTCCTCATGCAAGAGATGGTGATTAATCCAGAACACCAGAACTGTGTCAAAGCACAAATAATACGAGACCACAACATGCTTGTCCCTGGGTCTTAAGACACCTACATCAAGCCTCTGCCAAGCAATGCTCAGAGTCCATTGTGGAAGAGGGCACAGGAAGGCTGTAAGAGCCAGGGATGGTGTATTCCACAAGGAAACAGAGTTTTCCAAGTGTCTGCGACCTCGCTTATATGATCTTACAGCAATGAAGAAAACATGCACAAGACCCATGCAAGCTGAAACCAAAGAAAAACTGAGCATACATGTGGAGAAATGGGTAAGAATCCCCAATATTATCTGAGGAACTATCAACAATTGATGACTACCGGTAGGTGGAAAGTTGGTTTTCTTTAAGGGAGTGATGTTGGCTAGGTTCCTGTGGATGGACTCACACTGAAGGAAATTTAGAGACACAAATGTAGTTTGATAAGCTTTAACATATATGACAGGATACCTGAAACCCAATGAGGAGGCTATGGAAGTGGGTGGAGATGGGGAAGCAGTCTAAATATGATCAAGATATTTTGTATGAAAAAGATGACCATTAGGTTAAATCAGGAAAATGACATGGAACAGCAAGGATGCTTAGGCAGAAATTGGACATGAATATGCACACACATATACACATACATAATTTATACATACACATATATGCATCTTCACAAACCTTTTAAAATGTAAAACTGAACAGGAGCAATATCATATGCTATCTAATACTATGAGACCTGCTTTGAAAACAACCTCATACAAAACTAATTTGTTGAGTGGATTATAATAATTTAAGTCACAAAAGCCACTTGTCTAAACACATAAATTGCATCATACATTTCTACTGTAATGCTGATAAATAGCAGAATGAAAAATAATATACCATATCATTAGGTAATTAAATAAGCATGAAGTTTGGGCCAATATTCTCCAAAATCCTGAATATAGTTTTTTATGTAAATAAATATAACTAAACATCATTCTTCTCTGAAATCAGACTCTAGAGTTATTTATATATTTACCATATTTTTATACATTCTTAAAAATTTTGAAAATGTTCCACAGCAGTGAAAAATTACAAGGATGAAATTTATCTTTTATCTCTTTTTGAAACCAATCTCTAGTTGTAATCAGTTTTATCGTGTTAAGGAAATGTTATGTATTTCATAGTTCAGGAAAGATAAATTCTTTAGGTAGTTGTTTTTTTTTTTTTTTTTTCTTTTCGAAACAGGTTAGGTAGTTTTAAAATCATGACCAAGAAGGCAGAGAGATGAAAGATTTTGGACAATAATGTATTAAACAAGTAAGATTGAAGCAGGAACCTGTAAGATATATCTCCTCATTTTACCAATTTTCAGTCTTTTTAGAACTTAAGAAAGTCTACTTTAAGTGAAGAAGTGAGGCCAGATGGCAGCGGAAGAGAAATATAGCAGAGGGGCTAATGGAAAAGCCATTTGAGGAAAGAGGAACTCTTTCATAAATTCCAGTCGGTTCAGCAAAATTTGACAAAATTAGATAACACACTGTGCATACTTTGTTAGGCAAAGTGACATTCTCAGCTTTAGAATAATATAACCTTATATTAATTAAACTTCTAATCTTTTGCCTATACAAAACCTGAAGACATATCTCTCCTTTAAAAAGATAATGATGGGTCTGGAGAGCTGGCTCAGTAGTTTAAAGCATTGGCTGCTCTTGCACAGAACGCATGTTTGATTCCTTCCACCCACATGGCACCTAACAACTGTCCATAACTCCAGTTTCAGGGGATCAGATTCCCTCTTCTGATCTCAGCAGGCATTGCATAATGTGGCTGCATTTACATGCAAGCAGACAATACTCATACATATAAAATAAAAATCTAAATAAATAAATCTATAGTATATTTTTAAAAAAGATGATGAAGCTTTTCTTAAAGATCTTAGTATTATTTTAAATTCACCTCTTTCATGCTCCCAGGACATTTTGCTTGCAGCCTTTTTGCAAACATCCATTATAAATCAAATGCAGAGTTTATTAACCAAAATCTGTAAAAGGCAATAAGCCAGCTAATACATTACAATACACAGGGATTGCACCATAACAAATACTGCAGGTTCAAACTATGAATTACTTGTTTCTCAATAATGTCAGAGTACTTTATGAACTAGCATGCTAAAATTCAATCTGCAGTGTATATACTTGTGAAACTGAGAGCCCATGAAAGCAACATATAGCTAAAAGTTCTGTTCTGAAGTGCCTGGCTGGGCTCGACTACACTTTCTCATGGCTGCATCACTATTACACTCCAAAAATCAGAATAGGAGCCACACCCTGATCCTGAATAGCATCTTCCAGGTATTGTTTGCTTTATTCTGAAATCTTGAACAAAACCCCAAGAGTCCTCAGATCTTCTGGGAGTAAAACTTCAGACAAAAACAGGATAACAAGAATCCAAAAAACCTGCAGAATTAATATGTCAAAGCAGGATTTAACTACAGTATAGCTGTTAAGGGCTATCTTGTCGAAAAAAAAAAAAATTAACTTGTAGATCCTTGTACAGAGCTTTCTACAGCAGGCTCCCATTGCACTACATTGCCCCATTCAGCAGGGCAGCGCCATCTTTTGGTGTCATTGTCTCAGAAGCAACTCAGTTTCCTCAAGGTCTAAACAGGCTTGAAATTGCTTACCTGACTCACAGGCAAATGTCTTGGATGTTTCGTCATGAAAGATAATTGCCACTGCGTGCTTCTTTGTCTCTCGGGGCAGTCTGGTTATATTTTTGATGTTGTGCAGCTCGGTTACCTTGAAAGAGAAAAGGATTTTAATGTTTAGTTTTGAAGTCTTGAAGTTCAATCCCAAAGCCATAAGCATTCTAGGCACGCACCCTACCACTGAATTATATCTCCAATGAGAAAATATTTTAAAATTAAAAAATATATATTTTTATGTGTATGAATGTAGTCTGCATGTAGGTTTGTGCACCCATGTCGTGCAATGCCGCGGAGGTCAGAAGAGGGTGTCGGATTCCTCTGGAACTGGAGTTAAAAACAGTTCTCAGCCGCCATGTGGGTGCTGGGTATCGAACCCGTGTCCTCTGCAAGAGCAGTTGGCGCTCTTAACCGCTAGGCCATCTCTCCAGCCCCGAGAAAATATTTTTAATTTCGTGTGTAGTATATGTGCTCTACCATAGTGTTTAAACAAAATGACCAATTATCAACACCTTACAATACTTTGCTATTAGGGCTGGAGAGATGGCTCAGCAGTTAAGAGCCCCAACTGCTCTTGCGGAGGACCCGGGTTCGATTCCCAGCATCCACATGGCAGCTAAGAACGGTCTTTAAACTGGGCGTGGTGGCGCACGCTTTTAATCCTAGCACTTGGGAGGCAGAGGCAGGTGGATCTCTGTGAGTTCATTGCCAGTCTGGTCTAGAGTGAGTTCTAGGCCAACTGGTGCTACAGGGAGACCTTGTCTCAAAAAGACAAAAAACAAACACACAAACAACAACAACAACAACAAAAACCCACTTTGCTGTAGATAAATGTAGTAACTTTAACTCTATCCAAAAATCAATAAAGAAGTAAACATAATGTGTTCACTCAGGCTTTCAATTTTTGTCATATTTTATATTGGTAGCTTTATTTTGAAAAATTCTAATGATAATGCAGAATAGCTTCACAGAGTCTGTGCTTTTATTAAAGTTGTATCCCCAGTAAGCAATAACAATTTGATACACAGAAAATTCTCATTAAATATGTGTTGAATATTGATGAGATTTAGCATCTCATCTCTCCCCTAACACCCACCTATCATGAAAGTTCCAGACAGGATTACAGCCACACTGCTTCTGACACTTACCAAAGGGTTATGTCAAAGTTTTAGTTTTGGAACGTGTATGCCAATTATTTTCAAAAGCATAACCCCTAAGGACAGAGAACTTACGAGTGTTAGATCCTAGACACCAAGAGAATTAAAGGAAATGAAGAATGAGATTTCAGACTAAGCAGGTGGTGCTGATCATGTTGCCTTTTTTATATAATTTTACTCTTGTTGCTGTTGTTCTTATTAATTTTTTCTGTTTTGTTCTTTTAAAATACTTTATTTATAGTTTTATTTTATATGTATGCGTGTTTTGCCTACATGTGTGTAAGTGCATCCATGTCAAGCAATGCCTTAGGAGGTGAGAAGAGAGTGTTAGATCTCCTGGAACTGGAGTTACAGATAGTTGTTAACCACCATGTTGCTGCTGGGAATCAAAGGCAGGTCCTTTGCTACAGCAGCCAGTGTTCTTAATCACTGAGCCATCTCTCTAACTCCAATTTTGTTCTTTGCTTATTAATACATTTTGTTGCTTCACCATCTCACACATGTATATAATGCATTCTGATTACTCTCCCATCTCCCTCTATTTGTAATAGTAAATATTAGAAGGGTTTTTTAATATTTTACTTTCTAATATTTACTAATTTTAGTATTTTTAACTTAATCTATATACAAGTTTCATGAAATCCCTTTAAGTTGCTAGCAGCATCACCGTTGTATGATAGGAAGAAAATTGATGATCAGAGGATGTACCTATCAATGCTATAAAATCCAGTGAGTAGAGGGACAAGACTGGTCCTGATGCCCAGATGCCTGAGTTTCCATGTTATTGCTCTCTAAAGTGGACTTAATGTAAGGAGCATCCTCTTTTGATAAAGGCCTCTCTTCTGATTTATTTTTTGTAATGAACAATGCTTGTAGTTTATTGCATGTGATTCAACTGTTTTGAAGGAGAGTGATGAGAAAATATGTAATTTCATTCTCAACTTCGAATGCCCTACTAAAAACAATGACACTGTGTTCTAATCATGATGTACATATTAAATGTATTTCAAATTTTCTTAGTATTTCTAATATTGATTGGACACCATAGTAGGGAAGTAGTTAAAATGATCAAATCCTGACCAAAATTTGTACCTATATAATATGAAATTTCACCTGCGAAATACAATTATGTGGTTATAATTTTAAAGGCTCTGTGTCACTTCTCCTCTATTCCTTGACATTTTTTAGACTCCTAGTTATATGATATAATAGAAGAAAAAGCCTGTTATTTACAGTTGCTGGACAGGCTATTAAGAGCAATTCTTGTTTTTGGTTACATGTAACTCATAGTTCTGTGACATCCAAGAAATTTGTTCTAATATATCCCCTACGTATGCTTGCTCTCCTCTCAACTTTGTCATCTTAAGATTAACATCCAAATTATATAAAGTAGTGATTTTTGCTATGATTTCTTTATATATAAAATATTTGCATATATATATATTCATGCAGATATATTTCATCTATCATCTACTTATAAATCTATCCTATATCCACAATCTGGCTATAAATTATCTATTATTTATCAGTCCATCTCTTTACCTGATCTATCATTTACCTGAATTATGTCCTCTCCCAAGAAAGAAAAATTACACACCAATATCTTTTAATTTCTGAAGACTAGTACCCTGAGGAGAAAGATAAAAATTATTTTTTTGGTAACAGTGACTCATATATTATATTTTAAACACACAAAAGCATGTTCTTAAATAAAACTTAACTCCTGATAATTACAAAGATAAAATAATTGACCGAATAGTGTTTAAATTAAATTTTATTCTATGCTGATAAATTGAAGTTATGTTTGAGAAGATATATTATTTCCAAATAGTATTAACTTCAGCTAAACAAGAATCTTATAAAAATTGAGCATAAAAGAAGGAAGATTGCATGTCAAGAATTAATGTCAAAAGGTGAATATACTGTTCGTGTACTGCTATAAATTTATATGATATAAAATTTCTGTACTAAGGAAAATAATATCATGAAAACATTTATAATTATGTAAGAGCCTTCCTGAATGTTTTAATTTACAAATACAAGATAATACCAGAACAGATACTGTGGACTTTATATTTCATTTTTATTCTCATAGAAAAAATCAACAAACTAAACTTTAGATAGATTTGTGAAACATAGCAGGCACAAGGGACTACTCAGTGCCTCAGGCAATCTGATAGCTGATGCAGTTCAAACAAAGCACTTGCTCTCCTGGAAAATTTGCATTTAGCAATGTGGAGTATCTGAAAGCAGACTTGGTTCCTATGGTTTCCATAGTAATTGAGGGGTGCTGCTGATCAGTATGATGCCATCCCATCTGTAGCTTAAGAATTAAAGAGATGCTAGGAAATAAAAGTCCTGATGAGGAATATAAAGTTCTAGCTCCAAAAAAGTCTGAATCTGAACAATTTAGATTAATATCCATGTAATTACAACTCCTATGTTTATTTTCTATTCTTAATATTGGGTGGATTTGCCATGCATGCGTATAGCTGAAGGCTATGTAACAAAAACAGTGCCAGGCAGGGAAACCTCATTTTGAGTTCCTGGTCTGAAAAGCCCAATAGAATACTGTGAAGAACTGTGTGTCCTTAAGTTAGGACAAATTTTAAATAATTTCTAGTGTTTTAAAATAAAAATTCTATTATTATTAGTCTAAAACCTGCTAACATGAAATAAAAGTAATTATCATATATAACTTTTACATTCATTAAAATTGTGAAATCTTGAAATTTTCAATGCCAAAACCAGTAAATTATTATTATTGTTATTATTATTATTGTTATTATTATTAGAGACAGGGTCTCCCTGTAGCCTCAGCTGTCCTGGAACTCACTCTGTAGACCAGGCTGGCCTTGAACTCAGAGATTCAGAGATCCACCTGTCTCTGCCTCCTCAGTGCTAGGATTAAAGGTGTGCATTACCACACCCTGCTAAAACCTATGACTCTGCTGGGAAAACCAGTAAATTATTTTCTTACTTAAAAATTCAACACGGCTTTCCAAAAAAAAATATTTTCACATGGCTATAAGGACACAATATGTCTAGCAAAATTTATCAATTACTTTAAATAAGTGTGAAGTTAACATAGAACTGAGCAAAATGAATATTTGGAAGTACTTTGAGATGTTCAGATCTCAATAAAAATGCCTAATGTGCAACAATTGAAAACCTCTATACCTGACAAGTGACAGAATTAATATGTAAATACAAACACATGGAAGTTAAGATTTTTCTGGCATATGCTATTTCATTTTTATTTAATGAACAATCCTAATTCATGATTTAAAGTACAAATAGTTCAAAGATTTAACCTTTTTCTGTTAGGAGCACATGATTGTGTAGGGTGGAAAGATTATACATGATACAGGCTGGAGGATGGCTCAGTGGTTGAGTGCATATAGTTCTTGCCGAGGAGCCGAGTTCAGTTTCTAGCCTGTAACTTCAGCTCCACAGGATCTGACACCCTCTTCTAGCCTCCTAGACAGTGTACTCAACTACACAAACCCTCACAGATACACATAATATATACATAATTAAAATGAAAAAATTCTTAAAAATAAGCACATTCTTGTGTGAACAAGGGATATAAAGGACGTGGATAATATCTCTATTAAAATTATTTGAGAATTTCATACACCCACACAATGTATTTTGACCATTCCCCATGCCCTCTTCACCAACTTTCCCTGTCTCTGTTAACGTATGAGGCCTTAGGTTGCCATGTCACAGACACTTGATTTTAAATAATAAATAAAATGGCAAAAATTTACAGATGCAAGCCTTATTCTTTCACTCAAGTTTATTTTTACCAGGTACAGATTTCATAGATTACCAAGCCTTGTGTGGTAATGCATCCATGTAATTCTAACAGTTCAGAGGCAGAGACAGGGACATCTCTGTGAGTTCAAGGCTAGCCTAGTTTACCCAAGAGGTTCCAGGCTAGCTACTGCTACATAGTGAGACTCTTTCTGCAAACACCAAAACAAAATGAAAACAGGTTTATCATAGTTACCATAAGAGATGTTATTATATATGAGATACTTTGTATTTTGTGTATTTATTTATTTGTTATTCTATTATTTATTTATTCATTTGTTTGTTTGTTTGAAAGTATTAGTAATCTCATTTCATGGGGAAAGAAATAGCATTTTAAATTAAAATGACCTCCTTCCAAGAGTGTGAAGATTCTTATCTTGCAAACCCTTAAATAGCTACCTTACTTCAAGACAACTTAATGCTTTTTTCTACTTTGGAATTCAGACAGCTGCAATGTGCTATATTTGGTCAAGCGTATGGAAACTGCTATGTCTCATACACAGGTACAACTGCGAAAAGGAAGAACAATTTCAGAGCATTTTAAGCCAGCTGCAACTATTGTTCTTGGATTCTGTCTCCAGGGTAGATCCATGCTCTTCTGAAGACTGGGGAGTCTGACATCCTGTCTCTCTCTTAGATCAAGACTTATAGATCAGGGTTTTCGTAGATGTTGTACCCATGAAGGTTTCATATATTCTTGACCTGGTCATTGGAAAGATATTGATATATAGATAGAAAATCTTTCCCTTTGTAGGGCTACTTAGGAATTCACATTGCTGCATAGAACTCTGGCAAGGACTTGAGTATGTGTTCTGTCATAAAGTTTTGTCCGTTCTACTCTGTGAATATTCTCCTACTCAAGTCATCACCACGTGACTCATTCAAACCTTCACTCTTTCTCAACAGAGATATTTCCATTATGTTCCCATCAGCCTCCGCACTCCCCACCTGTCATTATCTTATTTCCATTGCTTCCAGACTAATATTTTTAAACTAAACATACAACTATGCCCCTCAGGGATTTAGTCACATTTAATAAAACCTTGAAGTTGAAACTTCACTCTTCAGAAGGACCTGAAATTATTTAACTGCTTACTCTAAATCTAATCTCATCTATTTTCTTCTCTAACAGGAAATATGTTTCATCCATGCCCTGAATTTCTAGGGTTTCCTTAATAAAATACATCAAGTGAACCCTGGGCTGCAAATGAAATAGGATATTGAAGCAGCTGGTCACACAATCAAGAAACAGAGAGAATGAAACCATGTCAGTGCTCAGCTTACAGATTCCATTTTACATAAACAATCCCCTGCCTAGGGAATTGTCTCACCTAGAATTAAGTAAAATATTCCCACCTGGATTAAAGCAACCAAAATATATTTCACAGGCAAGCTAGAGCTCCATCTTCAGACAGCACTTCAGGTGCATTCTTTGGTTTTTATAGCTCTTGTTTATTTTCATACACTGGATTCAGTAATTAAAGGTATTAATTGATTCCATGAATTATTAATTCTTTACATAGCTAGATTTCAACATAGAATTTAGGTGGCTTTTGAACATAGTGTTTTCATTATTAAGACCACTAGTCATTTCTAAACTGATTTATTTCTAATCATATTGGAGAAAAATACTGTAAAACAAGATTTGTTTTCTTAGGCTTTCTGCTCTGAGGAGAACATACATAGACATTTTAGGAGCTACAAATAAAAAGACTGAATATCAGAGATAAAACTGTCCTTTGAGTTTGCTTTGCTTAATTAGGTTTTATCTGTTGTATCATGTCTTCTAGTAATTATGGGTATGAGCAGTTATGCACTCGAGGACAAGGTGATATTTTCTCAAACTAATCTTGTGACTATTAGATCGACTTTATTTTCTTGCTTAGTGACATTTTAGAATAAATAAATTAAAATAAATATTACAATTTAAAATTCATTATATTATTTGTGTTGTGCATTTTTGCTTTAGAATAACTGCAAATTAAACTAGACCCCAAACATTCAATGGATATTTTGCTACTATGATATTGTCTTTACACTATTTAAACATGAAAAAGTGAAAGTACATGTGTTATAATTACTAAAAGTTGTCTTTTAGCAGTTGGAGTCATGGTAATTAAGAGTAGATCTATACCTATCTGTTTAAAATCTCTTGTGTTAAATGTAATTATCTTTTGAAATGTCAAAGATTAATTTTTAGACTAAAAATAGAATCAAGAGAATAGATTAATCACAGTTTTTTTCATTCATCTTCTGAAAATTTTTATTTTGCTAATTTACTAAACTTGTATGGATATTCTGATTAAGGAAGAGATTTTTGGTTTTGAAACCAGAATAGTAGATTTTAGCTTCAAGTTTCATAAAAGTTTATCAGGATAGACAATATTGTTTTGGCAGGAGGAATTTTGGTTGATGGCACAATGCAGCAGGACCTGAACAAAAAGTCTAATTCCTGGAGTGATTTAAAACAAGAGTAAACCTAGTCTGTTCTCAAGCAATTACTTCCTTATTTCTCTTGGAACTGTTTATTCATCAAAAGGTGTACTGTCTTTATTTATTTAAACATTGAATCCAGTAAGATAGGGAATGTGGAAATTTGTCTCATTAGGAGGAAGTTTTCTTTTTTTTTAACCCCTGCTGAGTCAGAATGTCATTCGAAACCAGAAACAGAATTAAGTCCACATGTTGCTTGCAACATTGTTGCCTTCAATGTTGCTGCTTTCAGCAGTGATATTTTCACGATATATTCATACATGATTCTGGGCTGGGGCTAGAAGGGTCATGAGATTGAAATAGGAAACATAGTTTAATATTAAGGCTATATGTTATGTTTAGTTTAGCTTGTAAAAGTTGATTACTAGAAAAGCCCAAGGCCTGGTAAGATTGTTTACATAGTTTGTTCAAAGCTGGCTGAATTTAAGTAGGCTGATTACACAATGTGAAGGCAGATTGAATAGTGTTAAATAATTTCAAAACATAAGATTAGATTTGATTATAAGCTTAGGTTATACAGGAGACATTTCTAAAAAAGTATTCTCACACAGAATAGGTAAGAATATTACTTGTTTCTTATGTTTAGAGTGATAATTTAAATATTAGACTCACTTTATACACTGTATGCTTTAATAACAAGCTGATGAAACACGAATTGAAATTGTTTTATTCTCTTTCTTTTTATTATTTTTTATGTTTTTATTGACATTTTGTGCAATTCACATATTTCTCAGTCCAATTTTAGACTCACTCCCCTTTCCATGCCCCCTGCCCCACCTGAGTTCATGCATTTTGCCATACATCTATAGCATCTTTTGTTTTCAGTCTTTTTAAAGTTTTTCTATACAAAGGTTTAGTGTTTGGGGGCGAAGTTTACTGTTTCAGTCAGTTTTTTGACACAGTCCTTTTGTTGTTGTTCTCTCCAAATCGTTCTGCTCCAAAATATGCTTTTCAAACATATACCAAAATTATGAAGTCTGAAAATGAACTGTATATTAATTCCAAAACATGTTTAGGAAGTCACATTTTCCCCTTTAATTTTATATTACTCTAAAGTATGCATACATGCCCTCCCCCCATATACCAAATTACAAATTCTGAAAATAAGTGGTAGGTTAATTCTAGATCCCATTAAGGTATTCACCTTATAGTGGTACAGTTGCTTTCAGGTAAAAGATATATATATGCACAATGCTCAGTTTGCTTTACTACTAGGTATTTGGTGCTAGCATCAACAGATGAGGGATACTATTCATTTTTCTGGGACTGTGTTACTTCACTTAGCATAATGTCTTCTAGTTCCATCCATTTACCTGCAAAGTCCATGATGTCATTTTTCTTTACTGTTGCATAGAGCTCCATTGTGTAGCTGTACCACATTTTCTGTATCCACTCATTAGTTGAGGGGCACTTCGGTTGGTTCCAGTTCTTCGCTATTGTGAAGAGAGCTGCAATAAACATAAATGTGCATGTATCTTTGCGGTAGGATGAGTTTGTGGGGATATACTCAGGAGTGGTATGATGGAGTCAGGTGGTAGGATCATTTTGAGTCTTTTAATGGTTCTCCACACTGCTTTCCATAGTGGTAGTACGAGTTTACATTTCCACCAGCAGTACGTGAGTGTTCCCCTTTCCCCACAACCTCTCCTGCATTTGGTATCTTTTGTTTTTGTGAACTTAGCCAGTCTTATTGGAGTGAGATGATATCTGAGAGTGGTTTTAATTTGCATTTCCTTGATTATTAATGATGTTGAACACTTTTTAAGATGTTTCTCAGCCATCTTTATTTCCTCACTTGTGAAGTCTCTGTTTTTCTATTTACTCCTCTTGAGTGGGTCATTTGTTTTCTTAGGTCTTTGTTTTTTGAGTAGTTTATATATTCTGGATGTTACTGCTCTGTCAGATGTATCACTGGTGAAGGTTTCATCCCACTCTGTGGGTTTTCTCTTCACTTCATTGATTGTTGTTTTCGCTGTACAGAAGCTTTTGAGTTTAATGAGATTCTACTTGTCAATTGTTGACCTTATTTCCTGTGCATCTGCTGTCTTTTCCTACACCTATGTCTTGTAGGCTGCTACCAACATTTTCTTCTATCACCTTCAGAGTTTTGGGTTTCATGTTGAGGTTTTTGACCATTTGGAGTTGATTTTTATGCAGGGTGAGAGGTAGGGGATTAATTTTATTCTTCCACAAAGGGTGATCCAGTTTTGCTAGCACCATTTGCTGAAGATGCTGTCTTTCCTCCATTGAAACTCTTTGGCCCCTTTGTCAAGTATGAGGTGGCTGAAATTGCATGTGCTCAAGTTTGTATATTCAATTTTGTTCCATTGGTCTACAGGTCTGTTTTTGTGCCAGTACTAGGCTGTTTTTATGACTATAACCCTGTAATATAGTTTGAAGTCTGGTAGAGTGTTGCTGCCTGTATTGCACTCTTTGCTCAGGGTCACTTTGACTATTCAGGATCTTTTGTTTTTCCATATGAATTTAAGGATTTTTCCCCAATTCTGTGAAGAAATTCTTGGGGATTTTAATTTGGATTACATTGAATCTGTATATTAATTTGGATAGAATGGACTTTTTACTAAGTCTGTGAAGAAATTCTTGGGGATTTTAATTGGGGTTACATTGAATCTGTATATTAATGTAGATAGAATGAACTTTGTACTTTTTAAGTTTCCCAATCCATTAGTTTGGGAGGTCTTTCCATCTTCTGATGTCTTCTGCAATCTCCTTCTTCAGGAGTTTAAAATTTTTGTTGTATAGATCTTTAGTGTCTTTGGTTAAGTTTTTCCCAGATATTTTATTATTTATTTATTTATTTATTTATTTATTTATTTATTTATTTTACTTATTTATGTATTTATTCATTTATTGATTTGTGGCTATTATGAGTGAGAAGGTCTCCTTGTATTCCTTCTCCAGTTTCTTGTTGTTGTAAAGAAAGGCTACTGATTTTTCTAGGTTAATTTTGTGTCCCACCACTTTACTGAAACTCTTAATCATTTCTAGGTGTTTTCTGGTAGGGTTTTCAGCAGCCCTTAGATAAACTATCATATCATCTGCAAAGAGGGGTATTTTGATTTCCTTTTTTTTTCCAATTAGTACTCCTTTAATTTCCCTTTATTGCCTTATTGCCCTAGCAAGAGTTTCAAGCACTATATTGAAGAGGAGTGGTGATAGGGGAAGACTTGCAGTGTTCCTGCCTTTAAGGGGAATGCTTCTAACTTTTATCCATTTAGAATGATGTTGGCTATGGGTTTGTTGTATATGGCTTTGATGTTGAGGGATGTTCCCTCCAGTCCAATTCCCTATAGGACTTTAAGCATGAAGGGATGCTGGATTTTGTGGAATTTTTTTTCTGCATTAATTGAGATGATTGTGTGGTTTTTGTCTCTCAATCCATTTATGTGTTTTATGATATTTATTGATTTACATATATTGAACCATCCGTGCATCTGTGCTATGAATCCAACTTGATCATGATGGATAATCTTTTAGATGTGAGTCTGTATGCAGTTTGCAAGTATTTTGTTGAGAATTTTTGCATCTATGTTCATTAATGAAATGGGTCTATAGTTTTCTCTTTGGATTGTATTTTTGCCTGATTTTGGTATTAGAGTGATGCTGTTTTCATAGAAGGAATTTGGGAGATTTCCCTCTGTATTCTTCTGAACAATTTGGGTAATAACGGTTGTAAGTCTTTTTGAAATGTTTTATAAAATTTTGCCATGAAACCATCTGGGCTCGGGCTTTTTTTCCCTCATATATTATGAGTCTGTTTAAGCAGTCAGTCTCCTCCTGATTAAGCTTTAGCGAATTCCAGGATTTCAAATATTTATCCATTTCTCTTAGGTTTTCAAATTTAGTAGAATATAGGTTTTTGAAGTATTCTCAAGTGATTGTCTGTACCTTTTCTCTGTCTGTTGTGATGTTTCCCTTTTCAACACGAGTACAATTGGTTTGGAGTTGCTCTTTCTTTCTTTTGGTAAACTGGGCTACACAGCTATCTATCTTGTTTATCCTTTCAAAGAACCAGCTTTTGGATTCATTGATTCTTTGTATTGTTTTATTTGTTCTATTTCATTGATTTCTGCTCTGATTTTTATTATTTCTTCCTGTCTTTTGGTTTTAGGGTTCATTGTTGTTGTGTCTTAAGTGTTTTTAGCTGCAGTGTTAGTTGGTTTATCTGTCCTTTTTATGCTATTTTAATGAAGGCACTGAGGGCTATAGACTTTCCTCTTAGGACTGCTTTTAAAGTGTCCCATAGGTTTTTCTGTCTTGCATTGTCTTTTTGATTAGTTCCAGGAATGTTCTTCATTCTTTTTTTTTATTTCTTCCTTGACCCATTCATTATTCTGGAGTGTGTTGTTTAGTCTCCATATGTTCTTGTAGATAGTTGGGCTTATTCTGGTGTTGATAATTTTCTTGCACTGTGATCTGATAGAATGCATGAAATTATTTCAATCCTTTTGTATTTGTAGATTTTGGAGAATGTTCAATAGGGCACTGAATAGAAAGTATATTGTATGGTGTATGGTAGATATCTTTGAGGTCCATTTGGTGTATAGTATTCAGTTCAGATGTCTTTGTTTATTCTTTGTCCAGTTGACTTATTTAATGGGCTCAGTGAGGTATTGAAATCCCCCACTATTAGTGTGGTGGAATTAATCTGTACCTTGAGGTCCTGTAGAATTGTGTTTATAAAGTTTGGTGCACCAGAGTTTGGTGCATATATATTCATGATTGTGAAATCTTCATGGTTATTCGTTTCTTTGATAAGGATGTAGTGACCCTCTTTGTCTCTCCTGATTAGTTTTAATTTGAAGTCTATTTTATCTGATATTAGAATAGCAACTCCTGCTTGCTTTTTTGTACCATTTGCTTGGAATACTTTTTCCATCTTTTCAGTTTAAATTGGTGTTTATCCTTATGGGGTTTCTTATAGACAGCATATAGATGGATTCTGTTTCCTAATCCATTCTCGCAGTCTATGTCTTTTGATTGGGGAGTTCAGCCCATTAATATTTAAGGTTATTATTGAAAGTTGTGTGCTGCTTCCTTTTACCTTATTTTCTGTTTGCATTCTTGGTCTAGGTTTGTATTTCCTTCCACACTTATACTTTTATTCATTATTCTCTCTAGCTGCTTGGGGATAGTGTCTCCTTTCCTCTGACCTTTGAATTGCTTTGAGTATTTTCTGAAGGGTTAGTTTCCTGGACATGAATTCTTTCTTCTTGTTTATATCATGAAAGATTTTTCTTTCTCTTTCAAATATAATTGACATTTTTGCTGAGTACAGTAATCTGGGTTGGCATCTAAAGTCATTTAGCACTGGGAATACTTTGGTCCACATTCTTCTGCCTTTCATTGTTTGCACTGAAAAGTCGGCTGTAATTCTGATGGGTTTTCCTTCATATGTAACTTGTTTTTCTCTTGCAGCCTTCAGTAATTTGTCTTTGTTTTGGTCATCTAGTGTTTTAACTACGATATGATATGGGGTATTCCTTTTCTGATCTTGTCTATTTGGTGTTCCATGTGCTTCTTGTATTTGTATGGGTTTGCCATTTTTCAGTTTGGGGAAATTTTCTTCTATTATTCTGCTGAAGATCTGATCAATACATTTGTCCTGGGATTCTTCTCCTTCCTCTATCCATATGATGTGGAGGTCTGATCTTTTCACAGTGTCTTATATTTCCTGATTGTTCCACTCCAGTGATTTTTTTTTTTTTTGGTCTTTTCATACTCTTAGTTTGAGCATTGTGTAGTTCTTCCACCTTGTCTTTCAGTGTTTATATTATCCTTTCTGCTTCATCCAATCTGTTACTGAGGCTTTCTCCCATCATTTCCTGCTGATCTGATGAGTGTGCAATTTCCTTTTGCATTTCATCCTGTGATTTCTTTAGTATTCCCAGTTCCCTTTGGAGTTTGTCATTCTCTCTTTCCAGATCCTTGATTTTCTGGTCAGTTTCCTGTTTCATTTCAGCATTGGATCTTTTCAGTGTTTCCCCTTCATTCCTGAGTTTGTCATTCTCTCCCTTGATTACTTTGAGTATGTCTATTATTGTTCTTTTATGATCTGTGTCCTGGGTTATCTCTAGGGAGAACTCATTGTTGGAGTCTTCTATGTGACTGCTAGATTTTGTTGGGGATTTATTATTTGCTTTTCCCATGTTCTTGAATTTTCTTTGTGGTCTTGGTAAATGGATTTGATTTGTTATTTATAATCTGATGTGAAATTCAAATACTTCTTTGGTTGAAGGCCTGTTCCTTTAAGTTGGAAGGTTTGCTGCCTCTTCTGTTACTTTGTGCTCTGAGTCACCTTCTTTGTTCCCATGGGGATCGTCAAAAAGGGGTTGGGCCTTACTGGGTTTTGTCTGCCCAGTCCTATCACCACCACAGTGACCATCGGGATTTACTTGATCCGGTCTGGAAGTTGGAGGAGCTTCAGAGGCCCTGCACCCTGAGTTGGAAGTGATGGACCTGAAACCCTGGGCTGGAGGCAACAGGTTCCAATGGTCCTGGAACCCTGCACTGGAGGTGACAGGGTTGGGAAGGTCCTCAAACCCACCCCAAATTGAAATCTTATTACTGCTTACTTTTGACTGTATTTTCATCAGTTTCCAGTAGCTACATCCTTACATTTTCATCTTTGCTCTAATAAAAATAAAAGTACACATTGAAAAAAAAATTGGTACAAATTTATTCTTCTTTTTTTTTATTTTATTTTATTTTATTTTATTTATTTCGGTATGTGTATCAATGTACTGTCTGCATGCAGGTTTGTGCACCCGTGTCGTGCAATGCCGCGGAGGTCATAAGAGGGTCTCGGATTCCCCTGGAACTGGAGTTCTCCTGGAATTGGAGTTTCAGACGGCTCTCGGACGCCATGTGGGTGCTGGGGATCGAACCCGGGTCCTCTGTAAGAGCGGTCGGCGCTCTTAAGCAAAGACATTATGTATTCTGACAGAGCCCTCCCATGGGCCATTGCTTGATTATCCTTTCATGTTCATTATGAGTGACTGCAATCTCTGTCTTTTATATCTTTGACAGGTACAGTCTGTCAAATATTAAACCATATTATGAGATGCATCATCTAGGAATGAGTCATTACAGATACAGATACAGCAATATTACAACTGGCATTAACTACTGTTAGAACTTTGTGCTCAAGTATTCTGCATCTGAGCATTCAGTAACAACAAACAAAACATTCCAAAAATGATTATGTTTATATTGAGAATGCGAAAAATTTTCTTATTATTTCATAAACCATACGATATAATGATGTTTACAGAGCATTTAGTTGATATTACATATTATGAGTAACTTGGAGATTAAAGTCTATGGGAAGATGCACATAGGACATATGCAAGTTCTTTGCTTTTGATATGAGACTTGAGCACCAGCACATCTGTTGTCTGAGTTGGAATCAGTCCTCTATGGCTACTGAGGATTGACTCAATGTGCAATACACTATTGGCTGTTTACTCAGCCTAGGCTCCAATCCATTTGCTAACTTATTCAGCTATTCACATTTCCATTAAAAATTTTTTTTATTAATTTTATTTATTTCTGTATGTGTATGAATGTACTTTCTGCATGCAAGTTTGTGCACCCGTGTCGTGCAATGCCGCGGAGGTCAGAAGAGGGTCTCGGATTCCCCTGGAGCTGGAGTTCTCCTGGAATTGGAGCTTCAGACGGTTCTCGGCCGCCACGTGGGTGCTGGGGATCGAACCCGGGTCCTCTGTAAGAGCAGTCGGTGCTCTTAACCGCTAGGCCATCCCTCCAGCCCCCCACATTTCCATTTTAGAACCCTTGTGCCCTTGTGAGAGTCACTTTTCCTTAGTATTGGTGTATAACTCACTATTTCATTGTTAATAGTCTCCTAACCCATGATTTGTTTGGAAGAGACTATGATCTAAATGTAGGTAATGGGATGCAAACAGAAGTCTACCAGTGGCTTCAAGTAGTGTTTTCTGATGAAGCCAGTCCCTGGGTTTAGTGAAGCTATCTGCTTGGATATTGTGACTCAGACATGCATAAGATGGAATTCTTCTGGATTTGGGTGGGTGAGGCAACCATTCAGAGACAGAATTCATATAGAGAAAATAATGTAAGCAAGAATTCCTTGATTTTATTTGTTGGTTAAGAATTACTGAATCAAGTAACTCTAATACTAGCTATTTTCCTGATCATGTAATAATACAGAAAAATTTACTTCAGAAGGATGAGATGGAATTTTTGTTATTCATAACCCAAATGATCCCAACTTCATTCATTTTTTTTTCTACTGGAAAATAGTTGTCTTGATTTTGGAGATAGTGACACAGTTGAAGTCCTGGCCAAAATAAAAGCCAAATATGCCATTTCTGAGACTTTTCCTCTTTCCCATAATTATTACTATAGCCTTGACTTTAAACATTGTGTAATGTATCAATGGGAAAATAGAACTTAATGATTAGTCCTAGAAGGAAAAGTTCCCTATGGAATAGACCCAGATTGTGGACATGGCAGAATAACAGCCAGTACACTGTTATTCATAAGTTATTTTGATATTGTGTATTAAAAAATATTTTTATTGAAGTTTTGTGCATTTCACACATAGTTTCTCAGTCCATTTTAGATTCATTTCCCTTTCCGTGCCCTCCTCTGCACCTGAGTTCATGCATTCTGCCATACTTGTCTTGTATCTTTTTCAGAGTCTTTTAAAAGTTTTTCAGAGCAGAGGATTATAGCTTTTGAGAGAACTTTACTGTTTCAGTCAGTTCTTTGTCCCAGTTCTTTTGTTGTTGTTCCCTCCAATTTGTGTTGAAGTTATATTGTCTATTATAAACACAAACATAATGCATATTTAAGAGTAGGAAATATGGCAAATTAGCATGTATACTTTAAAATACAAAATACATGTAATACCCTAAATTAAAATTTCACTGTTCAATATTAGATATATTAAAAGCTATCTTTCAGCCACTGTTATTTTAATCAAGAAATTAAAAAAAAAATCAAATCTCGTGCTGGGTGTGGTGGTGCATGCCTTTAATCCTAGCACTCGGGAGGCAGAGGCAGGTGGATCTTTGTGAGTTCAAAGCCAGCCTGGTCTACAGAGTGAATTCCAGGGCAGCTGGGGCTACAAGGAGACCCTGTCTCGAAAAGACCAAAAAATAAAATCAAATCTCATCATTAGTAAATGGGGTTGAATAAAGATCCTCTAAACTGTAAGTTCAATAGAGCTGGAAAGAGAGCTCAGTCAGGAAATGCTCATTGTCCAAGCACGAGGACCTGAGTCTGATCCCCCAAACCTATGTTAAAAATGAGGGCATGGTGGTGCATGCTTGTAATCAGAGTACTGGGGAGACAGAGATTCTCTGGTCTTGTTGGACAGTGAATCTAGCCTACATGGCAGGGTCCACGTCAATGAGAAACCTGTCTCAACATCTTCAGGAATGCGATGGTAGTTTGACTTCTGACCATAGAAACATGGAGAGAGAGAGAGAGAGAGAGAGAGAGAGAGAGAGAGAGAGAGAGAGATCCAATTATTAAGTGAATGCGTCTTTGCTTTGTAGCTAGGATTGAGTCCAGAATCTTTAGAGAACATCACTAATTTAAAGCAGAGCTAATATCCTTTAACAAGTGTCCTTATAAGGCTGGAGCAGCAGGAGATTGAAGACAAAGACAGAAGAGTGACAGCCTTCCGAAGTAAAAGTCACACACCTTGCTTTCTGACTTCTGCAATCTAGAACTGTGAGAATACATTTACATGGCTTGAATCCACCAGGAGCATGAGAATTTGTTAGGCCAGCACCCAGAAAGCAAAACAAAAACAAAAACTAAACTTCACATAATTATTTTATGAGGACATAGCATGTCACAAATTTAGAATTCTTATATGAAAACAAAAGACAATCACTAAAAAATTTATACTTGGACCTACTCCCCTAACAAGATGCTAGACTCTTAAAAATCAAGGGATGGATCATTCTTGGTTTTCTGTGTCCTGAAAACATTGCATGTATTTTTGCTCTGACTTTGGGTAGTAAATTGTCCATTCAGTGACTTACGCAATTTCCCCAGAGCCCGGACCAATGACTGATGCACAGTCACAGGGAAGGTGGAGATCCACTGAAGTGAGACCTCCTTGTCAAAAGCTCTGTCAGGCTTAGGATCCTGGGGGAAAAGTATTGAAAAGGTGACAAAGTACAGAGCCTCCTTTGGAAAGTGAACTTGCTGATATTTTATGGGGCCAACAGGACAGTTTACCTGTTACTGAGCTGGTGCTCTTAATTCAGGAGCTGGTCACTAGAGGGAGAGGACAAGCACATGAAGGAGAAGCTTTTCAAAGGTCTATAATCACAGACTATGTAATTCCATGGGTATCATAAAACATTCAGCTTACACTTGAGGAAGTTTTACTAATAGTAATTTTATTCGGAGGCATCCAAAAACTTTATTAAATTTTTGTGATTTCCATACAATACAATCTGTTGGTATTTAGATCTTGCCCCATATCCACACCTCTCCTACTCCCCATACCCAATTGGGTGTGTGTATGCATGTGTATGCATTCTGCACACACACACACACACACACACACACGCACACACACACACACACACATGATACAGCCTATAGAGTCTGATTTGTGTCCCCAAATGTTCTTCAGTTTGGTTAACCTACCAAGAGTCCTATCCCTATAAGAGACAGTCTCTCCCCTTCCCAGTAGCCATCAGTTGTCAGAAATTCCTTAGTAGGAACTGGATCTTGTTGACATTTCTGGACTCAAAACACAGGAACAAATACCAGTTGAGTAGACAAGCTCCATGCTTAATGGCAGTTTCTGACATCTGGATAAAGCTATCATGAGCTGGTCAATATTTCTGGCTTACATTTATATATTAAGCCTCAACTCTCACAGAGATAACAAAACAAGAGCCAGTGGCATGGAAAGTGACATCTTTAGACTCTTGCTGTAAAAATGTTCATGCAGCTGTTCTAAAGATGCAGGCTATGATTAGGTACTAACCCTGATGACACAAGGGGATCTTTAAGGGTGTCACAAGCCAGATTCCAAGTAGAATAGAAAAGCCAGAGGGGGAAAAAAAACTGTGCTATGACGTTGTACCAATCTATAAATAGTGTGCAAGATCATACACTGGCTGCCTAGGCAATCTATTCAACCCAGTTCTCTCAGGTAAGTTTATGTAGATGGTAAAAGTAGCATCACACATACATTCTGTTCTAGGAATGTTGGAAGCACAGTGACTTACCCAGAAATTTCCACTGGTAATGGAAAAAGTAAAAGGTAGTATTATAGTCTAATCACAGATGGCTAAATTATCTGACCTTCACAAGAAAGTTTAGTAGTAACATTTATCTTATTCGCCAGCATGGATGGAAGTTCTTTCTTCAAAATACAATTATAAGATCAAGCTAATTTATATTTTCTATATAATCCTATACACATCTGTTTATTATCAACAGCAATTGAAACAACTTTTCCAGCATATACAGAGTATATTTAAAAATTGTAAAGTAGGGGCTGGAGACCTTGCTCTGTGAATAAGACCACTGTTTGATCTTGCTGAGGACCCTGGTTCAGTTGCCAGCACCTACAATGGCACCTAACAACCAACTATAATGTCAGTTCTAGGGCATACAACCTATTCTTCTGTACTCTGTGGCATTGCTCAACACAGGTGCAGTTACATCCATGCAGGCAAAGCACTCATACACATGAAATAAAATAAGTAAATGAAAAATAATTAATTAATTGTAAATGTAACAGGTTATAAAAATCCTTGCTAAATTAAAAAGATAAAAATTGCCAGGCGTGGTGGTGCAAGCCTTTAATCCTAGCACTTGGGAGGCAGAGTCAGGCAGATCTCTGTGAATTCAAGGCCAGCCTGGTCTACAGAGTGAGTTCCAAGACAATCAGAGCTACAGGGAGAACCTGTCTCAAAACGACCAAAAAAAAAAAAAAAAAGATAAAAATCATTGCATTCTATATAACTAATACAATTAAAATTAATAAGATACACAATGAAATGCTCCATACAAATAAAATTAAATAGTATATTTCTAAAGAATGTATGAGCTGAAAAATTATAACCTAAATGACAAAGTGAACAATAAAGGCTGAAATTAATGAAATGAAGGATAAAATACACAAAACCTTGAGTTCCTTTTGGAAAGATTAATAAAAATTATTCTGGCAAATTAGATAAAAGAATCAAGAAGCAGACCAAATTAATGAGGAAAATAGGAGAAATTTAGAAAAAAAATTCATTAATTATTTTTATTTTATGTATATATTTTATGTATATATATATTTTAAAAAATTTTTTTATTAATTTTATTTTATTTCTGTATGTGTATGAATGTACTGTCTGCATGCAAGTCTGTGCACACGTGTCGTGCAATGCCGCGGAGGTCAGAAGAGGGTGTCGGATTCCCCTGGAACTGGAGTTCTCCTGGAATTGGAATTTCAGACGGTTCTCAGCCGCCATGTGGGTGCTGGGGATCGAACCCGGGTCCTCTGTAAGAGCGGTCGGCGCTCTTAACTGCTAGGTCATCTCTCCAGCCCCTATGTATATATTTTATGTATATATTTTTATGTATATATTTTATGCATGTATGTAAGTGCATCCATGTCATGCAGTGCCTGTGGAGGTCAGAAGAGAGTGTAGGAATTATCTGGAACTGGAGTTACAGATAGTTCTTAGCCACCATATGGGAACTGGGAATTGAACCCTGGTCCTCTGCCAAAGATGGCACTGCTCTTAACTGCTGAGCCATTGAAGAGAAATTTTTAATAATCTAGTTTGTATTAGAAATTTTGTAAAGAAGTTTACATTAATTCTTTTGAAATGCCAGCAAGATGAATGTGCATTTTGGAAAATAGAAACTATTTTAGGATGGTCAACAGGGAAAGAAAAATAGAAAATTTTATTAGAAAGTATGGAAACATTCCAAAAGTTCATTTCCAAGGGATTTCAAAATAGAACCTTATCAAATTTTAAGAGACTTCTGGTTAACACATTATGTAAGATAGTTCAGAAAAAAACAAACAAACGATTTAGCTCTTTGAGTCTGCTTTAGCTTTAATTCTAAAGTACAAAACTTTCAGACCTTAAATAACCCCTTACATTAGGGTTATGGCAATTTGTTACTTATTACAAGAAAATTAAAACTATACTCCAGTTATTGTCAGTGTGTGACCTTCATAATAAACGCAGGTGTTGACAACAGTGACATGTTGGCAATAGTGATGACATTGATCAGGTCTGTTCTCTTGCAAGATCCAGCTGGAATAAGCTGTGAGAAAAGAGACCTGCTGTCCCAGCTTCAGGTTGAATGGGCAGGAGCAGCCCCAAGGTGTTGGAGATCAGTCTGTACAAAGCTGTTATGAAAGGACAGAAAGGACTAGAAGAGAATTCCAGACTTCTGAAAATCAAGTTAAAGTAATTTTGCTGTATGCTTAATATCTAAGCTAGATTGATTTAAAGAAACAAATGAAAAAGAGACATTTGGGGAAATTACTGTCTTTTAAAAGGTACATCTGACAGAGTATTAATATCCAGAATAGACTACACAAAAAACAAAGAAAACAAATGACCTACTCAAAAGATGGAGTAAAGAGCTGAACAGAGACTTCACAATGAGGAAATAAAGACACCTGAGAAACATCTTTTTTTTTTTAAATTTTATTTATTTTTGTATGTATACGAATGTACTGTCTGCATGTAGGTCTGTGCACCCTTGCCGTGCAATGCAGCGGAGGTCAGAAGAGGGTCTCGGATTCCCCTGGAACTGGAATTCTCCTGGAACTGTAGTTACAGATGGTTCTTAGCTGCCATGTGGGTGCTGGGGATCGAACACGGGTCCTCTGCAAGAGCATTCGGTGCTCTTAACCGCTAGGCTATCTCTCCAGCCCCGAGAAACATCTTAAAAAGTGTTTAACATCATTAATAGTTAAGGAAATGCAAATTAAAACCAGTTTCAGATATCATCTCACTCCAATACAACTGGCAAAGATCAAGAAAACAAAAGACACCAAATGCCGGACATGTTGTGGGGAAAGGAGAATACTCATCCTCTGCTGGTGGGAGTGTAAACTTGCACAACCATTATGGAAAGCAAAGTGGAGAACCCTTGAAAGACTCAAAATGAGCCAACCACCTGACCCAGTCATACCACTCCAGTGTATACCCACAAGACTCATTCTACCTCAAAGATACATGCACATCCATGTTTTCTACAGCTCTCTTCTCAAGAGCGAAGAGTTGGGTCCAACCCAAATGCCCCTCAACAGATGAGTGGATGACAAAATGTGGTACATCTACACAATGGAGTACTACTCAGTGGTAAAGAAAGATGACATCATGAACTTTGCAGATAAATGGATGGAACTCAAAGCCATTATGCTAAGTGAAGTAACACAGTCTCAGAAAAACAAAAGGTGAATGGTTTCCCTCATTTGTGGATGCTAACACCAAACCCCAGTTTGGTATTTGGATGCTAACACCAAACCCCAGGCAAGCTGAACAACATTATTGTTATATTTCTTTTTATCTGAAAGCAATTATGTTGTTATAATATAAATCTCTTAAGGGGCTCTAGAATTGATCCACCAATTATTTTCAGACTCTGTAATTACTGTATACGAATGGAAGGTATGTATTCATATTTTATAGTAATATAAAGTCAAAAGGGGAAAAGTGAACTCCTAAACATATTTTGGAATTAATGCAGTTTATTCCCAGAGGTCATAATTTTGATGCATATGTATCAATTATATAGGCATTTCTTGGAGCAATACAAAGGCGAGGGAAAAACAACAACATAAAGACTGGGTTAAAGAACTGAATGATACGGTTGAACTCTGCCCAAAACAACAAGCCTTTGCAGGGAAGAACTTTGGAAAGACTGAAAGATGCAAGACATGTATGGTAGAAGGCATGAACAGAGGTGGGATGGGGGCATGGAATGCATCTAAAATGGACTGAAAGATAATAAACGAGGATCCAGACAGGTGCACAGAGTCAGTGAGGTGCTGTTGAAGGAAGGTGTACTGGCCTTGAACCTTGGGGGGCTCGACACCCACCCCTGGAAGTTACAGCTTGGGCTCCAGGGAGGCCTATGGAGTCAGTGAGGTGCTGATTAGGGAAGGTAGACATGCCTTGACCTGTGGGGGCCTATCGGGAGCACAGGCCAAAGTAGTAACACAATCCCCACCCCCCAACCTGGTGGAGCTGTGGTGCAGAGGACCTAATAGGTGCAGCATTGGTGATTATAATCTGTGCAGCCAACTTGAGTGCCAAAATCCAAAGAAACAAATAAACAGATAAATCCACATGCCAAAGACACAAAGAAAAAACAACATGGGAAAAGCTCAAAATAAATCCACACCAAATTGTAGGAACTCTACAGAAGATCCCTACAATGAGCTCTACAAGGAAAGAAGCCAAGGCACCAACCTTAGAAGAACAACTGTAGATATATTCAAAGAAATTAGAGAACTAAGGGAAGACAATGAAAAACTCAAGAAGGACCTAGAGGGAGATATTGACAAACAGTGGAAATAAATATAGGAAGAGATTGAAAAACTTAAGAAGGACCCAGAGGGGGATAATGACAAACATTGGAAAGAACTAAAGGGAGAAAATGACAAACTCTGGAAGTAAGTGGAAACACTGAAAAGATCCCAGGGTGAAATGAAAAAAGAAAACAAGCAATGAACCAAGGAGATACAAGCTGAGAATAACAGGCTCCAGATAGAAGTGGAAAATCTAAAGAAATCACAGGATGGAATGAAAAAGGATATTGGATATTCATCCAACCACCAGGAAAGGATGCAAAAAGGCCTCAGAAGAAGAATGGAAGAAGCAGAAAAAAGAATATCAGACCAGCAGGATAATATGGAGCAACTTGAAAGGTCAAGTAAAGATTATGAAAAATTAAAAAAAGAACACAAGAGTGGAATAACTGGGAAATATGGGACACTATGAAAAGACCAAACTTTCACATCATAGGGATAGAGGAAGGAGAAGAATCCCAAGACAACACTATTGACTAGATTTTCAACAGGATAATAGAAAATTTCCCCAAACTGAAAAAAGACAGCCCCATACAAATACAAGAAGCATATAGAAGACCAAATAGAAAGGAGCAGAGAAGAAATTCTCCATGCCATATAATTGTTAAAACACTAGGTGCTCAAAACAAAGACAAAATACTGAAAGCCACAAGAGAAAAACAACATTACATATAATGGAAACCCATAAGAATCACAGCTGACTTCTCAATCCAAACTAGGAAAGCTAGAAAAACGTGGACCAAAGTATTCCCTGTGCTAAATGAATTTATATGCCAACCCACACTACTATATCCAGCAAAAATGTCAGTTATAGTTGGAGGAGAAAGAAAAATCTTTTACGATATGAACAAGATGAAACAATATATTTCTAAGAAACCAACACTTCAGAAAATCCTTGAAGAAATCCAAAGAACAGAGGAAAGGAGAAACTATCCCTAAGCAATTAAAGAGAGAAATCAACAAAAGCATAACAGAGGAAATACAAACCTAGACTAAGAATGCAAACAAAAAATAAGGTGAAAGGAAACACATATCTCTCAATAATAACCTTAAATGCTAATGGCCTAAACTCCCCAATAAAAAGACACAGACTGGGAAAATGGATTTGGAAACAGAATCATTCTATATGATGTCTACAAGAAACCCATTTCACCCTCAAAGACAGACACCACCTTAGAGTGAAAGAATTGAAAAAATATTCCAAGCGAATGGTACCAAGAAACAAGCTGGAGTGGCTATTCTATTATTGGACAAAATAGATCTCAAAGTAAAATTAATCAGAAGAGACAAAGAGGGCCATTACATCCTTATCAAAGGAACAATTAACTATGAAGACTTCACAATCCTAAATGTCTATGCACCAAAATCTGGTGCACCAAACTTTATAAACATTACTCTGCAGGATCTCAAGACACAGATTAATCTTAACACACTAATAGTGGGAGACTTCAACACCCCACTGAACCCCTTGGATAGATCAACTGGACCAAAAATAAAGAGAGAGATATCAGAACTGAACAATACAATACACCAAATGGACCTCAAAGACATCTACAGAATATTCCATCCAAACACCAAAGAATATTCTTTCTACTCAGCACCTCATGGAACATTCTCCCAAATCGACTACATACTGGGACACAAAAGAAACCTCAACAAATACAAAATGATTGAAATTATTCCTCATTCTATCAGACTACAGTGTAATAAAGCTCAATATGAACAACAGAATAAGCCCAACTAGTTACAAGAACACATGGAGACTAAACAACACCATGCTGAATAACGAATGGGTCAGGGAAGAAATAAAGAGTGAAATAAAAGTATTCATGGAACTGAACGAAAAAGACAATGCAACACAACGAAACTTGTGGGATACTTTAAAAGCAGTCTTGAGAGGGAAATTTATAGCCCTAAGTGCACACATCAAAAAAAAAATCAGAAAGGGAACAAATAAACAATCTAACACTGCAGCTAAAAACACTTGAGAGACAACAACAAATGAACCCTAACCCAAAGGACTAGAAGAAATCACAAAAATCAGAGAGAAATCAATGAAATAGAAACAAAGAAATCAATACATAGAACCAACGAATCCAAAAGCTGTTTCTTTGAAAAAAAAAAAAAAAAAAAAAAAAGAAAGAAAGAAAGAAAGAAAGAAAGAAAGGGCAACTCCCAAATCAATAGTATTCGTGATGAAAGTGGAAACATCACAAAAGACAAAGAAAAGATCCAGACAACCATAAGGGAATAATTCAAAAATCTACACTCCACTAAGTTTGAAAACCTAAGAGAACTGGAAGAATATCAGAAATCCTGGGAATCACCAAAGTCCAACCAAGAAGAGATCGAAAGTTTAAACAGACCCATAATATTTGAGGAAATTGAGGATATAATAAAAAACCTCCCAACTAAAAAAGGCCCTGGCCCAGATGGATTCACAGCAGAATTCTGTAAAACATTTAAAGAGGTCCTACAACCATTGCTATTCAATCTGTTCAGAAGGATACATACAGAGGGAATTCTCCCAAATTCCTTCTATGAAGCCAGCAGCACCCTAATACCAAAACCAGGCAAAGATACAACCAAAAAAAGAAAGCTATAGACCCATTTCATTAATGAACATAGATGTAAAATTTTTCAAAAAAATACTTGCAAATAACATAGAGACCCACATCAAAAAGATCATCCATCATGAACAAGTTGGATTCATACCAGAGATGCAGGGATGGTTCAACATACGTAAGTCAATAAATATCATAAAACACATAAATGGACTGAAAGACAAAAACCACACGATCATCTCAATTGATGAAGAAAAAGCCTTTGACAAGATCCAGCATCCCTTCACATCTAAAGTCCTTTAAGTCACACTTAAAGTCCTGAAAGGAAGATTCCTCAATATGATCAAAGCCATATATAGAAAACCCACTGCCAACATCATCCCAAATGGAGAAAAATTGGAAACATTTCCCTTAAAGGTGGAAACCTGGCAATGCTGCCCCTTATCACCACTCCTCTTTAACATAGTGCTTGAAATGCTTGCTAGGGCAATACGAATAGAGAAGGAAATTAAAGGAGTACTAATCAGAAAGGAATAAGTTAAGCTATGCCTTTTTGCAGATAATATGATAATTACCCTAAGTGATACTAAGAACTCCACCAGAAAACTTCTAGAAACAATTAAGAGTTTCAGTAAAGTGGCAGAATACAAAATTAACATGGAAAAATCAGTAGCCTTTTTTTTTTTTTTGCACCAACAATAAACAAGTGGAGAATGAATATAAGAAGACCTTCCCAATCATAATAGCCACAAAAAATAAAATACCTGGGAACAAACATAACCAAAGATACCAATGATCTCTACAACATCAATTTTATTTAATCATTTATATATCTATATATATTATATAAGATAGATATTATACATATATATATTGTGCAATGCCAGCCTGGTACTGGCACATAAACAGACCCATTGACCAATGGAAGAAAACTGAAGATACAAAGTTGAGCTCAATTTCAGCCACCTCACATTTGTCAAAGGGGCAAAAAAAAAAAAAAACCCTCAGGATAGCACCTTCAGCAAGTGGTGCTGGCAAAACTGAATCATCACTTGTAGAAGAACAAAATTAAACCCCTACCTCTCACCTTGTACAAAAATCAACTTCAAGTGGATCAAAGATTTCAATGTAAAACCCAAAACACTGAAGGTGATAGAAGAAAAAGTTGGTAACAACCTACAAGACATAGGAGTAGGAAAAGAGTTTCTAAATCTGACAGCAGCTGCACAGGAAATAAGGTCATCCGTTGACAAATGGGACCTCATAAAACTCAAAAGCTTCTGTACAGTGAAAAAAAAAATCAAGGAAGTGAAGAGAGAACCCACGGAGTGGGATGAAACCTTCACCAGTGATTGACCTCACAGAGCGTTAATGTCAAGAATATACAGACTACTCAAAAAACAAAGAAGAAAACAAATGACCTACTCAAAAGATGGAGTAAAGAGCTGAACAGAGACTTCACCAGTGAGTAGGTACAAATGGCTGAGAAACATCTTAAAAAGTGTTCAACATCATTAATAATTAAGGAAATGCAAATTAAAACCATTATCAGATATCATCTCACTCCTGTAAGACTGGCTAAGATCAAAAACACAAAAGATACCAAATGCTGGATAGGTTGCGGGGAAAGGAGAACACTCATCCACTGCTGGGGAATGTAAACTTGTACAACCATTATGCAAAGCAGTGTGGAGAACGCTTAAAAGACTCAGAATGAGCTTACCACCTGACCCAGCCATACCACTCCTGGGTATATACCCACAAGACTCATCGTACCACAAAGATACATGCATATCCATGTTTACTGCAGCTCTCTTCACAATAGCAACGAGTTAGAACTAACCCAAATGCCCCCTCAACTGAGGAGTGGATGACAAAAATGTAGTACATGTACACAATTGAGTACTACTCAGTGGTAAAGAAAAATGACATCATGAACTTTGCAGGTAAATGGATGGAACTCAAAGCTAAGTTGTGCTAAGTGAAGTAACACGGTCCCAGAAAAACAAGCGTCGAATGATCTCCCTCATTTGTGGATGCTAATGCCAAATCCCCAGATGAAAGGCAAGCTGAACAGCATTACTATCATATTTTTGTTTATCTGGAAGCAACTATGTTGTTATAATGTAAATCCATTATTACTGTTTAAATTTTATTTATTTTTGTATGTGTATGAATGTACCGTCTGAATGTAGGTTTGTGCACCCAAGTCACGCAGGGCTGTGGAGGTCAGAAGAGGGTGTCAGATTCCCCTGGAACTGGAGTTAAAGATGGTTCTCAGCCTCCATGTGGGTGCTGGGGATCGAACCCGGGTCCTCAGCAAGAGTGGTTGGCGCTCTTAACCACTAAGCTATCTCTCCAGCCCCCTATAATGTACATCTATTAATGGGCTCTAAAACCAATGCACCACCTACTTTCAGACTCTGTAATTACTGTATATGAGTGGAAAGTATGTATTCATATTTTAGAATAATATAAAATTAAAGGAGGAAAAAGTGAATTCCTAAACATAAAAAAAAAAAAGACTGAGAGAAAGATGCAGGTCAGTTGTGGCAGAGTGCACGATCTGGGGTGGGGTGGGGAGGAGGGAAAGGGTAATATGTCTAAACTAAACTGAGAAATGATGTCCAAAATACACAAAACATCAGTAAAAACATTATGGAAAAAGAAAAACGCTATTATTGTATAAAATTCTCAAAAATAAATAAATGTAAAAATATTTTTTAAAAAAGATAATGAATGATATACACAATTCATCAATAAAATATTATTTACAATCTGTGTATTGGTGTGTATGTGTGTGCATGTTTGCATGGGTTAAGATATAACTGCTTCAAAGATTTCTCAAATAAAAGAAAACTAAGCAAACACGTTGCTTTCCACCACACTATGCAGCAGGAATTAAACCATTTCTCCAAATTATCTGTGACAGTAATTCCAAGAACTCAAAACTGCCATCAAAACAAGTAACTTCCCTGAGTCTCAAGGTGGATAGTTCTCTAAACAGAATACCCACTTTCTAATCAATCAAATATGTTTGTGGTTGCTGTTTATATACAGGCTAGAAGTTTTAAAAATACAATAGAAAATTATTGTTATTTTTTGGGAAGCATTAACTTTAAAAACTTTTGAAATACTGTGCAGCAGTGGCAGCCATATGCCTATATATCCCAAATCTAACTGGCTATTAGCTCTCTAGGCCTAGAAAAGGGGCACGGGTGGACGAGAAGCAAAACAGTTTACTTTCTCTGGAGCTGTCATTTTGGACTCTAGTCAATTCTGGCTGCTTCCTTTCATGGGCTGACAGTTTGTCCAGGAATAACCTTTCAGTCCTACTAATGAAGCACAGGCAATTAGATATATAGGTTTTTAAACAGTACTAATTATTATGGTAGGTTACTTTGGTATAGACACAAATATTTGGATGGTATGTTGATCTCTGAATTACATTTTTTTCTGTAAAATATGACAGGGTCTTACTGTGGCTTATAACATCTCCTAACCACTAGAGGATGCAAGCTTGTGGCATCAGCCATGGGTTATTCCTCCAAGGAGAGAGCTAATAGACAATTAGATTTGGGATATACAGGCATATGGCTGCCACTGCTGCACAGTATTTCCAGGCAGGTGAGGTGTAGCTGGTGCTGATGGAGGAGTCTTGCTTGACTCAAGGAGACCTATATTTGCTTTATTGGTTTAGTGGCCTTTGGTAACACTCTCTGGTATTCCAGAGACCAACTGTACACTTGCATAGAGAATAATAATTTGCACCTTAGTATAAATAGCTATTTAGCAATTTCACTCATTAAATAGTAATGATTCATCACATTTAGTTTTAATTGATATCATATATCAAAACTTTTGTTTCTATTACTTTTTTTTCATTTTTTAACAATAAGAAATAATTTATGAGTACAAGCATCTTTCATGTAAAACCAATTTGCAAGCAGCTGTGCCCAAATCCACACAACCCAAGGGTCCCACCATCCAGCTGGGGGGCTTGTATGTTCAATCAAGTTGATCAAATGAGTGTCCAGACTATATTGCTGTAGTTTCACCATTCATCCCAATCACAGCCCTTACATTCTACCATGCCCCCTCTTCCACAGATTGAAGTCTTTATCAAATTGTAAGCTGCAGATAAAAACACATTCAATTTACAAGTACAGTATCTAACTTTCACAAATGGCAGAAGAATTGTTTATTCTCTGGAACATGGCATTTCATCTACTGCCTGTCTCTGCTGTTGTGCAATTAAGCATATTTTACTGATGGATTGAAAAAGAGAATTAAAAAAAAACTCTAAAAAATGCACTGGGCATATTCTGAAATAGTAATTAAAGGTATTGGATCTAAATCCGTGGAATGCAAAAATGCTTTAGAAATTATGGAAATGTCAAAACAGAATCACCATCCTAAATAATCTTTCATTTTATCTGATTTGCCATGCAAAATGACTCATTTGAAGTTACAAGCTAACTTCATCATCCAAATTGGAGGCAAATTTTTGGTATAGCTGACACGAATGATCTCACTGATTTCTTAGATTCATTCCATGAAGCAGAGTGAGTTCTGTAACCATGACAGTTACATTTTCATGGAGCCCTGACACTGTTGCCTTCTCATTGTGTGTAGAGTATTATTTGCATTTGCAGAGGTAGAAATTTACTTTTAAATTAAGCTATGTATTTTTCCCTTTTTTAAAAAGATTTATTTTTATTATTTATTTTAATGTGAGCACTTTAATGTGAGTTAGGTAGTGAGATACAAAATTAAGCTAGAAAAATCAGTAGCCTTTCTTTATTCCAACAACAAGCAACTGGAGAAGGAATATAAGGAGACTTTCCCACTCACAGGAGCACCCCCCACACCCAAAGCATGAAATACATAGGAACAATCTTAACCAAGGACACCAGAGATCTCTACAACAAAAATTTTAAACCCTTGAAGAAGACATCAGAAGGTGGAAAGATCTCCCATGCTCATGGATTGGAAAAATTAATATAGTAGAAATGTCCATTGTACCCAAATTAATGTATTCAAATTAATATACAGATTCAATGCATTCCCAATTAAAATCCCCATGAGTTTCTTCACAGACATAGAAAAAGAAATCCTGAAATTCACATGGATAAACAAAAGACCCTGAATAGCCAAAGCAACCATGAGTGAAAAGTGCAATACAGCAGGGATCACTATACCAGATTTTAAACCATATTACAGGCCTACAGCCATAAACACAGCCTGGTACTGGCACAAAAGCAGGCATGTAGACTAATGGAACAAAACTGAAGAACTAAACTTGAGCACACACAATTTCAGCCACCTCATATTTGACAAAGGGGACAAGTGGACTCAATGGAAGAAAGATAGCTTCTTCAGCAAATGGTGTTGACAAAACTGGATCACTGCTTGTAGACGAATAAAATTCAATCCCGACGTCTCACCCTGTACAAAAACCAACTCCAAATGGATGAAAGACCTCAACATGAAACCCGAGACTCAGAAGTGATAGAAGAAAACATTGACAGCACCCTACAAGACATAGGTGTAGGAAAAGACTTTCTAAATTGAACAGGAGCTGCTAAGGAAGTAAGGTCAACAACTGACAAGTGGGACCTTATTAAACTCAAGAGCTTCTATACAGTGAAAGAAACAATCAATGAAGTGAAGAGAAAATCCACAGAGTGGGAGGAAACCTTCATCAGTGATATATCTGACAGAGCATTAACATCCACAATATATAAACTTCTCAAAAAAATAAAGAAGAAAACAAATGACTCACTCAAAAGATGGAGTAAAGAGCTGAACAGGGACTTCACCAGTAAGGAAGTAAAGATGGCTGAGAAATATCTTTAAAAGTGTTCAACATCGCTAATAATTAAGAAAATGCAAATTAAATCACTTTAAGATCTCATGTTACTCCCATAAGACTGGCTAGAATCAAGAAAACAAATGATACCAAATGCTGGATATATTGTGGGGAAAGGGGAATATTCATCCACTGCTGGTGGGATTGTAAACTCATAAAACCACTATGAAAAGCAGTGTGGAAAACCCTTAAAAGACTCAAAATGAGCCTACCACCTGACCCAGTCATACCACTCCTGAGTATGTACCCACAAGATTCATCCTACCACAGAGATACATACACATCTATGTTTATTTCAGCTCTCTTCACAATAGCAAAGTGCTGGAACCAATGCAAGTCTCCCTCAACCATAAGTGGATAAATAAAATGTGGTACATCTACACAATGGAGTTCTATTCATTGGTAAAGATATCATGAACTTTGCAGGTAAATAGATGGAACTAGAAGCCATTAAGTGAAGTAACTCAGTACCTGAAAAAAAAAAGGTATCCCTCATTTGTGGATGCTAGTACCAAATCTCTAGTTGAAAGGAAAACTGAGCAATGTTAATGTTATATTTCTTTTTATCTGAAGGCAAATTTGCTGTTATAATATGAATTCCTTAACAGGCTCTAGAATTAACTGACCACTTATTTTCAGACTTTGTAATTGTGGTATGTAGGTGGAGGGCACATATGCATATTTTAGAGTAATATAAAATTAATAGAGGAAAAATGTGATTTCCAAAATATGATTTGGAATTAACATACAGTTTATTTTCAGACATTATAATTTTGGTATATGTGTGAAATATGTATTTATATATGCATATTTTGGAGCAATACAAATTGGAGGGAACAACAAAAGGACTAGGACAACGACTAAAACAGTAAAGTTCTCCCCCAAACCACAATCCTCTGCATAGAAAAATTTTAAAAAGACTCAGAGAAAGATACAAGACATGTAAGGCAGAATGCATGAACTTAGATAATGGAAAGGGGAATGAGTCTAAATCAGATGGATAAATATTGTATGAAATGCACAAAACTTAAAAAATATATATTTAAAAAAAAAACCGGAGATCTTCTGAGGCCAGCGGAAGGAAGAGCAGGAGACAGGTAGGAACTGGGTGCCTCAGCAAAGCTGATTGCTGATCCCTTAATCCAGCTGTCTTTGGCTTGATTGGCGTTTGTGGCTGTGGGGTTGGAGTTATCTTCCCAGCTGGGATTAAAGGTGTGGTCTTTGGCTTGATTGGATTTTGTGGCTGTGGGGGCGGAGTTATCCTCCCAGCTGGTATTAAAGGTGGGCTTGTGTGACTCTTGAGATCTGAAATCTCCTGAGGCCAGTGGAAGGTACTGGGGCACGGGCTAAAGAGCGCCCCCCCCTGCCAACTGGGATTACGAAGGCATCTGAAAGAGGCAAGCAAAGCAAGCCTTCAACACAGTGAAGAGGCATTTAGGACCCACATTGGAATACAGGCAAGAAGAAGCCCATATGCCAGGATCACGGAGAAGAGACAACACTGGAAAGGGGCAGGATAATTCCTCACCAAGCTTTACCAACCCTATGGAAGACTCCTGCAGTGGGATCCCTCTGGGGATGCCCCAGGACACAGACATCAGAAACACAATTGGGAACATATTTAAAGAACTACAAGATTATAAAGAACAAATCAAAGAACTAAGAAAAGAGAATTCAAGAAGGACCTAGAGAGAGAGAATGACAAGCTCCAGAAGGAAGTAGAAACATTGAAATGATCCCATGCTGAAAAAGATAAAGAAACCAACCAGCAAACCAAAAAGCTACAAGAAGAGATCGAGAAGCTCCAAAAAGAAGTAGAAATACTAAAGAAATCATAAGAGGAAATGAAAAAGGAAATCAAACGCTCATCCATTCAAGAGGAAAGGAATGGAAAAAGCCTCAGAAGCAAAATGGAGGAAGCAGAACAAAGAATATCAGACCTGGAAGATAACACAGAACAACTAAAAACTTCAAGGAAAGATTATGAAAAATTTAAAAATACACAAAAATGGAACAACCAGGAGCTGTGGGACACTATGAAAAGATCAAACCTCCGCATCATAGGAATAGAGGAAGGAGAAGAATCCCAAGAGAAAGGTATTGATCAGATCTTCAACAGAATAATAGATGAAAACTTCCCCAAACTAAAAAAGGACAAACCAATACCAATACAAGAAGCACATAGAACTCCAAACAGACAAGATCAGAAAAGAAATTCTCCACGCCACATCATAGTTAAAATGCTAGACACCCAAAACAAAGACAAAATCCTTAAAGCCACAAGAGAAAAACAACAAGTGACCTATAAGGGGAAACCTATCAGAATTACAACTGACTTCTCAATGCAAACTATGAAAGCAAGAAGAACCTGGAGCAAAGCATTCCCAGTGTTAAGGGACAATAGATGCCAACCCAGGTTACTATACCCAGCAAAAATGTCAATTATAGTTGAAGGAGAGAGAAAAACCTTCCATGACATAAACAACTTGAAAGAATACATGTCCGGAAAACCAACCCTTCAGAGAATACTTGAAGCAATTCAAAGAACAGAAGAAAGGAGCAACCAACCCCAGGCACCTAGAAAGAGAAATCAATAAAAGCATAACTGCAGAAGTAGAAACCTAAATCAAAACCGCAGATGGATAATAAGGCAAAAGGAAGCAACACAAACCTATCAGTCATAACCTTAAATATTAATGGACTAAATTCCCCAATCAAAAGACATAGACTGGGAGACTGGATTAGGAAACAGAATCCATCGATATGCTGTCTGCAAGAAACACATCTTACCTTCAAGGACAGGCACCACCTTAAAGTGAAGGGATGGAAAAAAATATTCCAAGCAAATGGTACCAAAAAGAAAGCAGGTGTTGCTATTTTAATATCGGATAAAATAGACTTCAAAGTAAAAGAAATCAGAAGAGACAAAGAAGGCCATTACATTTTCATCAAAGGAACAATCCACCAAGAAGATTTCACAATTATGAATATATATGCCCCAAATTCTGGTGCACCAAACTTTATAAAGACAATTCTCCAGGACCACAAGTCACAGACTAACCCCAGCACACTCATAGTGGGAGATTTCAATACCCCACTGAGTCCTTTGGATAGGTCAACAGGACAAAAAATAAACAGAGAGACATCTGAACTGAACGATATGATACACCAAATGGACCTCATAGACCTCTACCGAACATTCCATCCTAATACCAGAGAATACACTTTCTACTCAGCACCCCACGGAACATTCTCCAAAATCGACCACATCCTGGGACACAGAAGAAACCTCTACAAATACAAAAAGATTGAAATAATTTCATGCATCCTGTCAGACCACAGTGCAATGAAGCTCAACATCAACACCAGGACAAGCCCTCCTGCCTACAAGAACACATGGAGACTAAACAACACACTCTTGAATAATGAATGGGTCAAGGAAGAGATAAAGAAAGAAATAAAAACATTCCTGGAACTGAATGACAATGACAATACAACACAACAAAACTTATGGGATACCTTAAAAGCAGTCCTAAGAGGGAAATTTATAGCCCTGGGTGCCTACATTAGAAAAACAGAAAGAGCACAAGTGAATGATCTAACACTACAGCTAAAAGCACTTGAGAGGCAACAACAGATGAACCCTAAACGCAACAGACAGGAAGAAATAACAAAAATCAGAGCAGAAATCAATGAAATAGAAACAAAGAAAACAATACAAAAAATCAATGAAGCCAAAAGTTGGTTCTTTGAAAGAATAAACAAGATAGACAGACCTCTAGCCCAGTTAACAAAAAGAAAGAAGGAACAACTCCAAATCAATACAATCTGTGATGAAAAGGGAAATATCACAACGGACAAGGAAAAGATCAAGAAAATTATATGGGAATATTACAAGAACCTATATTCTACCAAGTTTGAAAATCTAGAAGAAATGGATGAATATCTGAAATCTTGGGAATCACCAAAGCTTGGCCAAGAGGAGACCAGCAGCTTAAACAGACCCATAACATATGAAGAAATAGAGGATGTAGTAAGAAGCCTCCCAACTAAAAAAAGCCCAGGCCCAGACGGTTTCACAGCAGAATTCTATAAAACATTTCAAAAAGACCTACAACCATTATTTCTGAAACTGTTTAGAAGTATACAATCAGAGGGAACTCTCCCAAATTCCTTCTATGAAGCCAACATCACTCTATTACCAAAACCAGGCAAAGATACAACTAAAAAGGAGAATTATAGACCCATCTCCCTCATGAACACAGATGCCAAAATTCTAAACAGAATACTGGCAAATCGCATACAGACCCACATCAAGAAGATCATCCATCATGACCAAGTTGGATTCATACCAGAGATGCAGGGATGGTTCAACATACGAAAATCAATAAACATCATCAAACACATAAACGGAATCAAAGACAAAAACCACACCATCATCTCAATTGATGCTGAAAAAGCCTTTGACAAAATCCAGCATCCCTTCATGCTTAAAGTCCTAGAAGGAATTGGATTGGAGGGATCATTCCTCAATGTAATCAAAGCCATATACAGGAAACCCACAGCCAATATCATCCTAAATGGGGAAATGACAGAAACATTCCCTTTAAAGGTAGGAACTCAGCAAGGCTGCCCGTCAGCACTCCTTTTCAATATAGTGCTTGAAACCCTTTCTAGGGCAGTAAGGCAAGAAAAGGAAATTAAAGGAGTTCTAATCGGAAAAGAGGAAGTCAAGCTATCCCTTTTTGCTGATGATATGATTGTCTAATTAAGGGATGCTAATAACTCCACCAGGAAACTCCTAGAAATGATTAAGAACTTCAGCAAAGTGGCAGGATACCCTATATTCCAAGACTTTGCTCTGGCCTCTGCTGCTTAAACCCAACATGTAGTTGTTCATTCAGACATTTCACACAAGTAGCATGTCATCGTGTGTTGGTCATTCTTGCCTTCTTTATCCTGCATAAAATAGCTTTCCATATTCATTTTCACTGACTACTCCTTAAGTGATTAGCATGTGAAATACCTTTAAGACAGCAAAAGTATGCGGGATGATAGGTTGAGATGTGACCATCTCAGAATCAATATGTATGTTACCAGGTGTTCTTGTTTAAAGAAGTTGAAACTGTTTGTAGATGGAAGTATTCATGAGTGGAAGAGCTAATGTAGACAAAAATTTATTCATATAATTGATGCTCACACTAGAAATTCCTGACATGTTTTTTCAAGGCAGACCTAACCTCTGAACATAGTTCACAGCACATCAAGTGTATGCTCATTCAAGCATCAAGCCATTTTTTTTCACGAAATCAAAATGAGAGTTGTTCAACACAACTCTTCCCATATATTACGTCTGTGCTTATAAACAATTTTGCTTTTAAGGGCATGTTACAAAGATAATAAAATTTTACTAGGATGCCTTTACCTTTTCCTGAATGGTCTTAGAGGTTTGTTTTAAATAAAATGAACACCCTGCACCAAGCAGGAAGGAGAAAACCAGAAATAATATTTTCAGTATCAGTATTAGTTTATAGGGGATTTAAATATAAGATTGTGACACCATAGCAGAATACCTGCCTAACATGTATAAGACATTTGATCTGCAGTCATAGAAGAATCGAGATCAAAGTGAGATTGGTACTAAGACAAGCATCATTCTTCTGACATCCAACAGTTTACATTTTTTGAAACTTCACACCATTCTGTATTCATTCATCTTTCCAAGAGAATTTAATTATTCTCCCTATAGAAAACTCTCATATTTGTTTCATTAAAGCTTCTATAATCGGTTTCTTCTCATCTATTTAGAAAATTAGGGAAAATGTATTAGTTGGTGCTATGTAAATTGCTCTTGTTCAGTTTTCATCCAGAATAAATTTGTTTTGAATATCTGTTATGACAATTATATACAGCCAGATTTTCAACTCTAATGCATTTTTAATAACTTCCTTCAGTAGCTAGTGATTTGAAATTCAAATTTCTTTCTACCATGAAGTTTAAAAAGTATATACCATTTTTAAATGGTTTCACATAAAAACTGATTTATGCTGCAGGAGCTCTCATTCACCAAACATATCAAATGTCTAACTGAGACTATTAATTCCAGACAGAGCACAGCACACAGATTGTGAAAAAAAATTATCCATAGCTTATTTTTCAGTAACCCCTCACTTAGTTTAGTGAGATTTTACCCTTCTGATTTATTATCTTAATTTTTGACAAAAGCATGATAGCAACTTTTAGAGAAAGTCAAAATAACTGTTTTGTAATTTAAGGATGTTAAGCATTTAAAACCCTGGAATAGGCCTGTATCATATAACTAGCCATTTTAAGCTTATCAGAGCATCTCTATGGCTTAAAGCATAAAAATTCAACTATTTACACTTCTTTTCAGTCTACATCTTTTGTGTTCATCTTTCTCCGATGTGAGTCAGCTCTTCTTTGAAAATTTACCAGCTCTAAATTACTCAGACATTGGCGATAGAATGGCAATGTAACTTTTAGAGTTCTCATAATTATACCCCCCACATATAACATGTTTCCCTCCATTATTTTGCTTTATAAAAACACAGGGATCTTTTGTAAAGTCTTAAAGAGTCACTTTCCTTATTACATTCTAATTAATTTCCAGAGGCAGAACTAACTCTTCCCAACTATCATTCATATATATATATATATATATATAATATTTTATTGATATTTTGTGTATTTTAGACATTATTTTTCAGTTCAATTTAGAAATATTCCCCTTCCCCCGATCCCATCTCAGATCATGCATTCTGCCATACATGTCCTGCATCTTTCTCTTAGTCTTTTTAAAGATTTTCTCTGCAAAGGTTTATTATTTTGGGCAGAATTTAACTATATCAGTCCGTTCTTTACCCAGTCCTTATGTTGTTGTGGTTCCCTCCCAATTGTATTGCTCCATAATATGCCTACATAAATGTCATATCTGAACCAGAATTATGTCCTCCAGAAATAAACTGTATGTTAACTCCAATATATGTTTAGGAGTTCACATTTTTCCCTTTAATTTTATATTACTCTAAAATATGAATATATACCTCCCACCCATATACATTAATACCATGTCTGAAAGTAAGTGATAAGTTAATTCTAGGACTTGTTAAGAGATTCACATTATAACATCACAGTAACTTTTGTATAGAAAGAAATATAACAGTCATGTTTCTCAGCTTGCCTTTCGATTGGGGGATTTGGTGCTAGCATTCACAAATGAGGGAAACCATTCCCCCATTTGCTTTTTGGGGACTCTGTTACTTCACTTAGCATAATGGGTTTGAGTTCCATCCATTTACCTGCAAAGTTCATGATGTTGTCTTTCTTTACCACTGCATAGAACTCCATTGTGTAGAGGGGCATTTGGGTTGGTTCTAGCTCTTCACTATTGTGAAGAGAGATTCAGTAAACATAAATGTGCATGTATCTTTGCAGTAGGATGAGTCTTGTGGGTATATACCCAGGAATGGTATGGCTGGGTCAGGTTGTAGGCTCATTTTGAGTCTTTTAAGGGTTCTCTACACTGCTTTCCACAGTAGTTGTATGAGTTTACATTCCCACCAGCAGTGGATGAATGTTCCCCTTTCCCCACAACATATCCAGAATTTGGTATCTTTTGTTTTCTTGATCTTAGTCAGTCTTACAGGAGCGAGATGATATCTTAGAGTGGTTTTAATTTGTATTTCCTTAATTACTAACAATGTTGAACACTTTTTAAGTTGTTTCTCAGCTATCTTTACTTCCTCACTGGTGAAGTCTCTGTTCAGCCCTTTACTCCATCTTTTGAGTGAGTCATTTGTTTCTTAACTTTTTTTTTTTTTGAGTAGTTTATATATTCTGGGTGTTAATGCTCTGTCAGATGTATCACTGGTGAAGGTTTCATTCCACTCTGTGAGTTTTCTCTTCACTTCCTTGGTTGTTTCTTTCACTGTACAGAAGCTTTTGAGTTTGATGAGGTCCCATTTGTCAGCTGTTGACCTTATTTCCTGCATGGCTACTGTTTGATTTAGAAAGTCTTTTTCTACTCCTTTGTCTTATAGATTGCTACAAAAATTTTCTTCTATCACCTTCAGAGTTTTGGGTTTCATGCTGAGGTCTTTGATCCATTTGGAGTAGGTTTTTGTACAGGGTGAGAGGTAGGGATTCAATTTTGTTCTTCTACATATGGTGATCCAGTTTTGCCAGCACGATTTGCTGAAGATGCTATCTTTCCTCCAATAAGCATTTTTTGGCCTCTTTATTGAATGTGAGGTAGCTGAAATTGTGTATGCTCAAGTTTGCATCTTCAATTTTGCTCCATTGTTCAATGGGTCTGTTTTTGTGCCAGTACCAGGCTGTCTTTATGTCTATAGCCCTGTAATATAGCTTGAAGTCCAGTAAGGTGATCACCCCTGTATTGCATTTTTCGCTCAGGGTTGCTTTAGATATTTGGGGTCTTCTGTCTTTCTATATAAATTTAAGGATTTTTTTTCCAAGTCTGCAAAGAAACTCATGGGGATTTTAATTGGGATTGCATTGAATCTGTATATTAATTTGAGTAGAATGGACATTTTTACTATATTAATTTTTCCAATCCATGAGCATGAGAGGTTTTTCCATCTTTTGATGTCATCTTCCATCTCCTTCCTCTGGGGTTTAAATTTTTGTTGTAGAGAGCTTTGGTGTCTTTGGTTATGTTTGTTCTCAGGTATTTGATTTTTTTTTTTTTGAGGCTATTATTAGAAGCAGGAAGAGTTCTGTGAGTTCAAGGCCAGCCTGGTCTACATAGTGAGTTTCAGGACAGCTGGAGCTATAGGGGGACCCTGTCTCAAAAAGACAAAAAGGAATGCTTTAATACTCAATTTATTTATTTATTTATTTATTTATTTATTTATTTATTTTTGGTCTTTTCGAGACAGGGTCTCCCTGTAGCCCCAGCTGTCCTGGAACTTTAGACTAGGCTGGCCTTGAACTCACAAAGATCTGCTGCCTCTGCCTCCCACGTGCTGGGATTAAAGGGCCATACTTCTAGCCCTATTATTTTGAATTATCTTTGTTACCTTGAGTCATCTTGAATAAACCTTTATCCTAAATAATCTTTTATCTATTATTGTTGTTGTTTGGAGTGTATATGCCACAGTATGTGTGTGTAGGTTAGAAAACAAATAGCTGGACACAGTTCTGTCCTTGTGGGTCCCAGGCAACCAACTCCCAAATACAAGGATTAAAGGCGTGTGCCACCAAGCCTGGCTCAGTATTCACTCTTAACTCCTGAGCCATCTCTCCAGCCCACTTTGTTACTTGTTTGTTTTGAGACAGGGTCTCCCTGTGGCCCTGGCTGACATGGAACTCACTATGTAGACCAAGCTGACCTTCATCTCCACCCGCCTCTGCTTTCAGAGTGCTGGAACACCCACCATGAAGCCCAGAGAGGCCTTGAAATGCCATCCTCCTGCCTTAGGTGTGCATGCCAGGCCTCTCACTCCATCCCTTTCTGCTGTCCAGAGGGCTCCTGGAGACACTCACGTGCACTCTCTCTCAGGGATACATCCCCACTAGTCCCCACCCCTCTCCTCCATTCTGGATGAGGTCATCTGTGAGGTCTTTGTGGTATAGGACAGGCACTGCATGGCTCTGAGCTGTTCTAAGAGCCCTGCCTTGGATACCTGTAGCTCAGTCAGTAGGGTGCCTGTGGCTCAGTCCATAGGGTGCTTGTAGCTCAGTTGGAAAAATGCTTGCCTAGCACACACAAAGCCCTGACTTCCAGTCCCAGAACTGTTTAAACCAGGTTTAGTGGCACACAGCTGTCATTTCAGAGCTGAGGAATTGTAGGCAGGAGGGTCAAGAGTTCAAGGTCAACCTTGATAACTACATATTACATTTGTGTTGACAGGTTCCCCCCCCCCACCACCACTGGAGTGAGGACCACAGGTGGGCCTCAAGAAGGTAAGATGGTCCATTCTAGAGGATCAGTCTAACACAGACCAAGATCTACAAATAACAGGGATCACTTCTGTCCCCAGCAAAGCTACTGCTGTACATAATCTGGGAACCTAGGTGAAGACATATGGGAAATGCAACCACTCAGAGAAGATTGAAACTACTGCTCAACATGGGAAAGTTATCCATCCTCTTCTCTGCTCTACCATTGGCCAGAGGAATGTGGGGCCAGGGTTCAAAGCAGGACACCAAAGCTCTGAGCTCCTGTGAGGAGACCACTCCTGGTTCATGGGAGAGAGTTATAGTCCCCTCCTGTGAGCTAGAGCTGTGTTCCCCTCTAGTGAGCTGGAGTCCCCTCTCATCAGCCAGGAACTGTAGCTTTCTCTGAGCTGGAGTTCTGCCAACCCCTCCCTCTTTGTGGCAAGCAAGAGCTGTGATCCAGCACACTGAGACCTGGAACAATTGTCCCTTCCTGGGAACTGTAGCTGTGGTCTTGCCTTGGCAGCTGGAGTGGTGGTACCCTCCTCAGGAGTCAGAATTGTGGTCCCTTCCTGTGAACTGGATCTATGGTCCCCTTCCATGAGCCTAAGCTGTAGTCCCCCTCCTGTGCTCTGTAGCTGTGGTATTCATTACATTTTATTTTAGTTAACTATTTATAAACTTTTAGCCCCCAGATTATAAAATTTAAATAATCATTCTCTAACATTTATGTGCTTGCTACTCCAAACACTCTGTGAGTGTGCATGTGTGCATATACTGTAGTGTGCATTCATGTGAATGCACATGAATGTGTATGCAGAAGATTACCTCCAATTGTTGTTCTTCCCTTCCACCTTCTTTTTAGACAGGGTCTCTCAATGGAAACTGGGGCTTGGGGATTGAACTGTCAGCTGCCATTAAGGCCCCAGGATCTTCCTGTCGCTACCTGTCCAGCAGTGTGATTATGGGAGTGTGACACAATCTTCAGGTTTTTACATGGGTTCTTGGGTCAGGTTGTCCTTCCTACTTTACTGAATTATCTCTTCAGCCCACCAATCAATCTCCAGTTCTTTTGTGCAGTACATAATAACAATAACTACTCATAACAATACTCTCCGTGTACTGTGACAACTGCTATTGCTGTTGTATAGACAAGAAGAACATCTTCTATCTTTGTCACTGTCACACTGAGACTTTCTTTCAAACTAGTCACAGTGACCTCACAGAAATATACATTGCATTAATAGCATATGTTAGTGGTACAATAATATCTATAATATTTATAATTATTTGTAATTATGTAAAAATTAGGGTTAATAATTTTATTTCAGGCAGTTCTCTGAGAATTTTCTTTATCAAAAAGTAGTAATTACTCAGGTAAAAATGTACTGCAGGTTACTCATGTTATGCTGTGAGAACAAAATATCACATTGGAAGTTTATTCTAATTTGAACCATTCACTTATTTAGCAGAAATATGATTTGGGGGCCTGTGTGATTTATCACAATTTACTGATAAAGGACGTCATCATAGAATTAAAAAGGGACAATCAGCCAGGCATGGTGACACACACCTTTAATCCTAGTACTTGGGAGGCAGAGGCAGGTGGATCTCTGTGATTTCAAGGCCAGCCTGGTCTACAGAGGGAGTTCCAGGACAGCCAGAGCTGCATGGAGACCCTGTCTCAAAAAGACCAAAAATATAAATAAATAAATAAATAAATAAATAAATATCAAATAAATGAAAGCTAGATAGACATCCAAAAGCAAAAGGAAGCAACAACGGAATGAAGGAGCTAGTTAGGATGGCAGCAAGGAGAAACAGGGGAAGAACACCTGCTGTTGGGCAGGAAAAGATGTCTAAGCAAGACCATCAGCCAATGTGCTCTCAAATAAAACCTAAATGAGCAAAGGGTCTATGGACATATCCTACTGAAAATAAACCTCAGCGTATCATAGTCCTGAAGTGCTATGATCTAATTTTTCTTCATATCAGCCCTGCCTTAACCTCTGCACTTCATTTTCTAGACAATCATAGGAAAAATTGGCATATAGTTCTTCAAGATAATCTCAAATCATTACGAATGAGAGTTAGACTTGCCTATGCTATAAGGCAATAGCAATAAAAACTTTAGTCTTCATTGCACTGTCATGAGAAAGGTAAATTTAGCCATCACATATACTGAGACATTACTAATGTTCTTTTGGGATTATCAAGGTGCAGTAAATGAAATGTGTTTAGTGATTTAGAGACTATTCCCAGGCTCCGAAATTAGCTCAATTAGCTCTGTGTCACACAAGCATGAGTAGTTAGGTAGATTTATAGTCTTTGCTCTTGGGAGACAAAGCCAGGAGGATCCTAGGGGCTTGTTGGCCAGCCAGCCTAGCCCAACTGGTGATCTGCAGGCCAGTGAAGGACATTGTCTTGAAAACAAAGACTAAGAGCAGACACCAGGAATCTACCTCTGGCCTCCACAAATGCATTCACACAAGTGGACATGCAGCCCCCACATGCACACACACTTGCAACACATACATACAGAGACAGACAGACAGACAGACAGATACATACAGACACCCCCCCCCCACACACACACAGAGTTCCTTTACTGTTCCTATTCTCTGGACTTGATATGCTGGTGTTCAGCTTTGTTTTCACATGTTGCGGGGCTGCTGACACACAGGGTATGTATGCTTTAGAAGTGTTAGTATATTTGCGTCCGCACTTGCATTCTCTTTCTTTTTGCTGAAATGAATGAGGTATTCCTAGCTCTGTCAAAGACAAGGCCTTGTGACACTGTGGGACTTTCCCCTCATCTGGTTTCATCTCATTTTCCAGCTACAGTTTCAATCCTATAAGACTATGAGTGTGCTCCAATACACACCACACTTCAAGTCATGACTATCACACATCCTGGCTCATAACATTTCAAGATATTATTTTACCTCTCATACTCTACTTCCTCAAGTGAGCTTAGTCCTCATATTGCAATAAAATGGATCTTTTTCTAAGGCCACACACATCTCTCTGTGTTCTAATTCTCATTGTCTTTTCCATGCCATCTTCATTTGCTCACATTACTAGATGTGGTTGACCATGAGGTCATTGTGTCAACCATCTGCTCATTGATCTCTTGGTTGCTTTGGTTTCTTCTTAATGCTACCTTTCCCAGCTTGGTGCCTGTCCTGGCTCCTCCATCTTTGTGAATCTTCCAAATGCTGCCTAGATATTTGTCTGCTTTTCTCTCTTTCAAGAACATTTCCTTCAGTGTTGAGTCCTACATTATTACCAATGTGTCCATGGAAACCAGTGAGCATCTTTAGCAATGGTACATCTCCCAGTCCACTTTAAATTATATAACTGACTATCAGACATTGCAGTCATGCAAGTTGTGCCCATTTTAAATTTATCCAATGCAAAGTACAGCCCTTTGCTTTTTACCCCCAAACAGATTTGATATCTTTCATTATACCATAATTGCATCATTCCTAGCAATGTTGCTCTATTTACATCCATGAACTGCCCATGAGTACTTTCTTTCAGTTAACACCCTGTATCTGGCTCTTAAGTAAATGCTGCCATTTTCACAAACTGTATCTTAAATTTATCTTTTTACCTCCAAATACAATACTAACATCTTCACCATCATGTGAAGCAATAACAGGTAAGCTGATTACAACTTACTGTATGTAAAAAGCTCGGTGTTGATGAACCCTTTCATCACAGCTACCGTCTTTATCAGATCAGTTGTGCTGGCTTACAAGGAAACTTCACAACTGGACCTGTTAATGGTTGACTTTTTCTCAGACAAGGAGAGTGTGAGTAATTGGCTCCTCACCTGATATTCCAGATGTTTCTCCAGGCAATTCTGCCTTAGTTGCATGTGTCCTGCGGAGTGGGTGTTGGGGTGCTACAGTATGTAGGCTGGAGTAGGTTAATTGAGAAGGGGTTCCATCTATCCTGGGTGAAGAATTTTCAGTGCAGCTGCTTGGAAGTTACCCACAGCTCTGCCCATAATCCCTTACCAATCTTCTGTAACTAACTTGAATAAATCACTGGCTAATCAGGGTGAATTTTGGTGGAATTATCCTCTGGTTTTATGGTGGGACCTCATGAGTTAGGTATTGTTTACATATCCCCTGGGAGGAATTCTCATAGGTGGTCATATACAGAGCTGTAAGTTTTCCTTTTTAATAAACCAAATCTAGCTACTGTTGATCTCATAATGTCTGTGGTATCTTGTATTCCTTACAATAACCTGCTGTTTTAGGTGATATCATAATTTTAATTTATTTTAAGAAGAAAATAAAATATACTGAAGGTTAAATAGCCTGTTCAAGTTCACAATATATGGAATCTATATTCCAGAATTCATAATATATCCCATTATGTACTGTGGTTGAAATTCTTATCTTCCTTCATTATTTATTTTCAAGGGTGACTTTTCTGCTCTTTATTGGACAATAATTCACCCAGTCAAAATGTATTCATTTAAAGTAAACAACTCAGTGTTTTTAAAGTTGTACAATGCTGCTAACATTGTTACTGCAAAAAAGTCTATTTCCCTGTTCCCATTCCCCCCAAACAGTTTGTGTTCTTAAAGTCCTTGAAGTCCTTCCTTGTCCAGATTTCTACTCTACCTCCTATCATAAAGCTAAGTAATTTTAATCTCATTTTTGTCACAATTAATTCATATGAAACTATTATAAGACGAATTCATTTGGGTCTGTCTTCTTTGATTCAGCCTAGTAATTCTGATGCTCATTTGGTACTTTGTGAACAAGTAAGTTTTTCTTTTCTGTTGTTCAGTAGTATTTCAGCTATTTATGTATCACAATTATTTCTGTATAGATCATTCTACTCCTGATACTAATAAAGTGAACATTCCTCTAATATGTGTTTGTGAGGATATGGTTTTTACTCTTATTACATAAACACATTGATGTTAGATAGCTGGTTAATTGTATTGATTTTTTTTTAAAGAAACTCTAGCATTGGTTGTACAGTTTTGTAATTAAACACGTTTTTGATTATCTGCTCCACATTCTTACCAATTCCAATTATTTCCAGTCTTTCTCCTATTGAACATTTGAATGGCTACAGGATGCATTTTCATTTTAGTTGAGATTTCATGCACCAATTTATTGTTCATATATCTCTTGCTGGGAAATATCTCTTCATAACTGGTGCCCATTTTGAAATTCTGATATGGTTGTCATCTTATTGAGTCATAAAATTTACATAGCCTTATAAATGTCTTTTGTTTCATATATGATGATTACAAGGTTCATTTGTTGTCTGTTTCTTGCCATTTTAATTTGCAAATTGGACATTTTGAAAAAACATTTTAAATTTTGATGTAGTTTCAATCTAATTTTTCAACATTGTTCTGTGTCCTAAGAAATCTTTGCTTAAGTGATTGTTGAAACAATTCTCTCTTGGACTTACCTCTGGGACTTCTAGAGCTTTACTATTTAATTTAGAGCAATGATCTATTTTTGAGTTTATATTGTCTAGGGTGTGAGATAACATTAATGATTATTAATGTGCCTGGAACATTCAGTTGTTTGATGAAGAAAATTATTTTTCCTATTAACTTCAGTAGTGTGTAGTTGAATCGATCACCTAAGTTTGGGTTTGCTGCTTATCATTCTAGTAATTTCCATTGATGAATGAGCACACCCCTTGTTTATACCACAATTTCTGTGATGTTGGACTGTCTTACTATCTTTAGTAGTTCCAATTTGACTTGTTTCTTATTAAACTTGCTTTGATTAATCTTATACACATTTCCATTTAGAATTAACGTGTCAATAGCTACAAAGAAGACTCTAGGAACTATGTGGGGAATAAATTTTGAGACCATGACAACCCAGAAAAAAATGAGGATTCTTGTCCACAACTTCTATAATCCATCACTATCTTCCTATCTTCCATAATTTTCAGTGTCAAAGATTTTATGTGGTTTGCTAAATTCACTCATAATTACTTTTTGTCACTATTATAAATTGAGTTCCTTTTAACAATGCAGTTTGCCAAGTGTCATCCACTATTATTTGAAAAATGCAATTGATTTTTCCACATTAAAATTTGCATACCAATTGTTTACTGCATTCATTAGTTCTGGTAGTTGCAGGTTAACAAGCATTTTCAACAAATGATTATGTCATCTAATAATAGAAACCATTTTTCTTTTTTATTTTCTGCAAGTTTCTATTAGGAGCTCTTTTCCAACTTAAAGAAGCTTGCTCTATTCTTAGCCCATAATAAACATGTTGAATTCTATCAGAAAAATTTTCTGTATTGCTTCAAATTTTCCTGTGATTATTTTAATCTCTATCATAATCACACTGACTTTCAAACTAAAATAGCCTGTAGTAAACTACACTTAATCATAACTTAGTATGATTTTCAAATACTGTCAATTTGAGTTGTTAATGGTTTGCTCAGAAAGTTTGGAATTTTAAGAAACCATTGATAGGCTTCTTTATCTTATCGCTTTAGGGACAATACTGGTTTGACGAATTAAATAGAAAGCACATCTTCTCTTCATACTGTCTAAGAGTATTTAGGTAAATTCAGATTTTTCCCTTTCTTACTATGTTGAACTGTTCCTAAAAGCAACAATTTGGGGTAAAATGAAAGCCTGAAGTTTTCTTGGGTAGAAAGGAATTTCAGGCTAAGATCATTGAAATAATTTAATACTTTGTGTCCTTTAAGAAGCTTTCCCATTTTGTCTGAAATGACAGCTATTTTAGTAGATCTTTGTTCTTTTAACATCTGAAATCTGTAGTGTAAAGTCTATTACTTTTTCCCATCTGGTTTTTCCCCTTTCTTTTCTTTGATAAATTTAGTTCAAGGCTGAAAAATTGATTGATGGACTCTTTTTCTGAGGAACTGTTTTGGCTTTGTAAAAAGTTTCTATTTCCATTTTGTTTGTTAATAAATTGGAATTTTCTTTTACCTTCATATTTTCTTCTATTCCATTTTATATTTTTATTTTGTTTGAGTGGGGCAGTGCACATGTCTCATGTATAAGAGAAATTGAAGGGGTAGATCTCTTCTCCACCGTGTGGTTGATAGTCAGGCTGGGTGGCAAGTGCCTTTATTACCCCCATCATCTCTCCGATCTTATTGTTTCTTTATAATGTGAATAAATTCTCTACTTAGTGAAATCCTTGTGGAGTTGTGCTCTTTAGTCTAGGTCTTTTCTTCAGTTTTGAATAAAGTCCATTAGACTGTATACTTTCTCTTTTGCCACTTGCATAAATATTGTCCATTGTAATAAATCAGTTTTAAAGTACTTATAGTTTCTAAGGTATTTGTTAACTGATTTTACTCTGTTTAACCTTGTGTGTGTGTGTGTGGGGGGCAAACCCAGTGTCTTGCACATTCTAAGGAAGTGCTGCATCACTGAACTACTTTCTCTGGCCTTAATCTTTGATTTTTCAAGTAAAATAACTTTTGGTCAGAAAAAGGACATCACTGTAAGATTTCTGTTCTTTTCAATGTAGTAAAGTTCTTAGCAGTCCGGCCTTCAGTTTAGTTTGTTAAACATTCATTGTATAAATGAGAATAATGTGCACTGTATAGTTGTTTGGTATGTCATTATAAAAAATTTCCATTTAGGAACTGTAGAGATGGATCAGCAGCTAAGCATGCTTGCTTCTCTACCAGAGACTAAACTTTTGAGTCCTAGCACCCATATTAGGCTTTTCACAACCACCTGAAACTCCAGAAACAATGGATCTGATGCCCTCTTTTGGCGTTTGTAGGGACTGCTCGTAACACATAGACACACACATACACAGGCACCAAAATAAATCTTTAAAAACATACATCAATTGAGTCAGTGGTTGGAGAGAAATTTTCCTTTATCTCCCTAGAGCTATTGCTGCACTGTCTTCTTAGCTTCTAACATGTCTACTGAAACTTTCACTGTTCTGGAAGTCAACAGCCTGTGCTGTGCTCTGTATACATATTTTTCTTTTTTCTTTCTGTTCCTTTTTTTTTTTGAGACAGAATTTTCCTATAGCCACCAACCAGCCAGGACTTTGCTATATAGACCAGAACAGGCTGGCCTCCATCTCTAGAGATCTTTCTGCCCCTGCCTCCAGGGTCCTGGGATTATAGGCCTGGACCACCACACCTAGTTCTCTAAATACTTTTAAGACTTTCTTTCCATTTGATCTTTATTCGTTTTTAATGTTGTGCTAATATCAAGAGGCATGATTTAAAAAAAATTTTATATGTATTAGTATGTGTATAAGTGCACCTGTGTCATGCAATACCCAAGGAGATGAAAAACGGCATTGGATTTCCCTGGAACTGGAATTACAGACTGTTGTTAGCAGCCATGTGGGTGGTGGGAATCAAGAATCAAGGCGGGGTCTTCTGCAAGGTCAGACAGTGCTCTTCTTAACCACTGAGCCATTTCTCCAGCCCCCAAGGGATGATTTTCTTTTACCTATCCTTGGAAGTACCTGAAGTTAATTCATATCCTTTAACAGACTGGGGCATTGTTAGCCTTTTTTTTTTCAAGTTTTCTTTTTCTTTTTGGTTCATCTATTTTATGTTCAATGAGAATACTGATTATCCATTTGTCAGAAATTCTAAATTGTCCATGAAGTCTCTGAAGCTTTTTTTAATTAATTAATTAATTAATTAATTAATTAATTAATATGTGTATGGGTGGTTTATTTTATTTTGTTTTTAAATTTTTATTTATTGTTGTATGTGTATGAATGTACTGTCTGCATGTAGGTTTGTGCACCCGTGTGGCGCAATGCCACAGAGGTCAGAAGAGGGTCTCGGATTCCCCTGGAACTGGAGTTAAAGACGGTTTTCAGCCACCATGTGTGTGCTGGGAATCGAACCCGGGTCCTCTGCAAGAGCAGTCGGTGCTCTTAACTGCTAGGCCATCTCTCCAGCCCCAAAGTCTCTGAAGCTTTGTTGAAAGTAAATTTTGCAAGTTTTTATCTTTTCATATTGAATGGCTTTTGTTGTTTATCTTCAAGTTCGCTATATGTTATAATATTTTCTCCTTACATTTACTATTACCTAGAAAAATTTGAGTTCTAAATCTTTAACTTAGGATTTGTTAGTTCTAACTAGTAGGATTTAGAATTCTAAATTTTTAACTTAGGATTTGTTAAATTTTACTTTTTGGGAAGTTCTTACTTTTAACTAAAGCATCATCATCCCCATTTCTTTTTAAGTATATGTGTGATAGAGTGAAAAATTTCTGTTTGATAATTCAGAAGTTGAATCATTTCGGGTTTCATATATGTCAATTTTTTCTCTCTCTCTATTAAGCGGTGTCTCATTTCCATGGTCTTAGGGACTTTCAGCCTTGCTAGTGAAAACAGTGAATGTCATGAGTATTCCCTGGATTGCTTTTCACTGTTCAGAGAGTGAATTACTTGCTCAGACTGAATTGTCAGCAACTATGCTGATGGGATCTGCGGCTCACAGAGCAGGAAAAGTGCTCAAGCCTTAACTATGAGGTGCTTTCAGTTTGCCTAGGTCAGCCATGACACTATGCTGAGCACAAGTGCAACTTTAAGGGCATCTTTGTCCTTCATTTTTTGTTGCATATCTTCCTGATTCTCTGAAAACCTGTTCTGCCAAGTGCAGGCACTTTCTCGAGTTTCTGAAAGCTTTGCAGTTGTCCTGTGAGACTGCCATCCTCCTGTAACATGTGGTCAATGTCTTCCTGCTCTTGCGACTGCAGCCACATTTACTGCAAAGATATATCCAGAAAAGGGAGACCGTGCCTGTACACTCATCTGATGTGACTCTGCCCAGTAAGAACTTGCTTCTGTCTTAAGACCTAGGTGGTACTAATTTATTCTTATACTTTGTATAGCGTTTTTAATTGCTTTCTGTGGGAGAATTATGAAGCGGGAATCTGTTGCATCTAGGAAATGAAAACAAAGTGGCATATGAAAACCTTCACTGCATGACACAGGTCCCTTTTTAAATAACTTTCACGGCTGGGCGTGGTGGCGCACGCCTTTAATCCTAGCACTTGGGAGGCAGAGGCAGGCGGATCTTTGTGAGTTCAAGGCCAGCCTGGTGTACAGAGTGAGTTCCAGGACAGCTGGGACTATAGGGAAACCCTGTCTCAAAAAGACCAAAAATAAATAAATAAATAAATAAATAAATAAATAAATAAATAAATAAATAACTTTCACGGATGTCCACCATTTGTGGAATACAGTTCAGATTTTCTGACCTTGTCTTTTACATTTTAGCCAAAATACCAAGTTATTTTGAAATACCAAGTTATTTCAACCTCTATTTCTTGTATTGGTGCTTTTGCCTTACCTTTTAAAATGATCTTCCAGTGTATTTGGGGTTTTTTTAAGGGCTGCTGTTTTTAAGAGTTCATCTTAGCCTCTCCTATATAAAACAGCTTTTCAATCATTCTCAATTATTCCCTTTTCAAATGAAAACTTAATTTTCATATTTGCCTAGTCATTGTTAGTTAAGACCAAGGTAAACAAATGTACCATATCATAATTCTTCTCAACAACACTATGTACATAAAGAGTTGAAAATATTACAGATAATGAGATTGTGTTCCATATCAGGCGGAGTTCATGTTTTGAGTACTCACAGGATAACTCAAATACCAGTTTGTTGTTAAAACTCATTGTTCACAGAAAAAAAAATGGTTCCAAAACACAGCTAGTAATTTCTTTAGCTCTGAACATTCCTATAGGTTCACTGTAGTACAAGGAGATATAAGATTTATACTGTAGTATAAACAGAGATTCTAGTAGGAAAAGACATCTCATTTGAGGAGTGTCAGATGTGGCGGCATGCACCTATAATACAGCACTTGGGGTAGAGAATTGGGAGGGTCTCAACTTCCAGGGAGCAACAGACAATGAGACCTGCTCTTAGAATAAAACAAAACGACAGAAAAAAAATTTGAAAAAAAAGCTTTAGACACCTGTTAGAGCTGCTTTTATCTTTTTATAATTTTTTTTTTATTTATTTTTGTATGTGTATGAATGTACTGTCTGCATGCAGGTCTGTGCACCCGTGTCGTGCAATGCCGCGGAGGTCAGAAGAGGGTCTCGGATTCCCCTGGAACTGGAGTTCTCCTGGAATTGGAGCTACAGAAGGTTCTTAGCCGCCATGTGGGTGCTGGGGATCGAACCCGGGTCCTCTGCAAGAGCGTCGGTGCTCTTAACCGCTAGGCTATCTCTCCAGCCCCAGAGCTGCTTTTATCTTTAAACCACAAAGATATCACTAGTCACCACCAATGCTTTCAGCATTCAAATGTCATCTTTGTTAAGAAGTTTACTGAACTCTAAATTAGGCAAAATATATATCTCTCTAGCCGCCCTTCCCTTATTGAGTTGAAGTTATATGTATGTAAATTTTGTCTAAATTAAGATTCAACCTTTTCCAGGACAATGCATGTAACTTGCACATATTCATATCACCAGCCAGGAGTACATAAAGCAAATAGCCCCATATCTATTTGTATCCAAATTACCCATCCTTATAACTAGATGGAATTCCAGAGTGTCCATTTTTCATACAAAAATGGGTAAGTCTAATGTAATATAAGATACCATCTTGTTGGGTGTTTTGCTTGTTTTATTTGGAAGGAAGTAAAAGTTAAATAGTTATAATGGCTAGAAAGTTCAAGTTAGTACATGCCACTGTCAAGGATGTATGATGCGTAACATGGATAGTCCTTTAAAAAAAGACCGACCTTGGACATAAAATGCCTTCTGAGGAAAAAGAATGCACCATAGGAGGCAGCAACTATTCAGTTTGCCTTGACTGTATGAGGGGGAGAGGTCAAAGGGGCCATGCTAGACCCTGTATGGCCATGGGGGGGGGGCACCGACTTTCCTGTAAGTGACCCCCTCACCCATTTTATTCTTTAAGCAAGCCCATTTAAACTTGTTAGAATCTTCCAAACTGTGGTTTGGAGAATGTTCCTTGCTTTGCCTTTGGGACCACAGGAGGGGGAGGCAGGATGCCAGGTTGAGACCCCCCTGCCCCCATCTATCTTCTCATGGAGAGTTTCAGAAACAGGTTTTGTGCTATCTGATCAGATTCAGATATAATATACATGATCACTAGTTATTGTGAAATTGGATTAGATAGCCCATTAATATCAAATAACATGGGCTGGAGAGATGGCCTAGCGGTTAAGAGTGCCGACCGCTCTTGCAGAGGACCCGGGTTCGATCCCCAGCACCCACATGGCGGCTGAGAACCGTCTGAAACTCCAATTCCAGGAGAACTCCAGCTCCAGGGGAATCCGACACCCTCTTCTGACCTCCGCGGCACTGCATGACACGGGTGCACAGACTTGCATGCAGACAGTACATTCGTACACATACAGAAATAAATAAAATTAATAAAAAAATCAAATAACATATAGTTAATGGAAGTTGGGTAAATCTGAACTGAACATTAGGTAAAGTAAAATTCCACAAATTCATTATATGGTCTGAATTACCTTGTGAGGTACTGTGTAAATTACGAATGAGGAATTAGAACAAACTTAGAAGTAAGAAAACAAAATTATCCTGCAGTTCTGATAGTGGTGTTTTGATTTTTGATATCACCAAAGACAACTTCGGGCTATTTGAAGGTTATGTTTTATGTTCTTTGCTTCTAAGAAAGTGATATCTCATTCCTAGAATTGATGCTGCCTACATTTCTTCCTATCAGCATAGCTGATGACCATTTCCCTGTTAAGATGCTGACTAAACAGCTAAGTCTATCTATATTAGCAATATCATTAGCACTGCTAAAGGTAGTCTCAAGAATTTTATCTCCTAAATATTGTCCAGAGTTTAAATCAGAGTAACAAATGCACAATTAACTTGAACAGAGAGATAGTGCCAGCTCAGCATGTTAGGAAAGGATCAAGTTGAGTTAGTAGTCATTTCATTTTGCAAAGTTGCAATAAAAATGAGCCTTTCATTTTGCAGAGGTAAAACTGGCATTTACAGGAGATGATTAAGATAAAGAAGAAAAATAACTGCATTTTATCAGAATATGGTCATTTTATCCTGGCCATGAATTTTTGCCTCTGCATATTTCATCCATCAAAGAAATGTCTCCACAAATTGTGAAGGGTCCAGTTATTCCCCAGGGTCTTCTATGCCTGTGACTTACCTTGTGAAAGCTTCTGAAGTAAGCTGCCTTTTCATCTGGAAATTTTTCTAGCCTTCTGGGTCCTTTGCTAGAAGCTTTCTTAAAAACCAGCCAGCATCGTCTGAAAATCTGAAAGAAAATAAAGGAATATGATTATCCATCATTTCTATGAGCTTACTGGCATCAGTAGGTGTTATCTCTTCAATTAATCCACTAGGAATGGATTTGTAAAAGTGTTTAGAAGCAACTGTTTCTTTGAATGAAAAGTATGCTATTAATTAAAATTACAGCAAAAGTTAAAACATAGTGCATGTAGAATGAAATGAATTGTGTTATAAAGTGTTCAGTCTGTTGGCTTTTAATCCTCTTTTAAAACATTATTATTTTTATTTTATGTGTATGAATATACTGCCTGCATGTGTGTAAGTGCACTTGTGTCGTGCAATGCCCACGGAGGTCAGGAGGTCAGAAGAAGCCATCAGATCCTGTAGAACTGGAGTTATGAATGTTTGTTAGGCACCATGTGGGTACTAGTAATAGAACCTAGGTCCTCTGCTACAGCAGCCAGTGACTTAACTGTCCACCACTGATGGAGGCGCCACTTGTCTGGTGCTGCTGGCGACATGGGGAGTGGTCGCCCTGCCAACAAACCTGGTAGCTGTTACTAAAGCTGTCTGTGAAGTTGGTGGCTCCACAGGCCTCACACACTGTTAGCTGAACCGGGTCTAAGGGTCTAAGGATTGGTTACCCTTCCTTGCTCAAGACCCTTGCTATGTAGCTCTCACCCAAGCTAAAGAATTGATCAGCCTTAAAGCTTTACCTCTGGTTTAGGAGATGATGCCCCCTTAAGTGATTGAGCTAGCTGAAACCCAACTGTGGATCTGAATGATTCACAGTTAGCAGGCATCTGAATCGCCATCAATTAATGGACCTGGAGACCTTGACAGGTGGCTCTGAAGGTCTGTTTATTGTATACAGTGCATCACTTATATAGCCAAAATGATGTCATCTCCCACAGCCAATCCCAGACCCGCTGCATCATGCTCTGTGAACATCACAAGCTCTGCCTCAGGAGCTTGTCTCAGGAGCAGGGTCAAGTGCAGAGGAGCAGGCAGATAATTTAAGACAATGCAGCCCCAGGTGGCCTGCTTTTACCTACACTTAAATGCGGAACCATCTCTCCAGGTCCTCTTTTAATCCTCTTTAATCCTCTTCATGCATATAGTATTGACACCTGGGTGTCAATATGCGCGAAGACAATTCTGCATTTCCTATTCTGGTGCATTACAAATTTCATCAGGTTAAATGAAATAAACATATATGTTTGTAGTTCAAACTTTGAAAAAAAGACCATATTTAAATAAATGATCATAATATAATATAGAAAGCAACAAAATGATGTTTTTATAAAGGGGACAACTGGCTTCCTTGTTTTACAGTTTCACAGTAACTAGAATTTATTAACTGCTTAGTATGAGCCATTTAATGCATTTCAAAATTTATGAATTTAGGGGCTGGAGAAATGACTCAACATTTAAGAGCACTGATTGCTCTTGAAGAGGAGGAGAGTTCAGTTCCCAGCACACACATGGCAGCTAGTAACTATCTGTAACTCCAGTTCCAGGGGATCCACCACCCTTTTCTCACCTCCAGGGCATTTCGTGACAAGGATGCCCTTATATACAAACAAGCAATTCACTCATGCACAAAAATAAAAGCAATAAATAGAATATTAAAAATGTATGAGTATATTTAATTCTGATAATTACTGTTTTAAAAGGATACTGTTATGTTTATTTTATGATAAAGTTAAGAGATAATGTCAGGGCTTGAATATACAGATTTCTGATTCTTTGGCTTTGGTTAAAAAAATTTGCACTGAACATGCAAGCTGAATACCTTGTATTTGGAACCTGCCTTTATTTTATGAAACTAATCAATGCCAATTTTTTAGATTTTCATCTCATTTCCATTGTATCATATGGTCTTCATAGGTGTGTTCGAAGGCAGAGTAGTGTAATACAATTTTCTCTCTAGTAATTGAACAGATTAATAGAGGCAAATGGTTGAAAGTTTTAAATTTCTAAATTTACCTCAGTTTTAGTTTTCTTAGAGAAAATTTTTCCACAAGCATAAAGAAAAATTTCATAAAAGGGTACTTCTGTAACCTAGGTCACTCTATTTCTCTTCTGTGTCTTTATTTAAGTGCAATGTTGTCTCTATCAGTTTTATGCTAGTGGAAGACAGACAATGTAAGCCTTTCAAATTATTCCCCTGAGCATTGTTTATTACTTGTTAAAAGACAGCATTTCCCATGTGAAACTAGTCTCTGAACAATCACAAAAGACTTTTCTTTCTAAAAGAAGAATAAATAGAATAGCAATGTGAACATACACTTAGACTGCTCTTGTTTTTCTTAGATCCTTTCCTGCTGCTCTGAAAAACGTGTCAAGGAGGTGCTGAGATCCTAGCACAGGATCTGTGATTAGATACATCTTGTCAAGGGCTCCTATCCACACACCTGCAAATAAAGGACTTGACATCTGTAGAGCACAGAGTGTTCTCTCTAGTATGCTTAGTAACACAAGACATTGTAGTTCTTTGTTTATTTGGCCCTTTACCAATCCAATTTCCTAATTCAAATGGTACTAATGATTACAACAGGGAATCAGCATATAGTTTATTTAGCTTTAATTAATCCTATAAGGGTTTTTTTAGTGATGGAGAATTCTGGTTTTGAAATTTAGAAAGTTATTTATGTTTTAAAAATTGTTGCCAGGTGTGGTGGTGCACGCCTTTAATCCTAGCACTTGGGAGGCAGAGGCAGGCGGATCTTTATGAGTTCAAGGCCAGCCTGGTCTACAGAGTGAGTTCCAGGACAGCTGGGGCTACAGGGAAACCCTGTCTCGAAAATACCAAAAAAGAAAAAAAAAATTGCTTTGTTGAAGCTACTCTCTCCCTTGTCCCTTCACTCCTTCTCTCTCTCTCTCTCTCTCTGCCTTTCACACCCTCTTCCACTAAAAAAATTGCTTTGCTGTTTGACAGTTTTGTGTTCTTACATAATGAATTTAATGAGTTTACCACCTCCACACCCCTTTTTTGTGTCCACCCATCCTCCTGTTGAAACCATCTTCCCAACAAGTCCTGTCTATTTTCATGCCTTCTTTTTGTGAGACTCTTTGAACTTGAAGTTCGTAGCCTCAGAATGGGGGGAGGTCATTTCCTGGAGCAAAGGGAATTTACCAGTGGCTATTGTCAGGTTGAGATCCAGAAGCCCATTGGAATGCAGAGACACATAAGACCGGAGGTCCAAAAACCTGCTCTACCAGGCATAGCCTTTGGCTATGCTAAAACGGGCCATCACCAATTATTCAGGAATCTTCCACCTTTTGGAAGCCAGACTCCAGACTCCTGCAGAGTGCGCTACCCACCCCCACTCCCACCTTCTCCCTTAAATTCCCAAGCAAGACGCCATTCTGGGCTTGGCTTTCTCTTTCCTCTGAGCCCAGCTCCGGCTACCCTGAATTAAACTTTGCTCCGAAGAACTTAGACCTCGTGCCCTTTCATTCTGGGGGTGTGTGTGTATGTGTGCCATAACCACTGAGGAAAATGATATCTTCTCCCTCAACAACCATTAACTGCTAGTAGTCCCACAGGGAGCATGAGGGTCATGCCAAAAGGCTGATGGGCCCCAAAATGCTCCAGTCTTGTGTAGATAGCCACACTGCTAGCAAGCTCATGTGTCCGATGCTGTCATGTCCAGAAGACAATTACTGCATATTTGGCCCTTACTTTCTTCAGCTTCTCTCCTGTTTCCTAAGCATTGGACGGAGTGCTATAGCAGTTCCATTTAGAGCCAAGCATTCTACATTCACTTATTCTTGGTACTTTCATAGTTATGGATTTCTGACTAAATATCACCATAAGCAGTAAGCAATTTCTTTGATGATGTGCAGTACCTATAGGTATAAACATGAGTACTTGGAAAACTATTTAGTCAAACAATAGCACTAGGGTCTATGTGAGGGTCTATGACCTTCCTAGCCACAGGATTATAGAAATGGGCATGAGTTTTCTTCCTGTGGAGCAGACCTCAAAGCCAGTAAGAAAGTGACAGGTTAGTTCCTTAACAGTCATGCTTCTGTTACAGTAGAGGATGCCTCTTGTTTGGCAGGCCATTGTTGTAGGTCTCAGTATTCACAGCTGGGTGACTTGATTTTTCTCCCACACAAGCCTACATAGCACCTCCTGGCACTATGAAATCAGACCTAGAACAAAGATTTTGACAGTATGTAACACATAAGAAGATGTAAGGAGCCGCAAGCTTTAGCTTGCTTATGCTGAGCTTGCTTACAAGGAAGTTGACTCTGTCACCTCGAGCCTTTTCCAAGAGCTGGGTGCGGATGTGCAGTAAAAGCCACCAGCCTTTCCCAAGAGCTGGGTGTGGACGTGCAGCAAAAGCCACCAGATACTCCAGCCCGATGTCTCAACTCAGTGATCTTGCAAAAACAGACCATCCTCTGATGCCAGAGAGCCCGACCGACTGATTACCCTGTTTCATCCACCCCCTCCCTATTTCTTGCCTTTTGCAAGATAAATACAACGGCTTGTGCTCAATAAAGTAGACTTTGACAACCTTTGCAAAGTCTCGCTTTTCTCTCTCACCCATCTTCACAGGTTTGGGGTCTCCTTCGGGTACCTGCGATTACTGCCCCCACAGGCAGGGACAATTGGCGCCCAACGTAGGGGCTCAATGTTAGAGACCCCCCCACCAGACAAAGAAGCAAGAAGGACCGGCCAGTCAAACACTGAGGAAAAGGAATGCCCGCCACCCACGGAGCCAGGATCCCACTGAAGAAAAGTGATGCCCACCACCCGCGGAACCAAGATCCCACTGAAGAAAAGAGACGCCCGCCACCTGTGGAGCCAGGACTTCACGGATGAAAAGTAAGTGATTTCTTTGTCTCAAATTAGAGATGGGCCATTCGCTGTCTAAGGAAGAGAGACAGCCTTCAGGGAGAGAGGAGTCTGGGTTACAGACTCCCCTTCTTCAGCACCTATCCTTAAAACTACAGAACAGTTCCTAAAGCCTAAAGTAATCCAAGGAAATAATGAGCCTTATGTTCAATTTGTGGGCTTCGGGTGGTTGCTTGGCTCTAATTGAAAGGGCCCAGGTCACGCAGAAAAAAAAAAAAAAAAGATTTGGTAAAGTTTTTTATATTCATTGGAGACCTCTGTCCACGGGTTATATTGGATGGCCCCTCCATTCATCCCAAAATATGGGACAAGCTGGGTAGGGAACTTAATGCCCACCTTAAGGAAAAAGGAAATCTCTCATTATATTAAGTCAAATGTCTATGCAAGCTCTCTCTGTGTTAACTGTTCTCTCATGTGTCTGAGATTTGTGTCACGTGTCTGTGTTGGTTTCTGTTAAAAGTGGCCACTTCAAAGTTTTTTTCATTTCTGTATTGTGCACATAATGTAAGCTTACTTTCGGCATGCTCTTAAACTTTTTCAAAAGGCCTGATTTAAACCCGGGTTCCTAAGTTCCTACAAAAAATTCTAAACTGGTTTTCTAAAGGTTTTATTTGTTATCTGTTAAGAATGGATTTGATCTCCAAATTAAACTGGTCTAAAGTTACAAGTATTTAGCCAGGTGTGGTGGCGCATGCCTTTAATCCTAAAACTTGGGAGGCAGAGGCAGGCGGATCCTTGTGAGTTCAAGGCCAGCCTGGTCTAAAGAGCGAGCTCCAGGACAGCTGGGGCTGCAGGGAGACCCTGTCTCAAAAAGACAAAAAAAAAAAAAAAAAAAAAGAGGGACCTGTGGGTCTTGGAGACCAGTTTGGTAAGCTAGAATCTCTACAAGATGGGAAATTACACTTTCAAGGAAGCTATGTTCCGGAGGAATTGTTTTGTGATGTATGGCTGATGTTTGGTTGCTGTGTGCTGTGTTTCAAGTTGTGGACATGGAGAAAGTTTAGCATCTCCAAATCAGTGAAGGCATGGGCTAAGGATGAACGCAGAGGGAATTCTCCTATTGACTGGTGGTGAGCCTGTGGATGGCGCTAATGGAGATTTGGCCTGTGTGCCAGAGACCCTTTCTCTGATAGGCTTTGAGAAGCTGCATTCTCTTGTGGTTTCACCCACTCGGAGGGACATGATTATGCAGCCGTGGGTGCTGTTTGGCTTCCCTGGATTGGGGGCATCTGTTGCTTCCACAGCCTTCCCAGGTGGTGGGTATTCAGAAAAATTGTGAGAAGAGCCCCTCCTCTCCCATCAATTGCCTTCTAGAGGTTTTGAAATGTGCTTGAATGCCCTGAGCCTTGGAGCCCTAGAGCCTTGGGTTTTGCCTTCTGGCCACGTTCAGGTGGTGAAGGTCATCAGAGGCTGGAAGGATAGGCATGCCCCGGAGCATTTTGCAGCACGCATTCCATAGAGGTGTTCCTAAAGGCTTTATGCTGCAAATTGAGCTTGTAAATTCTAGGCTTTGTGGTGGCCCACGCCTTCTATCAACCCACCTTTTTGTGAGTTCTGGGCTGCCTAGTCTACATTTTTCATGTAGCTGTTTGTAGATACTCCATTGTTTGTTCTGTGCCCCTCTCCTGCTCTGGAAACAGCGGATGGCTGGTGGGGGAAGGGCTGGCTTTACAGTATTCTGTGTTTCACTGGAAAGCATAAAGTCTAAGGCAAAAGCCCAGCCCGGGGCAGTGTTCTTTGTGTTTTAAAAGTGCAGCTTTGATTCCAATCCTCCAGAGACAGACTGTGGACCTCCACCCTACCAAGTTGTATCAATTAAGCAATTCAAATCCATCTCAACATGTTTAACTCAAAGTCTAGAAGAATTTGCAGGACTTAAAGTTCTAACAAAACAAACTTGGTCTGATAAATTGTCTTTTTTTAAGGAACATTGGTAAAAGTCTCTTTAACAACGTAAATTAATATTTTGGTTTAATTTAAATAAGAAATTCTTTAAATAAAACTGATTTACACTTCTTTAGGCCCATCTTCAAGCTGTGTGTATGTGTGAGTGAATGTGAGTTCCTGCTTTCAATTCACTATAGTCCTACAGGTTTAAATCTATTTAACTAACTATAAACAAAAATAGATTCGATTCATAAAAATGTTTGCTTTATACCCCTTAGTGTTAACAATTTTTAATTGGGTTTATAGTATGCATATTATTCAGTTTAATGATAGATTGTTGTTAATTATTAGTAGTAATTGTTATTAATAGCTATAATTATTGTTATTAAATATAATTATTGATAATAATTAATTAAAATTCAGTCTAATGGTAAATTGTTCATTGTTGGCTGCTATTTTTGACCATTATTATTCATAATTATTGTTGTGACTAATAATAGTTAATGCTAATTATTGATAATTAATAATAATTAATTGTTGTGATTATGAATAATTATTATTCTTCCAAAGTCCTTAATAACAAGACAAGATGGATCATTTCAAGACTACAAACAACTTTGGCCTGTCTACTTTTGGGAATCCTCAATCTTTAGATTTGTAAATAATATAGGGTCAGTTAGGCTTAGCAAAAGGACAGCTTAGGAATAATTGACCAGAAGGGACAGGATAGGGAAAGAATAGTAAACTTTAGGTATAGTTCATTGAAGGCAAGTGTTGCAAATGGGCCTAAAAGGTGGCATATGGATCTCAACTGTTTTATGAGTTACTAGGACATTTATTCTAATTATGTAAAAATAACCCTATAACAAATTATAAAAATTTCATGTTTTTCATTGAACATCAAATGATATGGCTTTCTTCTCTTACAGGTCAACCTAACAAATCTTTCTTATGTATGTATGTGTGTATGTATGTATGTGTGCACACACGTGTGTATGGATGTGTACTTTTTATGTTCTAAGTATATTATGTTAACAGACATGATAATATAAGAACATTGCCTCTAAGTTGGAACGGCCCTTCCATCTTAAGATGCAAATTTATATTAAACAGCCAAAACATGGTTCAATTTCAACAAAGGTTATGGGTTATCTATCAAGGAATTTGAAATAATGAATCTACACTGGTACAACCAGGTTTCCAGTGTATTAAAGTATTAATAAGTTTTTAGATGTTTAAAAATAAAAAATAAAAAAGTATATAAAAAATTAATCAAGATGGTAATGATGATAACTATAAAAAATTAATCAAGATGATAATAATGATAACTATAAAGAAATTAATCAAGATGGTAATGATGGTAACAACTTCTCATGGGACATATCTAGGCAATCTTTAATTGACTGATGGATGTAATAACTATAAAAATGTATATTGTATATATTTTATTAAGAGCTAAATATTAAAAAACCTTTAAAGTAGGTTTTCATGCCAGGCCGAGAAAAGGCCAAAAACTTAAAAAAAAAGACAACTATTATAATCCACCTTGTAAGGTTTACAGTTTAAAATGGTAATACATTTAAACTAATTGAAAAAATAAGATGTTAATTGTTTCATTTGTAATCTGTATTGAATTTCCAACAATGGCTTTGGGATTAAGGCACACAGATAGTCTCTGTATTTTTCTGTGTTATATAGTATCACCTTGTAACATTTTTCCTTTACTTGTAGGATAATTTAAAAAAAATTAAGTCTAAGTTCATTTCCCAAATAAACATACAGTCAAGGATAAACAGTTTGGATAAATTTGATGAAGACTTACACCTTGGTTCCTGTTTATGGGTATTTGTAATACAACTTAGGCATCTATTGATCAAAAAAGAGGGAGGTGGTATAATATTCCCTCTATAGTACAAACTTTTTGATAAATTTTTAATTAAAAAAATTTTAAGCTAACAATGGGAGGAGATTTGTATGTTTCCACAGGTAAAAACACCAACCTGAGTGCCTGAAAATACACAATCTTTGACTGCAAAATGGACTAAAAAATGCCAACAGAGAGGCTGACCCATCTGAACATTAAAGAAAAAGAAACCTCAGATTGCCTGAGTCACAGACATTGAACATTTCTCTAAATTCTGTTTGGGATAACTGTTTATAATGTGGTATGATAAAGTTTACCTTCCAGATGCTGAGAAACCTTTCTACCTCTCACCTTTATATAAGAAGGAGGAATGTGATGGTAGTGGGGTCGTTCCCCAGCTGTGGATTGAAATTTACTGCTATAATGGTAAATGCTTGTGAGACAGGTATAACTGCCTTCTTTGATTGATTGATAGACATAGAATATAATATAAATGGAAATTTATATAAATGTAATTTACAAGTGGTACAATTGAGCACAATATGTTAATACAGGAAAGTCCTGATGTCAACAATGGATTGTTCTGCCAAGGAGATGTTGGCTGGGGGATCCAAGCCCCCAATTATAAAGGCCTTTTGCCTGTAAAAAATGGGATATCAACAAGGAAAAGGTGGTAAGTCCCTGTTGTCGAAGATCTGGTGTAAGCATGAAAAAATATTTTGAGACATCACTTGCTAATATACAATTGGCCTCTGGAATGCCAGAGATATTACCAAAGGCCACTAATGCGATAAAGCAAGGTGTTGGTCTCCTTGAGTCAAGCAAGACGCCTCTGTCAGTATCAGCTACACCTCAGCTGCCTGGAGATACTGTGCAACAGTGGCAGCCATGTATCTATACATATCCCAAATCTAATTGGCTATTGACTATCTCCTTGGAGGAATAATTCATGGCTGATGCCATAAGCTTACGTTCTCTAGTGGTTAGGACATTATATGAACCACAATAAGAACTTGTCATCTTTTATAGAGAAATCACAACTTATGGATTAACATACCATCCAAACATCTGTGTCTATGCTCACAGCCTAGCTTGCCATAATAACATTGTTTAAATGCCTGTACATCTAATTGCTTGTGCTTTGTTAGTAGGATTAAAAAGGTACCCTGGATAAGCTGTCAACCCATGAAGGGAAACAACCTAACTGGAGTAAAAAACATCTCCAGAGAAAACGCTGCTTTGCTTCTCACCCACCTGTGCCCCTCTCCCAAAGCCTAGGGAACAACTTGTGGAAGAGGAGGCATGGTAGAATGTAAGGGCTGCGGAGAGACTGGGGTGAATTGTGAGATTACAACAATATGGACTGGACTATGGGAACCTTGGGTTGTTCAAAATATGAACATAGATACTTGAAAATCCACCTTTACAAGTGAGGCTTCCCCTCTTTTTGTATAAAGGAAGGGAGGAGATGCTGGAAGTCAAAGCTGTCAGACATACATGCTCACAGAAAATCACTAACTTGCTTATCTCAAAAATTTACGAGTACCAGCCTAGATCCCAATGCTGACGATCCAGCTCCCAGTGCCAGTTTAAATTTTAAAAAATATTAAAAATCACAATTGGAGACGTTGATGACGGGATTGGTAGAAAATAGCTTAACATTGGTTTTCCACCTCCCCTTGGTTATCTACCCTATTACCTAGTATCCTGGGACCCCTTGTGGGACTACTCCTGTTGCTTTCATTTGGGCCTTGGGCATTCCAACGACTAACACGTTTTATTAAGTCTCAAATAGATTCCTCCCTTGCTGCTTCATCAGTCTCGGTCCATTATCATCAAGTGGCGACCAGTGATGAAGACAATACTGAGACCACTCCTACACCCACGCCAGAAAGGCTCAATTTTCACTTGCTCTAAATCATCGCCCTCAGGCCTTATAAGAGTGAGCTAGCCCAAACCAGCCCAGGTGGCCACCCCAAAGATGGGCAACTTCCTCTCCCCTCTTACCAACCTAAGACAGGAGCCCTGAGGACGACAGGGTGTCCAAAGATGGGTAAGGAAGAGGGTCTTGTAGAGGTCGAACCTAAGACAGGGACGGTCACATAATAGGCTGCAGACGCCACTCTGCCTGATACTTATCCATACCTTCTTAATGTAAAGAAGGGGGATATGTAAGGATCCGCAGGCTTTAGCTTGCTTATGCTGAGCTTGCTTACAAGGAAGTTGACTCTGTCACCTCGAGCCTTTTCCAAGAGCTGGGTGCGGACGTGCAGTAAAAACCACCAGCCTTTCCCAAGAGCTGGGTGCGGACGTGCAGCAAAAGTCACCAGATACTCCAGCCCGATGTCTCAACTCAGTGATCTTGCAAAAACAGACCCTCCTCTGACGCCAGAGAGCCCGACCGACCGATTACCCTGTTTCATCCACCCCCTCCCTATTTCTTGCCTTCTGCAAGATAAATACAATGGCTTGTGCTCAATAAAGTAGACTTTGACAACCTTTGCAAAGTCTCGCTTTTCTCACTCGCCCATCTTCACAGGTTTGGGGTCTCCTTCGGGTACCTGCGATTACTGCCCCCACAGGTGGGGACAAGAAGAGATACTTTGGTAGATTGTAGAAAATCAGTAAAGTTTTGTAATCAAGCAGGCTTGGATTTAGATCAGAATTCTGATATTTATTCACCTTTAATATCAGGTAGACTACTTAGGGGCCAGATAAAGAAGAAGGGAGAATTTAACAATGTTCTAGTGTACAGAGAGTTCTCCTGTACACTTATAAAAAGGTGCTACTTTTTATAAAATCAGTTTTTCTTACAGATTAGGCACTATTTGCTATATATGGCAAAGCCATACATAGTGACACATTTTTATTCTTAATGAGTCCCTATTTTTATATATATTCAAACAAAATATTCAGATGCAAATATTCTGCTTCTAGAAATACTAGATAAGCATATCATAATTTCAAACAGTTAAGAGAAAGCATATCAATGATATCCTGAACATGCACTCTGGGGTTCATAAAACTAATTGAAATTCCAGTTTAGCACCTTAGTACACACACACACACACACACACACACACACACACACTTTGGGTTATTCACTTAGCACTCTGGGCATATACCCTTATATTAGCTTGGAGAAAACAATGATGAAAGTTTAGGGTTAATATGGAGACAAAAACAAATTAATCCCACAGTGCAGGGAGAGGAGTCATCAGCTACACATGGGACAGCCAAATCCAAAGCAAACAAAATGCCCTTTAGAGCAGCCTTGCTTAATCCTTTTCAAAGGCATGTGTATTGACCTATACTATATTATAAAAAGTGCTGTGTACCAATATAATTCTGAAGGTTTCACACAATTTCAATAATTAAATCAATTACACATTACATATAAAAACAGTATACAAGGCTAAATAGGCCAATGAATACAAATATTAATTCCTATTAATATTTCATGATGGCTTGAATATTGCTAACCAGTATAGCTGAGCATGCTTACATTTGACAGTTCACACTTTAAAAAATAAAGGCAATTTTTTCTCCTCCTAAAATTATTCTTTTAACCACACAGCATTAAGTATTTTTTTCCTAAAGGAATAATTTAACTTAGGCTGTAATATGATCCAAATCATTGTATGAGAATTGGGAGCATTGTGCTGAAATGCCCAAGAATATAGACAATGCTCATTTCAGTTTTTGCTAATCATTTTATGTCTTATCTCACATAAATGATTTAAGCTTTCCTTAAACTTTAATTCCTCTTCTACAGAGTGAGGACCATCTGCTTTCTGAAGTTGCTCTTTTAGTATCAGAGAAAGTGTCCTGCATTTGAAAAGTAGTCCATACTTCTATCTGAAACTGGTGAGTTTGGGATACTGAGCTATGTCTTCCTGAAAATCTTATACTGAAACCCATGTAATGCTATTTAGGGATGGGAGTCGGAAATATAATGTGTGTTAAGGAGGGTCCTGGAGGTAGGTCTTTGATAGTGAAATGAGTGTTCTTAGGAGAAGAGACATGAACCACCCTACTTCCTCAATCACTCAACATTCTGAGAAAATAGAGATTCCTGTGATTACACAGTTAGAAGACTACAAACCAAGAAGGTGGCCTCACCAGAACTAGCCATGCTGACACCCTGATCTAAAATGTGCAGCATGGAATCAGAGAAAAAATTAATTTCTATTGTTTAAGCCACCCAATGTATGGTACTTTATTATGGTGGTCTGGACTGATTAAGACAAATAATATCATAGATAGATAGATAGATAGATAGATAGATAGATAGATGATGGATAGGTAGATTATATTTTATGGTGGCAGCTGAAATTACAATATTGCAGAAACAAAAGCATTCCCATGAGCCTGAGTAGAAATTTAAGTAGTCAGAGCAGCCAAAAATTTGCAAACTGGGATGCATATATATGATAAACGTTTATGTTCCTAGATATTCATTAAAACATGTAGAGCGGGCAGGAGAGATGGCCTAGCGGTTAAGAGCGCCAACTGCTCTTGCAGAGGACCCGGGTTCGATCCCCAGCCCCCACATGGCGGCCGAGAACCGTCTGTAACTCCAATTCCAGGAGAACTCCAGGTCCAGGGGAATCCGAGACCCTCTTCTGACCTCCGCGGCATTGCACGACACGGGTGCACAGACTTGCATGCAGACAGTACATTCATACACATATAGAAATAAATAAAATTAATAAAAACAACATGTAGAGCCTTAGTTAATGTCACAAAGTTTTTCTCGAAGGAACCTCACATGTAAATCTTTTATTAAAAGTATTCTTGTTATTTTTTTTTTTTTCATAATGAGAAAAGTTTCCCCTGTATTATTGGTCATTTTTATTGTTCACAGCTTGAGAAACATTATAATATTAAACAAAATCTTAAAATAGTCAATGCAAATCCAAGCACACAGAGACATCATGACGCTCATCTTGTGTTGTTTCAGTTGGTTTCCTTTAAGAACTGAGATGAATATGAGACCAAAGCCTAAGTGCTCTTGTTCATTATTGTTGCAGAGCAAGCCGGAGAACAACACATAAACAAATAGTGTGAGTATTTTATTTTATTTTTTTGGAGACATGTAGCACTGATTAGCCTGGAACTGCATACATTGGCCATGCTGGCTTTGAACTCATAGACATTTGCCTGCCTTTATCTCCCAAGTGCTGGAATTAAAGCCCTGTACCACCACACCCAGCACAGTTATAGTACTTTTAATATTAAAAGCGAGCAACCACATAATAATAGGCTTTATTTTTAAAGACTTCAATGCACTGTTTACCAGGTTGTAATGCTTGCTACTTATTTATTTATTTTTGGAGTGAATTTAGATTTTTAAAGTTTCAGATATAGTATATTAAGCTCTCATATATCTAAGCCAGGTTCTAATATTAACATCCTCGAAAGGCATGTGCAGTTTTCAAAGCCAAGATCTTAGCATTGGCAAAATAACAAAATAATTAGCAAAAATTTTAAATAAATGAAAAACTCTCTTTGAATTTTTACCATTTTTATTCCTGCCCTATTCTGTTCCAGGGACTGAACACAAATTCCAAACTTCTGATCTGTGACAGTTCCTTGGTCTTTGATTTTCATGATCTTGATATTTCTGAAGGACACTATCAGTAATTGTCTACAAAATTGTTTAATTTCTGTTTGCTTTACTTTTGATATTTCAATAGTCTAACAAAAATCACACATCAAAGTCATTAAATCATAATTTATTGAGGAAATAATAAAATAATATGACTAGATTGTGACTATGGTATGCAATACTGTTATTTTTATTTATTTATTAATTTAAAAATATATTGAAGTATGCAATTCATACCATATTTTCTCAATCCAATTTTGACTCATTCCCCCTTCTATGTTCCCCACCCCACCCTAGCTCATGCATTCTGCCATGTCTTTCTTGCATCTTTTTCTCAGTCTTTTTCAAGTTTTTCTATGCAGAGGTTTACTAATTGGACAGAAGTTTATTGTTTCAGTCAGGTCTTTGACCCGTTCCTTTTGTTGTTGTTGTTCCTTCCAATTTGTATTGCTCCAAAATGTGCATACATATACACCACGCATATATCAAAATTATGACATCTGAAAATAAACTATAAGTTAATTTCAAATCATGTTTAGGAATTCACCTTTTTCCCCTTTATTTTTATATTACTCTAAAATATGTATACATACCTTCTACCCATCTACCAAAATTACATATCTGAAAATAATTGGTAGGTTAATTCTAGAGCCCATTAATGGATTCAAATTTTAACAGCACAGTTGCTTTTAGATAAAAAGAAATACAACATTAACATTGCTCAGTTTGCCTTGAAACTAGGGATTTGTTATTACTTCACTTAGCATAATGGCTTCTAGTTCCATCCATTTACCTGTAAAGTTCATGATGTCATATACAACAAAACCACAGCCAACATTATACTAAATGGGGAAAATTAGAAGTGGTGCCCTTAAAGTCAGGGACCCAGCAAGGCTGCTACCTATCCCCATTCCTTTTCAACATAGTGCTTGAAAAGCTTGTGAGAGCAATAAGACAAGAAAAGGAAATTAAAGGCATACTAATTGGAAAAGAGGAGGTCAAACTATCCCTTTTTGCAGGTGACATGATAGTTTACCTAAGGAATGCCAGAAACTCCACCAGAAAACTTCTAGAAACAATTAACAGTTTCAGTAAAGTGGTGGGATACAAAATTAGCCTAGAAAAATCAGTAGCCTTTCTTTATATCAATAACAAGCAACTGGAGAAGGTATACAAGAACACTTTCCCATTCACCATAGCCCCCAAAAAACATAAAATATCTAGGAACAAACCTGACACTAAAAATCTTGGCAATGAAATTTTTAAACCCTTGAGGAAGGAAACTGAAGAAGATACCAGAAGAGGAAAGAAACTCCCATGGTCATGGGCTGGAAGAATTAATATAATAAAAATTAACATCAGGGCTGGAGAGATGGCCTAACGGTTAAGAGCACTGACCGCTCTTACAGAGGACCCGGGTTCGATCCCCAGCACCCACATGGCGTCCGAGAACCGTCTGAAACTCCAATTCCAGGAGAACTCCAGTTCCAGGGGAATCCGAGACCCTCTTCTGACCTCTGCGGCATTAGATGACACGGGTGCACAGACTTGCATGCAGACAGTGCATTCATACACATACAGAAATAAATAAAAATTAATAAAAAAATTAACATCCTGCCCAAAGTAATATACAGATTCAACGCAATCCCAGTTAAAATCCCCATGAGCTTCTCACAGACCTAGGAAAAAACATCCTAAAGTTCATATGGAAAAACAAAAGATCCCAAAGCAACCCTGAGCAAAAAGAAAAATGCGGGGGGAGGGGGAGATACCATACTAGATTTCAAACAATATTACAGAGATATAGTCATAAAAACAGCTTGATATTGGCACAAAACATACATCAATGGTATAAAATTGAAGATCCAAACTTGAACACACACACAATTTCAGCCATCTTATATTTGAGAAAGGGGCCAAGAAGATTCAGTGGAGGAAAGACAGCATCTTCAGCAAATGGTGTTGGCAAAAGTGGATCACCACTTGTAGAAGAATAAAATTAAACCCCTACCTCTTACCCTGTACAAAATTCAACTCCAAATGGACCAAAGACTTCAATGTGAAACCCAAAATTCTGAAAATGATAGAAAAAGAAACTTTGGCAGTAACTTACAAGACATAGGCATAGGAAAAGACTTTCTAAATCAGACAGCAGTTGCACAAAAAATAATATTAACAACTGACATGTGGGGCCTTATCAACTTAAGAGCTTCTGTACAGTGGAGAAAACCGTAACCATCGAAGAAGTGAAGAGAAAAACCCACAGAGTGGGAGGAAACTTTACCAGTGATACATCTGACAGAGCATTAGTATCAGAGTATTTTTATCTTTTTTAATTGAATTTTGGTGATTTTCATAAAATACAGTTTAATGGTATGTAGATCCTCTCTCCTATCTGTACCTGCTCTTACCAACCCCTGCCCAATTTAATGTACTCTATGGCCTATAGAGTCTGATTTGTATCCTCAAATGTCCTTCAGTGTGGGTCTGTCTACTGAGCCTAGTTAGCCTACCAAGAGCCCCATCCCTGTAAGACACTATCTCTTCCCAGAAGCCACTATTTTCCAAAAGTTCCCCTACTTTGGGATGGATTTCTTACCCGTTTCTATGCTGAGTTTTGTTTGGTTTGAGGTTCCATGATGTGTGTGTGTGTGTGTGTGTGTGTGTGTGTGTGTGTGTGTGTGTGTATGTGCTGTCACCATTGCTGTGAGTTCATTGAGTAATTGACCAGCTACCTGGAAAACTCTGTTTCCTTGTGGTCATCTACCACCTCTGGCTCTTACAATCTTTCTGCCTCTCCTTCCACAATGATCTCTGCTGCAGGAGGCAAAAGTTTGAAATAAGTGTCCTACTCATAAATGAGTACTGTGCAACCTTTTGTTCCCCGCATATTGGCAAGTTGTGTTTTTCTGTTATAATATGTGAGGCACCACAGACTCAGAAAAATAAGTGGTTCATTCTCCCTTATTTGTGAAATCTTAGCTACAAATTCTTATGTACAAGTGTACCTCTTACCGCTCATCAAAGGAGGTTCTTTTTTTTACAATGGATGGAGACTAATACAGAGTTCCACAAGTGGTCACATACGGAGAATAATTTTCTGTGAGATGCTTAGACACAAGTGACACATTTTTGATGCAACCTTTACATATGAATGTATCTCTCAGTCTCACTAGAGAAGTTTCCTTATGTAGCAAATGGTGCTTTTTTAAATGTGATCTCTACTTATTATTATTATTTTGGGGGGGTCTTTTAGAGACAGGTTCTCCCTGTAGTCCCAGCTGCCCTGGATCTCCCTATGTAGACCAGGCTGGCCTCGAATTCACAGAGATCTGCCTGCCTTTGCCTCTGGAGTGCTGGGATTAAAGGCATGCACTACCATGCCTGGCCATCCCTACTTAAATGTTTAAATTTTTTTACTGTGCATTTATACATTTAATGTAATGAGTCCCATTCAAATTTACGTGGGCTCTACTTACATTTTTAAAGTTGAAAAGAGAGTCACTTCACATATATCTATTTCTTTCCTTTTTGGCCATAGTTTTTCTAAATGACTTGATTTTGAATAAGAGCAAAATCATAAAAAGACCCCTGGTATGCAGAAATCTTGAGTGTCATCTATGGTAATGTGAGTTAAGATTAAGTATGAGTAGGACACCATTATCTCCCCCACAGCAGGAGCAGGAAGCCAGTAGAAGCCTGAGGCCATCACCCCATTTGACCTTTGCATCAAACCGACTTTTGTCAGTGTAGCAGGATGTACATTAAGCAATAGAACTAATGCTTTAAGTGAATGTGTTGGGTAATTTCAAGAAAAGAACAGCAAAAGTTTCTGATGGGAATTAGAAACATCACTCGTAGGAGGAAGTCACACACATAAAAGAAAATGTTTAATTTTGCTATTAAAGAGAATAAAAACTTTGAGGAGATGAAAGAGAGTGTATAGATAAGATTAGGCATATTGTTTTTATTTGCATCACATGAGAATGGAGCGTCAACTTGTGACCTTCATGAGTCTTTTGTGGAAGGAGATGGGCTATTCTTTTAAGAGATTTCTTGCAAGTGAAGGGCATCAGATGTTCATGGTTTAGTGACAGAATTTATTGCCTGCAGGATGGTTCTCCATGTCTGTGCCCTGGCAGGTGACATTTCTGCCAGCTCCACCCTCTGTCCTGGAAGAGAAACTGACACCTACTTATTTAGAACCCTATTCTAAACATGCTGGCTGCCTTCAGGGTGAACCTCAGATTCTCCTCATAAAAATTTCCTATTGCTGCCAAAACTCTAGAAATCCCGAGGATTTCCAGCTGGTGTATCTCTTTGGTCCCCACTGCATTAGTCAGCCAGCCAGCTTGCCATAATTACATATGCTCTTAATCCCCTTCCATCAGATGAAAACCTTTTAAACACAAGGCGATCTCTTTCTCTTAGTGCTTTCTCCTTCTCAAGGTGATTTTACACAAAGCAGTCTTTTTCCATTTAAGACTCACTGGGAAGTACAGGGCACATTTCTTGGCTTTAGTTCATAGTTGTAATTATGTTATTTAGCAAGGACTCATTCACAAGTTTAACTTACTCCAAGTTAGACTTAATGGAGCTATTCCATCACAAGCTGTTGACCTAATGAACGTTGTACTCAGAATAGGATTTCAGCAGGAAACTTGGAAGAATTTCTGATTACAAGAATAGTCAAACTTGAGAGTCTTTGGCATAAAGTAAGTCACAGAAACTTTTTCTCTAGAGATTTATTAAATATATAGAAAGTGCCACATTTACATGACTTTGATTTGTGTTCTCTTATAGAAGCCACATTCCTTCCTTCTCTCCATATCATATCTCCATAGATATGAATGATATATTGGTATATAAAATTCAATTATGAATAATTGAATTTTATGGATCAGATGGATATATAAAATAACAAGTAAACCAAACATTAAATCCTACACTGAAATAGTTATTGCAGGGTTATAAGTGTTTGGTCTGGGCTTCCCAGAATTCCAAGAGACACACAGATGTACACTTCCTCCGGAGACTGTCAATCTTCTGCCCTCTTCCCCTGTACCTGAGGTCCCACCCCATGGCTGTAAGTGGGTGGGCCCCAGTTTCCATTGTGCTCCTGTTCCTGATCCTACTCCTGTTCCACTGCTTGTAGCAGGTGGCCTGCTCTGGCAGTTCCAATGGAAGTAAACCATGTTCCTGGAGTGGCTTAAGTCTCATGTGCCTTTTTATTTGGGGGTTCACGCCTTTATAACCTAATAATAAGTAACTTTCTTTAGCCAATGCAAGACCTTTGCCTTATAATACCACAGAAGTTCATTTTGTGTGTGAAAACTAACCAATAGATAAGAGTAAGGTTAGGGGCTGGAGAGATAGCCTAGTGGTTAAGAGCGCCAACTGCTCTTGCAGAGGACCCGGGTTCAATCCCCAGCACCCACATGGTGGCTGAGAACCGTGTTTAACTCCAGTTCCAGGGGAATCCGATGCCCTCTTCTGACCTCCGCAGCATTGCATGACACGGGTGCATAAGCCTATATGTAGACAGTACATCCATACACATACAAAATAAATAAAATAAAATAAATATATTTTTTAAAAAAGAGTAAGTATAATTAGCTGGTAAATTAATAATTTTTAAAAAATATAAAAGTAGGGGCTGGAGAGATGACCTAGTGGTTAAGAGCGCCAACCGCTCTTACAGAGGACCAGGGTACATGGCGGCTGAGAGCCGTCTGAAACTCCAATTCCAGGAGAATTCCAGTTCCAGGAGAATCTGACACCCTCTTCTGACTTCCGCGGCATTGCACGACACGGGTGCACAGACTTGCATGCAGACAGTACATTCATACACACACGGAAATAAATAAAATTAAAGAAAAATTAAAAAAATATAAAAGTAAATCAGTACTGATTCACAACACTTAATTGCTGTTATGTACAGTATCAGGTCCCATTAATTCACTCACTCATTCATTCATTCATTCATTTATTCATGGATGCAGCATGCATTCACCCATCTTTCCATTTTGTAAGATAAATCTTGAGAGTCCAAGATTATATACAATACTTTGTAAAATCCTAATCACAACAGGTATCTTTCATGGAAACAGACTTCCTGCCTCGTGGAAATTACACTTGAATTGACAGGTGACAGAAGATAGATAAGTGCATTTGTGAGTATCACAGTGATGGGGAAATGAATACCAGATGTGATAAGGTAAATCTCACTCTCAGAAGAACCCCACAATTCCAGTATTAGAACAATTAGGAGAATGAGTGATGCAGACATCTAGGGAAAGGGAGCTGGGATGAAAGAATTGCATTTGCGAATGCTTTTACTGGGTGAATGATATCAGATCCTTTCCCTATAGGAAGGTTCGATTTTTGATGCACCAGTCAAAAATCTTGACAAACAAAATATGTCATCTACAGTCCTGCATTTTAAACTCCAAAACCAGACACCTCTTAGACCCTCCAGCCATGGCAGTGAAGTGATTTGAATTTTATGTTTTCTGGATTGAAATTCTAAAAGCTCTGAACAGATTTAAGCATTTTTAATTTTCACCTAGTTTTTGTCTTGCCTGATAATGGGAACTTGTCCAGACTACTCCAAGCTCTACAAGGGTCCCAGGGAGTAGGGAGGGAATCAGAGTATGGGGGAAAGAATCTGAAGAGGGAGGGGAATGGTTTATAGAAGGACCTTCTTATCTGCTGCAACGGGATGCCATTAGTCACTCTGAGCCACGATGGGACATGGCAGAACTTAAATTACAACAAAAAAAGGGTTGAAAATGTATTACAAAATACAACTTAATATAAAACTTATAACAAGAGACAGAGCACTGGGAAATGATTAGAGGGTAATTTTGCAGGATGTATAAAAATTTCTGAGTTTTCAAACATCTATAAATGTAGGCTTAACATTTTAAATAAAATATGAAAAAAGTATAAAAAAATCGGACTAACATTTAAAAATCATTATCTGCAAGAACAACCCCGTATAAATCAGTGTTTAAGCAACACGATTAACTGAATTGATTAAATCCAGGACTTCTATATAATAAAGCATTCTATGATGGTACACTGTGGATTATTTTGAAGATCACAAGGATCTTGATAGAAATGGAGATGATATTGGATCACAAATTAAGAAAATAAAAAGGTCTAAACAAGGCAATATAGCAAAACAGGAGAATTAGAGCTGGTATGATGACTCATACATGTTATCTCAGCACTTGGGGGTATAAAGTTGGAAGATTACAGCAGATTCAGGGCTGTTCTAGACTATGGCATGAGATATTGTCTCAAAAACAAAAAGAAGGTTGGAAGGGATAGGTAATTGAAATGTCAAGTGGAGTTTCAAGACTTATTACAAAGACATTGTAATTAAGATGCTCTAGAATTAGTCAAACGTGAGCAGATGAAGGGAGCAGAATAAACACAACACATATGCGACTTTTGATATATAAGAAAAGAAACGCTTCAAAGTGAAGAGTCATCAGATAGCATGAGAACAAAATTGAAACTGACTTTTTGATATCCCAAATTTGTTTCCTGTGGATTCTCTTTTTCATTGTAAAGTATAGCATTTCTACTTAAATACTGTTTTTTTTAAAAGATTTCTTTCTATTTATGTGTATATGTGTGGACTTTCATGCAAGTATGCATGTATACATGCAAGTGCTCATGAAAGCCCGAAGAAAATGTCAGAACCCTTGGAACAAGAGTTATAGGTAGTTGTGAGCCATCAGATGTGTGTGCAAGGAACTGAACTCCAGTTTTCTTAAAGAGCAAGGAGTGATATTAACTGCTGAGAACTCTCTTCTTCAGGGTTCCATATCTGCTTTTTGAAGCATAGTACCAAATATTTTTAGTCTTTGGACTCATGACATGGATTTGAAAAGACTTGATTATTAAAGCTTAAGAAAAAGAATATGCTATTTACTATGTCAATGACCTTACATTAGGAAAAATAGGAGACTAAAATTAGAAAAGAAGGAATTGAACAAATTAGAGACTTGTTTCTGTATCAAGAATGTATATTCTAAGAAATGAAAATGAAGCCATTTATTAGATCTTTAGTACATGTCATGTGACTGTCAAATTGTGCTTTCTAGAGTTGGTAAAGAACTCCAAGTACTTACAAAAAAAAAAAAAAAAACAGCAACAACAACGACTGTCGAGTTGAAGAAAGTACAGGCTACTTAAACTCTCACTTATACAATGATGGAGGAAATATTTAAAATGTCAATAAAAAGAACATAATTAAAAAATTAAAAATAAAAAGAACTGGACAAATGTATAGTAAGCTTCCCTGGCCTTCAGGGAAGTCTGAAGCAGAATCACAGGGAAGCATCAGTTTATTCTTAACAAATGAAAAACAAAAGCTGTTCAACACAAGTCTTGACTAAGGTACAGACAACGAGTTTCTCTGTATGATGGAAGGAGTCTGCACTGAGATACTTCAGAAGAGGCACTGTTTTCTGGAATCTTGTGATGCTACTAGAAATTCGCAGACTCTAGCAATTCTGCTCTGGGTTATGTACCCAGTAGAAAAATATATGTACCAGCCAGCATAGGAATAGTCATGACAGCATTACTCATAAAAGTCTCTGGTTATATACCCACAAGACCCATCCTATCTCAGAGATGCATGCACATTTATGTTTACTGTAGCTCTCTTCATAGCAAAGAGCTGGAAGCAACCCAAGTGTCCTCAACTGATGAGTGAATAGAGAAAATGTGGTACATCTACACATTGGAATTTCATGCAGTGGTAAATAAAGAACTTTGTAGGTAAATGGATGGAACTTGAAGCCATTATGCTAAGTGAAGGAACACAGTCCCAGAAAAACAAACGATGAATGGTATCCTTCATTTGTGGATGGTAGCACCAAATCCCTAGTTGAAAGGCAAGCTGAGAAAAGTTAATGTTATGTTTCTTTTTATCTGAAGGCAACTATGCTGTTATAATGTGAATTCCTTAATGGGCTCTAGAATTAACTGACCATTTATTTTTAGTAATTTTAGTATTTTGTAATTGTGGTATATGTATGGAGGGTATGTATTCATATATTAGTGTAATATAAAATTAAAGAGAAAAATGTGAACTCCTAAACATGTTTTGTAATTAGCATACAGTTTATTTTCAAAGGTCATAATTTTGGTAGATATGCGATATATATATAGGCATATTTTGGAGCAATACAAATGGGAGGGAACAACACGACAAAAAGACTGGATCAATAAACTGACCGAAACAGTTAACTTCTGCCCAAACAATAAACCTCTGAGGAGAAAAAAAATCTTTAAAAAGACAGAAAAAGTTGAAAGACATGTATGGCAGAATGCATGAACTGGGGTGGGGTGGGCTGGGGGGCATGGAAAAGGGAATGTGTCTAAATTGGTCTGAGAAATGATGTATGAAATACACAAAACACCAATAAAAATATTTTATTTAAAAAACTCTCAAATGTACACTTTGCAATCTACATATATAAATGAACAATACACAACATTGTTAATATATGAATTCTTGCTACACAAATCTCAAGATCATCACATTGAATGACAATAAAAAGGAATGTGTAGTGCTGTGTGCCTTCAGATAAATCCCCCAGTTGGCTGAAGCAACCTGTATTGTTTAAGCAATGTTTAGGTGATAAGTGTATTAAGAGCAGGAAAGTGACTTCATCACAAATTCCAGAGTAACTGACTTAGTGGGAGGAAAGCATATAAACAGGAAGATACATGTTGGGGATCTATCTTCACTCCTCAATGTGTCCTGGCTATCTTGTGCTATGTATGCTAATATTTGCTTCAAGCTCTCTGTATAGAGTTTATTCCATTTTCTCTGGATATCTTAATTTATGTTTATGTATATGTTTGCTGTATGTATATGATATATGTACATGAGTGTGCATATGTGCACATCTATGCATGCATATGAGAAAAGCCATATTAGGACACTAGGGGGGTTCTTCCTCTAGCATGCTGCATCTATTGCCGTAAAAGAAGAATCTCACTGAACCAAAGTCTTGTGATTTTGCTGTGCTGACTAGTCAGCAACTCTTGGGATCTCTCTGCGTCTGTCCTCCAGGACTCATGTTATGGTCATACCCAGCATTTTATGGGTTCTGGGACTTGAAACTCAGGTCCTCACTCTTAAATACCAAACAATCTTACCTACTGAGCTATCTCTCTAGTCCCTTATGATTATTTTTAATTAATTAGTAAATTAATTAATTAATTGCATCTATTTTTATGTCTTTTTGAGACTTGGTCTCCCTGTAGTCTCAGTTGTCCTGGAACTCACTTTGCAGACCAGGCTGGCCTTGAACTCACAGAGAGCCCCCTGCTTCTGCCTTCTGAGTGCTGGGATTAAAGGCATGTGTCACCATGCCAGGCTTTATGATTATTTTTAAAAATTTATAAAATATGGGGCTTGAGAAATGGCTCAGCAGTTAAGATCACAGGCTGTTCCTACAGAGGGCCTAGGTTTAGTTCCTAACACTCATTTGGTGGCTGATAGACATCCCTAATTCCATTTCCAGGGGTCCAATGACCTCTTCTGACTTCTGCAGGCATTTCATGACATGGGTGCATGTACATTCATATGCATATAGTACAAATAATTCTTAAAAGCATGTAAAATACCACATAATCAAGCTTATACAGATGCTACAGGACATGTTTTGCTTTCCTTCTTATTCTGGTTCCTATTTTCTAAGAAGAAACTATAAATAAACTGATAGAAGCAAAGAAACTGATCCATCTAGTATGTTCAGGAGAGCAGATGGCAATCTCTGATGACTGTGCCAGTAAAGGTGTTAGGATCACCATTAATTAGGCAGAACCTGGTACATAAGCAGACAGACACCACATAGCTTCTGGCTAAGACTCAAGTATCCCAGAAGTACTTAAGTTTAATGCTATCAAGTTTCTAAAAAAATCCTGGCAGCTTTATTCTATGTACTAAAATAAGTTAATAAAGACTGGCTTTGCACTAATGCCTAGAGTAGGTTTTCTGCTGTCTCAGAAAGTGGACAATGCTGAGTTTTAACTATAGAGGAGCTAAGTCAACACCTGCTGATCATTCACTGCCCCTTTGCCCAGACTACACACAGGACCATATATTCTGTGCACTTGCACACACAGAAGGGTAAGTACAACGAATACATTTAAATCAAGCACTTTTTCAAAGAACAATAAATGAAGTGGCATTTTCCAGAAAACCTAACGTATCTGACTTCACACCTTGTGTTTTGTGTCTGTTTTTGTAGATCATCCTAGTCCCATAATATGGTCTCTAAACAGGGATGTCCCTGACACTTGTTTTCCTATTCAAATGAATGATGAACATACAGAGAGTAAAGTATGATTCATATTCCATTATTCCTGTGTGAAACAAATAATGTTTTCAATATTTATTGTGTGTGTGTGTGAATGTGTTTTGTATGAGTGTGTGTCCATGTGTGTGGGGAGGTGCTTACCTATGCATATACTTCTGGAGGCCAGAGTTCAACTTCCAGTATTTTCCTCTAATGCTTTTCATGCTAATTTTTAGTCTTACACAGGTTCTCTGGCTGAACACGGAGCTTGCCATTTTGACTAAGCTGGCAGAACCCTGAGGTTGCATTTAAGCTCTGCTACACTTTTTTATTTTTTGTCTTTTTCGAGACAGGGTCTCCCTGTGGCTACAGGGAGCCTGGAGCTTGCTCTGTAGACCAAGCTAGCCTTGAAATCACAAAGATCCACCTACCACTGCCTCTCAAGTGCTAGGATCAAAGGCGTGCGTCACCATGCCTGGCTACACTTGGTTTTTAAATGGCTGCTGGGAACCCAAACTCAAGACCTTACACTTGCAAAGCAAGCACAGTCCCTATTGAGCCACCTTGCTAGCCTCATCATTACTCATTTCTGACAGTAGACAGGTACCAGACTTACCTTCTTTGACTTTGTTTTCCAGTAATTGTTTCATTGTCTTTCCTGGTGAACTATTAATTGACTTGAGAACAAAAGCAGTTCTTTCTCTTCCTGCTTGCAGCAACACAAACATTAAAAATAACATTGCTGATGAATACTTGATTGTGCTGATATTTTAAATGATAATTTGAAATTTCTAATTTGCTCTTTTTGTTAAAATGATAAATAGGCATAAGAAGCAAATTGGAAAATATTCAAAAGTCATTTGAGATTCACATTTTTCTGAATAAATACAGTGTTTTGTAGGCATGCTTATCATGTAATTTATTCATTTCACAAGCTTCTTTTGAGAATCTACTATTTGCCAGGCTTTTCCTGTAATATGATGTCAAGCAAAGTGGCCTGGAACTCTCTATGTAGACCTGGCTTGCCACAAACTCACAGAGATCTGCTTGCCTTTGCCTCCCAATGGCTAAGACTAAAGCCATGAGCCACCATGCCCAGAAGTAATGAGTTTTCTCATGTAGCAAATATTTTGGACTTCATGTCTGGTCCATACATATATACAAGTATATATTTCTCATGGGAAAATATATAATCATGTACTAAATATTTACACACAGGTTTCAGTGGAAGAAAACTTTTGAATATGAATTTTCTTGATGTCATTACTAAAAAAGAAATAGAGATAATCTTAATATATATTCTCTTATTGTCTTTAAGTTATTTTGATTATGTGTTTGAAGCATGTATATGCATATTTTATTACTCTATTTTCTGACAACTGAAACATACTCTTAGAAAATGAAGACTTTTTCTCAGAATGTTCTAAGCCTTTACAAATATATAAAAATCCCTAAGTATCTTTCTACTTAATTTATTCATGAGCCAAGGACTTTCTCAAGTGTAGAAAATCTGCACCCATCAATTCCTCACTGCCTTCCAGAAAAAAAAAAAACAAAAAAAAACTGAAATCTCTTTTTAATATGTCTACCAATCATCCAAATTATTTGCTAAAGATACATTCAAATTTAATCAGAATATGGGCTTCTTTCATGAAGATAAGACTTTCATAAATAGATACTCAGATAGGACTAACATAGAAACTTTTCTATTTGATTTAGAAAATTTATTTTTTTTTAATTTTTTTAAATTTAATTTATTTTTGTATGTGTATGAATGTACTGTCTGCATGTAGGTTTGCACATCCGTGTTGTGCAATCCCACAGAGGTCAGAAGAGGGAGTCTGATTCCCCTGGAACTGGAGTTAAAGACGGTTCTTAGCTGCCATGTTGGTGCTGGGGATCGAACCCGGGTCCTCTGTAAGAGTGGTTGGCGCTCTTAACCACTAGGCCATCTCTCCAGCCCCTTGATTTAGAAAATTTAAATGCAAATGCATTTATCTGGTCAAACATTTGAAATGATACATTCTTAAATCACAGATCTTCAATGACAACAGAGTTTTGAATTTGTTATTATTTATTAAGGTCCTAAAGCACAGACCTAAGATAGAAAATAAATGCAGTTTTAATTTTAAAATATTTTTATTTATTTTTATTTCATGTCTATGAGTGTGTTGCCTGCATGTATGTAAGTACGCTCATGTCATACAATGCCCATGGAGGGTAGAAGAAGGAATCAGATCCCATAGAAGTGGATTCACTGACTGTTGTTAGCTGCCATGTGGGTAATACAAGAACAGCCAATGTTCTTAATCTCTGAGCCATCTCTCCAATCCCCATGTAGAATGGAATTTAAAAAGTGTTTGAAAGGTTGACTTCATTTTTTCACCAATAAATATTTTTTCTATCTACCACTTTGATTAAATTACAAAAATTTATAAATTAAATGTCACTGCCTAAAATTAGAGATTTAAAAACTAATTATTGGAAATGGTGATAGGGAAGACACAATTATGTTTTCCATTTCCAATTAAATGAAGATATTTAACCTGGCTCTTCAGGCACTTCATAATTTTCTTTATGATTTTTTTAAATAAGCACTCTCAAACTGTGCTGCATGGTAGACTAATGACATTGATGTGTATTGAGTGAAGAAATAAAGATTCCTATATATGAACAAAATATTAGACTGTGTAAATTACTTCTGTGTTCACATAGGAATCACAAAAGATTTAAAATCTAGATTGAGGAAACTAAAATATATATATTATTTTTCATATTATTAAAATAAGCAGCTTTCTTTTTGTTTTGCTTTATGATTTATTTATCCCATGAATGGTATTATAACATAATAATACAAAATGACCATGTTTTGGGGCTTGAAGGAAGATCTAGAAATTTTCAGTAGTGGTAACTTTGAAAAATACTTTCTAAATAAATATCACCAGTGTCTGAAAATGCTTGAAAATTTGCCTACTTGTACATAGAAAATGTAACTTGCCTTAAGAACCAAATTTTAGAGATACAAGAAAAATTGAAATTTAAAAGTTAATGTGTCATTAAGGCAAAAATAATCTTAGGTAATCTGAAATTATTTCCTTTTATCTAAAAATTTTAAGTAAATTTGGAAGAGTTATTTGCCAATATTCTAAAAAATAGATTTAGTATGTTATGTACTTAATAAAATAAGTATTTACAAACTATTAAGAGCACATGGAAAATTTGAAATTAGATCAGTGATTTCTGTGTTCTTAACTTTTCCTAGATGGCATGCAATAGAAGTTTTTCTTAGATTTGGAAGCCAAAAGAACTGAACTCGTCTCTATACTTTTAGGCAAATATTATACATAAATTCAGCCAAATAAAAATATGCCTCTTGCAGTAAGCTATACAGAGTCTAAATGCTTTATGATCTGAGCTCCTGACAGGAAGATGGCCCATGTGTCTTGCGGAGGCATTGATTTCTTTCATATTCCTCAGTTAAAAATATCTAGAAAATTTCAGGGGCCTCAACTCATCACACCACTGCCACAGTGTGGGAGGGTGAAACCCAGGCCCTGCCAAGCAGAAAAAAAAATCTAGCAAGTCTAATTTATTAATAAGCCATAGGATAAGTTCGACTAAAGACTATGTGTGGGAGAGTCACCACCTGTCAGTACAGATGCAAAGGATCTGTGTCTGTTAAACCATTTGTGTTGCAAAATTAAATACTAGATCAAGAACTGGGAAAGATTTGATTGAACAGAGTATGGGATTACAAAGTTGTAAAAGGATGTTACATTATAAGAATTTACAGAGGAAGCCCCATATGCATTGCATTCCTGCACCATGTAATTTCATCCATGTAGTAGTATAAATGCTGTACTTTATGACTAGTAGATTAATAAATAATGTGTTTAATTTGCAAGCACAACTTATACAGCTTTCTTTATTCACAGATGCTTCTATAAAATGCACTGTGACTAGAAAATTATATTTCACATGGTAGAGTATTTTTCCTTTCATAACTTCCATGCATTTGGCAAATATCCAAATGTATCTAAGAAGCATTAAAATTTAAATTAGTTTCAGAACTTCAGAAACATCACATCTTGCTTACGGTAAAAGTTTTTAAAAGTAAGCCGAAGTCTAAATAATTTAGGATTTGTGGTTTAAATATAATATTTATTTATTTTTTTTTTAATTTTTTTTATTAATTTTATTTATTTCTGTATGTGTATGAATGTACTGTCTGCATGCAAGTCTGTGCACCCGTGTCGTGCAATGCCACGGAGGTCAGAAGAGGGCGTCGGATTCCCCTGGAACTGGAGTTCTCCTGGAATTGGAGTTTCAGAAGGTTCTCGGCCGCCATGTGGGTGCTGGGGATCGAACCCGGGTCCTCTGCAAGAGCGGTCGGCGCTCTTAACTGCTAGGCCATCTCTCTAGCCCCTAAATATAATATTTAAATTATAAGTAAAATGAAAATTTAAAAAGACTTGCTGCTGTCTTTACAACATATGCAGTTCAGCCACCTTGAGAAGATGAGCAGGGCAAATGTACACATCTGTGATGTCACTTTGTCCACTTAAAACTGGGGCTGGCACATACACTGCTGGTTCTTTGAAAGAAATGCAATGGTTCTTTGATAAATATAAGACCCCCAAATACTATTCTCCAATAGACAATTTGCTAGAAACACTAAAGAAGGCAAGCACAACTGAAAAATCTATGTCAAAAGTAACTATTAAAAAGAGATAACAAAGATGCAGGGATGGTTCAGCATCTGTAAATCAATAAATATCATGAAACACATAAACACTGAAAAAAAAAACCACATGATCATCTCAATTGATGCAGAAAATGCCTTTGACAAGATCCAGCATCCCTTCATGTTTAAAGTCCTAGAGGGAACTGGACTGGAGGGAACATTCCTCAACATAATCAAAGCCATATACAACAAACACACTGCCAGCATAATCCTAAATGGAGAAAAATTAGAAGCAATCCCCTTAAAGGCAGGAGCCAGGCAAGGTTGCCCCCTATCACCACTCCTCTTCATATAGAGCTTGAAATGCTTGCTAGGGCAATAAGACAAGAAAGTCTTAGGAGTACTAATTGGAATTCAGAGTACTAATTTGACTTCCTCTTTTCCAATTAGTACTCCTATTAGGGATACTAATTGGAAAAGAGTAAGTTAAATTATTCCTTTTGTTTGCAGATGATATGATAGTATACCTAATGGATGCTAAAAACTCCACAGGAAATTCCTAGAAACAATGAAGAGTTTCAATAAAGGGGCAGGATATAAAATTAACCTAGAAAAATCAGTAGCCTTTGTTTTTTTATTATTGGTGCTTTGTACATTTCATACATCATTTTCTAATTCAGATCAGGCATATTCTTTACACCAAAAACAAGCAACTGGAGAAGGAATATAAGGAAACCTTCCCACTCATCATAATCTAAAAAATTACCTAGGTATGAACATAACCAAAGACACCAAATATCTCTACAACAAAAATTTCAAACCTCTGAAGAAGGAGATTAAAGAAGTACATTAAAGAAAGATCTCCCATGCTCATGGATTGGAAAAATTAATATAGTAAAAATGTCCATTCTACCCAAATTAATATACAGATTTGATGCAATCCCAATTAAAATCACCATGAGGTTCTTTACAGACTTGGAAAAAATCCTTCAATTCATCTGGAAAAGCAAAAGACCCTAGATAGCCAAAGCAACCATGAGTGAAAGGAGAAATATAGGGGGGAATAACAATACTAGATTTCAAACTATATTACAGGGCTATAGTCATAAAAATAGCCTGGTACTGGCACAAAAACAGGCCCATAGACCAACAGAACAAAACTGAAGCTCCAAACTTGAGCTAATACAATTTCAGCCACCTCATATTTGAAAAAGGGGCCAAAAAGATTCACCATCTTCAGCAAATGGTGTTGGTAAAACTGGATCATGACTTGTAAAAGAATGAAATTAAACCCCTACCTCTCACCCTGTACAAAAGTCAACTCTAAATGGCTCAAAGACCTCGATTTGAAACCCAAAACTCTGAATTTGAAAAAGAAAACGTTGGCAGTAACCTGTAAGACATAGGTGTAGGAAAAGACCTTCTAAATCAGAGAGTACCTTCCCAGAAAATAAGGTCAACAATTGAAAAGTGGAACCTCATTAAACTCAAAAGCTTCTGTACAGGGAAAGAAACAATCAAGGAAGTTTAGAGAAAATCCACGAAGTGGGAGGAAACTTTCACCACTGCTACATCTGACAGAGCACTAACATCCAGAATATATAAACACTCGAAAAACAAAGAAGTAAAAAATAAATGCCTCACCCAAAAGTTAGAGTAAAGAGCTGAATACGGACTTCACAAGTGAGGAAGTAAGATGGCTGAGAAACATCTTAAAAAGTGTTCAATATTTTTTTTGAATAATTAAGGAAATGCAAATTAAAATCACTTTAAGATATCATCTCCCTCCAATAGGACTTGCTAGTATCAACAAAACAAATGATACCAAAGGTATCATCTTCATAATAAGGAAGAGCTAGAAGCAACCCAAGTGCCCCTCAACCAATGAGTGGATAAAGAAAATGTGGTGCATCTACACAATGGAGTTCTATGTAGTGGTAAAGAAAGATGAAATCATGAAATTTGCAGGTAAATGGATGGAACTAGAAGATATTATATGCTAAGTGAAGTAACACAGTACCTCATTTGTGGTTGTTAGCACCAAATCCCTAGTTTGAAGGGAAACTGAGCAACATTAATGTAATATCTGTATTTATCTGAAAGCAACTGTGCTGTTATAATGTGAATCCCTTAAAGGGCTCTAGAATTAACCTACCACTTATTTTCAGACTTTGTAATTCTGGGTGGAGTATATGTAAGCAAATTTTAGAGTAGTATAAAAATAAAGGGAAATATATGAATTTGTAAACATGATTTGGAAGTTAACATACAGCTTACTTTCAGATGGCATAATTTTGGTATATGTGATATATATATATATATATCGCTCTATTCTCTAGATTTCCGCGCCCTCCCCCTTGGACGGTACCAAACCCCCCAAACTACTGGGCCAGGGGCCTATGGAGCGCGGGCGCTCACCGTTCAGCGGCACTGCACCGCTACTTCAGGCCGGACCTGGGTTTCGATCCCCAGCACCCACATGGGCGCTAGACCCGTCTGTAACTCCAATTCCAGGAGAAAATCCAGTTCCAGGGAATCCAAGACCCTCTTCTTCTGACATCGCAGCATTGCACGACACGGGTGCACAGACTTGCATGCAGACAGTACATTCATACACATCCAGAATAAAAAAAAAATAAAAAAAATACTGGGAGCAACAGAACTGATGGAAACAGCAAACTTCTGCAAAAACAGAGGAAAAAAAAAGGAAACCTTTAAAAAAGACTGAGAAAAAAAGATTCAAGACATGTATGTCAGAATGCAGGAACTTGAGTGGGGGTGGTGGCAATGGAAGGGAATGAGTTTAATTGCGCTGGAAATGTTATATGATGCCACAATACATCAATAAAAAATGAGATTCGGATTTGATCAGTTTTTTGCTATAGTTTTTTCACAAAATATATCAGTGTTTCGGGGTGGAGAGTGCCTTTTTAAAGATGTGAGTCTGGACACCATTTGATCACTTGATTGACACAACAACCTGTCACCCCCCACTGGATGGTGGGGCTGTAGGTGTTTGGGCACAACAGCCTGCAAATAGGTTTGCATGAAGGATGCTTGTTTTCATGGATTATCACTTATATGTAAAAATGAAAAAAAAAAAAACTGAGAGAAAGATGCAGGACAGTTATGGCGGAATGCATGATCTGGGATGGGGTGGGGGTGGGGGCGGGAGGGAAAGGGAAATAAGCCTGAACTGAATTGGAAAAAATGTATGAAATGCACAAAGCATCAATAAAAACTAATTTAAAAAAATGTTATTTATCATGTTTTGAGCATCTGTACATCTCACACAATTGTTCCCAGCCAAACACAGTCCCCTTCATGTCCCAACACCCCAGCAGCACTTGTATATCACAACATCCAAACCAAGCCCTATACAGTCAAGCTCCCAAACCCAGATGTCCTTCTGTGCAAATAGATCTGCTGGAGTTGAGGAATACTAGGCAAAGCATATCGTTCCTCACCCAACAGTACTTGTTCCCCTATAGTTTTCAGTCCAGGGTCAGTCCTCCACCCATTTCCCTGGCTCTGCTTTGAGACTTTGACCCATTTGGCATGGATCCTGTGGCTGATGTCTTCTTTGCCACAGGTTTACATGTAAAAGCTTACAGTCGATTGTAAGTCAATGTCTCTTGACATTCATGCACCAGCCCTGGCTTACAATATTTCCTCCCCCTCTTCCACTCTACAAACAGAATGAGCACACAGAAAATCAGAGTACCTCTCAATTCTCACCAGTAATGCTTCCATGCACTAGGATCAGAGTGAGGCAAACAGAAGGCCCCAATTAGTCAACTTCCAAAGAATCGGAGCCCCCAGAGTGTGTATCCCTGGATGGGGCCCTATATTAAACTTCACCTACCCAGGGCTCAGGGATCATTGCAGAAATACCTTTTGTATTTGATGATTATTATACATTTTATAAATGTATGTGATTATCACACTATATCTCATGTTTGTACAATTATTATATTAAAAATAAAATTATTTTTCCACCAAAAGATGTCCATGTTTAAGTCAAGGTGAACATTCTATGTTGATAAATGTCAACTATAATAGCAGAACTCATTAGGCTGAGGCAGGGGGATCATAATAACTTGAGGCTAGCCTGGGCTACATACAGAGTTCCATTCCAGCCTAGGCTATAAAGTGATCCTACAAGGTTCAAACTGTGCATTCCTTCAATGAATGTGTGCATATACAAATACAAATATAATTTTATCTAATAGTTTAATTTAGATAAATGATCTCACAAGTATAAAAATCTACACTTCTGATACAAGACTTATTTTCTTTAAGCAGGTAAAAATATTTTGACCGATATTTCTGCTTTGGTTAATCTGAAAGCTAGGGTAGAAAATAAGAAACTATGAGAAGATGAATCCAACTGTCATTTCAGGTATGTACAGCTATCTGTTTCTGTATTTGCATGTGCATGTCTAAGTACCTGAATATACATGAATTTAAAAAAAAAATCAATTCATGGAACTGAAGAGATGGCTCAGCAGTTAAGAGCACTGGCTACTCTTGCAGAGGACCTGCATTTGATTCCCAGCACCTACCTGGTAGCTAACAATGGTGGTTACCCTAGTTCCAGGGGATCTGATGCCCTCTACTTCTGACTTCCGTGGGCATTGCAGGACATCAGTACACTTATATACATGCAGGCAATATACTCAATTTATGTATTTATGTAACTAATATCCACATGTGTACAACCTTCCATATTCAATATTTTATTGGTTGCAAAGATCAAAATGAATTTGTTGCTCTTTCCTATTTCTATTGTCTTGTTTTATATAATTAACACCAGATGGCTCAGCAATTAAAGGCCCTTCTGCTCTTGCAGAGGACCGGGGTTTGATTCCCAGCACCCACATGGCAGCTAAGAACCGTCTTTGACTCCAAGTCCAGGGGAATCTGATGCCCTCTTCTGACCTCCAGGACCTTGCCGGACATGGGTGCACCAACCTACATGCAGACAGTACACTCATACACATAAAAAATAATAATAGGGGCTGGAGAGATGGCCTAGCGGTTAAGAGCGCCGACCACTCTTACAGAGGACCCGGGTTCGATCCCCAGCACCCACATGGCGGCCGAGAACCGTCTGAAACTCCAATTCCAGGAGAACTCCAGTTCCAGGGGAATCCGACACCCTCTTCTGACCTCCGCGGCATTGCACGACACGGGTGCACAATCTTGCAAGCAGACAGTACATTTATACACATACAGAAATAAAAAATTTTAAATAAAAAAAAAATAATAAAAAAAATCACACCAGAAAACAACGTGGAATTCCTAAAAGCCTAGAGATGAGCCAAAAATTCTCTCCAGTGATATTTTTTAGGAAGCTACGGGGTTTTTCTTTTTTCAATTTCAGTTGAATAAATGGAGTTCTTGCTCCTGCATTTTTAAAACCAGGTCATCAATGAAATAGAGTGAAAGAATACACACATAGCTCATATTCACAGTGAGAAATGAAATGTTTCCCACTAGGAGCAAGTCTTGGGTCAGGACTGGAAATTGTCATCATTTTCCTGGGGATGAAAACTAGTTGAAGAGCTGACCTGCTGGGCAGTTCCCCAAGCAGAAAGAAATTTTAGGAACAATCACAGCACTAGAGCCACACTTAAAATTATCCCTTTCAACATTCTGCTTTGGGAAACAGTTCAGCATGGATATGATGTACAATAAAAATCCTTTTCCATTTGCTCACAGCTCCGGGAAAGTCCTGTGTTTTGTGATGTCATGTTCTGGAATTCAGTTTACTTAGAATCAAACTATTGGCATCATAAATACTTAGAACTTTTGAAATTCATGATTTTCATGATTGTCATTCAGTTGTAGAGGTGTATTCCAATAAATGAGCATGCTGTTTTTCATTTTATGGACAATATTAACAGAAATCTTGCTCATATAGAGACCTACTTCCCTGTGCTGAATAGCGTTAGTTTTTCAACTTCACACACCTGGGTTGAGGGAGGCTAACATGGGGAATTGCCTCCATTTAGTTGGCCTGTGTCCATGTGTCATGTGGCGGGGTCCAGTCCACTGTGGGCAATGCCACCCTGGGCAGGTGGTTCTGTATGCATAAGAAAGCAGGCTGAGTATGGGTGAGGAGAGCATTCCTCTAAGGCCTGTACTTCAGCTCCTGCCTCCTGGGTCCTCCCTTGGTTTCCCTCAGTGACAAACTATGACCAGGAGATTTAAACCAAATAAACCTTTCCTCCTCACTTGGTATTATTAGGAGTGTTTTGTCACAGCCATTGAAAGCAGACTAGAACATTCCTGAAGATTCAAATTCTATATTCAGTCTTGTCCTCAGAATCAGTATTTCCTTACAAATATCTTTAGTGCTCAAAACGTCTAGCTTAGCTACATCCCTTTTATTTCCCCATTGGTGACTATTACTATATTTTTTGACAACAGTACTTTGTCATTAGATGATTCTAAATGTAAAATTGGAATAATTAGGGTTTCCTCCAACTTTTTGGTTTCCCTGTAGCCCCAGCTGTCCTGGAACTCACTATGTAGAGCATGCTGGCCTCCATCTCACAGAGATCTTCCTGCCTCTCCCTTCTGTGTGCCCAGTGAGTTCTTGTTTTTAATGTTATTCAAATTCTTGCTTGGTGATGGAAAAGCAAAGATGCAACGCATTACAAAATCTACAGTTGTCTTTCATTTTTTTGATAGCAGCACTATTTCATTAGTTGATCCGGAATGTAAGATTGAGAACATGTATTTCCATATAAGTAGTATGTTCAAAGCAATCACTTACTTGTATTTTATTTATCAGATCACAAATTCTCATTTCAGTTGCTATCATAGGTTTATGGGGTGCACTAACATATTAAGGGCAAACTACATTGATATGTCAGATAATCACCATAACAAATATTTTTATATAATATTTGGGGACTCTTTCATCTGAGTATAAAAATATGTAACCTAGTTAGTTATAGTGAGAAAAATTAATTATAATTTTATGAGCTTTTATGGGTTCATAATTGAATGTTCTTTATTAATCTAGGTTTTAAATAAGTGATTGTTTTTAGTGTTTATTGAGACAGGGTCTCCTCATAGCCCTAGGTGTCCTGGAACTTACTCTGTAGACCAGGCTGGCCTTGAACTCACAGAGATGTGCCTGCCTCTGCTTCCCAAGTGCTGGGATTAAAGGTTTGTGCCACCACGCCCAGCTCAATAAGTGATATTTTAATGTCTCAATATGCTGAAAATTATCCTCTGAACTCCACAAGTGCACCATAGCACACATGCACTCACAATAGAAATGTAAAAAAAAATATGGAGATATATTGTTAGTAGTTGACTTAGTTAAAAATCCAGAATTACAAAAGTTAGTGCAGAAAATGGTTCATATATGAATGACCTTTGTGTGACAAATATATTTCCTTTTAAAAATGTATTTTTTTATGTGTGTGTGTGTGTGTGTGTGTGTATGTGTGTGTGAGACTGGGTGTGTTTATGTGTAGCATGCATATGCAAGTGTGTCTGGAGGACAGAGGATTTTCAACCCCTGGACCTGGTATTATAGGCGACTGTGAGCTACAGGATTTGAGTTTTGGGAACTGTTCTGGGTCCTATACAAAAGCAGTAAGTGCTCCTCAATATGCTGGAGGAAGCAGGCCAGTGAGGGCAGGCTTTGAGAGCTCATAGCCTCACCCCACTTGCAGTTTGGCCTCTGTGCTTCTGGTTTGCAACTGAAGAGGTGAGCTCTCAGCTTCCTGTTCCTACCACCATGCCTACTTCTGGCTTCCATGCCTCTCCACTATCACGAATGTTTATCTTTCTGGAACCACAGACCAGACTAACTGCACTATAAATTGGCTTTGGTCATGGTGTTCATCAAAGCAAGAGAAAAATAACTAGTGCAAATGGTAAACTCCCACTTTGAGCAGATAACACAGTGCAATATGACTCTTGAGGCCGTAGCACCATGATGTAAACTGTATAAGGTCAACCAGAAAAATAACTAAACAAAAGCTTAGGGTCAGGTTTGGATGAATTGTGAAGTTGAGCTGACCAATCCTTGTCTTGTTCTATGGCAAGGAACTGAACAGTTCTCTATAGCATGAATTCAATGGAAAATCAGAACCCGGAGAAAAGTAAGAGATATTTGCTTTGTTTAGCTACTGGGGTTCTTAGGAGGAGAGTTAAGTGATTATGCACCTTAAATTAAGTCTATCCAGGACCACAGACCAGAAGAAAAGGTGTCTCAGACTAGAAAAAACATGAAAGACATTAGTTTTGCATATAACAAAGATGATTTTCCACATGAATATATACAATACATAAAAATATGAGCATGTGTGTGTGCATACACACACACACACACACACATATGCAGATACACATATACTGAATTTCAGGTAGAATTTTCTTCCATTGCGTGAACAAGCCTCATCCAAGCACTTGAAGGCTGAAGTAGTAATAAAAATTCTCTCTTCTCAAGCAAGAAAGTGTTCTCCAGAAGGCTGCCTACAGACTTCATGCACCACGAGCTCTACTGAGTGACCCACCTATGATCTCACACTGCAGATTCAGGAAGGTAAGCTTCCATAATTGTGTGACCCAGTTTCTTATGGCAAGTTTCTTCACACAAGCAGCATTTGCATTGTTTTAGTTCCTTTTCGCCAAAGAGCTCTAACCCGATAGCTATTAAATGTATACATAATGATCACTCCTTATATTGCTCATGTATTTTCATTAATTTGCTCCTATCTATGGAATTCTATTCATGTATCAGATATATCTGTGGCACTGAAAGAATTAAAAGTAGACTATGCAGGACTGGAGAGATGAGATGGCTCAGTGGTTAAGAGAAGTGGCTGTTCTTGCAGGGTTTGATCCCCAGAACCCAGATGGCAGCCAGTTCCAGGGGATCTAATGCCCTCTTCCAATGACCTCCAGAGGCATGGCATGATATGAGCACAGATATATACACACAGACAGTGCATTCATACGCAGCAAAATAGAAGCAATAAAAAGATCTTAAAAATAATAAATAAAATACTTTTAAAATAATTATTTTTTATTATTTTTTTATGTGTATGAGTTTACTGTCTGCATGTAGGTTGGTGCACCTGTGTTGTGCAATGCCACGGAGGTCAGAAGAGGGCGTCGGATTCCCCTGTAACTGGAGTTAAAAACAGTTCTTAACTGCCATGTGGGCGCTGGGAATCAAACCCGGGTCCTCTGCAAGAGCAGTCGGTGCTCTTAACCGCTGAGCTATCTCTCCATCCCCATAAATAAAATATTTTTAAAGTGGAATATGTCAGCCAAAGAGTGATAAAGATTGTTGGCTTCATAGGACTTTATTTTTTAACAAAATTTATTTTATTTTATGTAGTCATTTACTCTGTGACAAAACACAAATAGTTTGCTTAAAGTAGATAAATTCTACTGATTTATTGACATATTGATTGACTAATCTTTTTGAGACAATGTCTCATATAGCACGGGTTGGCCTCAAAGATTATGTCGCCCAGGAAGGTGAGCTCTTCATCCTCATATCTCCATCATCCAGGTGCTGGGATCACAGATGTGTGCCATTATTCCCAAATAAAACTGCATTTTTTAAAAAATAACAAGTTCTAAGAAAACGATGTCCTACAAAACAGATAGTCAGAGACTGTTTCTTACTATTTAACTGATAGGTTTATCAAACAGATATAGTGCAGATTTGTGCCTTACCCAAAATTAAAGATGCATGGAAACATCATCAATAAGATAAATGAAACTACACCAACACTCTGCTTCTTTTCTTTTCCTTGTGTGTGTGTGTGTGTGTGTGTGTGTGTGTGTTTGATGTGGTGTGTATGCATGTTTGGACATGTGAGTGCACATGCGTGTGTGTGTGTGTGTGTGTGTGTGTGTGTGTGTGTAACATAGGGGTATTAGGCCAGAGTTCATGAGTCAAGTTTGATGGCACATGCCTTTAGTCTAAGGACTGGGGAGGCAGTCTCAGGCTGATCTCTGTGAGAATGAGGCCTTCTAGTCTACATAGCAAGTTCCAGGACATCTGGGCTCTACAAGGAGATCTTGTCTCAAAAAGACAAAAAAGGAAAAAAAAGACCAAAGTTACAAAGTTCAGTGATTCAGAATCACCTGTAACTCCAGCTCCTGGGGATCCAACAGCATCTTCTAACCTCCATGGACAACTGCACCCATGTGCACATACCAACACTCAAACATACATATACACATACTGTTAGAAAATAAAATAAATCTTAAAAAGGTAATATGCATGAAATGCACATTAATAAAAGAAATGTAGTAAATCACTGACAATAAAACATGCATGAATCATAAAATATATAAATTCCTAATAAAGATCATAAAATAAGTTCTGAATATGTAGGTAGAAACAATACAATCTCACAGGGGAAAAGTGATATTTAAAGTACATCAACCTTATACAATCTAAAATCTAAGTGCCTTAGGTTTCTTAAATTTTTAATATTTATTTATTTATTTATTTATTTATTTATTTATTTATATTTTTATGTGTGTGAGTATTTCAACTGGATCAGTGTAGCTGTACCTATGTTAAGCAATGTCCATAAAGGCGAGAGAAGGGCATTAGGTCCCCTGGAAGTGGGTTTGTTAGCTGTCATGTGAACCAAACCCAGGTCATCTGCAAGGGCAGATGCTCTTAATGACTGAGCCATCACTCTAGCTCCCCCCCAATATCTTTTCATTAAAAAAATTCAGAAAAGATCTCTAAAAATTCATACATGAACATTTATGACTTTCTGACTCATTTACTTATTATTGGAAATAAATATTACATTTGGGTGGTTATAGATATATTCTAATTCTTTTTTAGTTTGATTTCTTCTTTCTCTTTTTACTATATTTATTTTAGTCTTTTCCTACTTTTAATGTTTTCATTAAATTTCTGATTGCTTGGGCAGTTTCTGAAGCTTTACTTGCTCCTTCCACCCAATAGCTGTCTAATTAACAGGTTGTGTTTAATCACCCACATGAAACCTTCCTTTCTTTTCATTTCCACTACTATACATAATGTTAACTCATATTAAGAAATATTGCTCTGGTAACTTCTCGGGTGATTCCCTGATTTCCAGCTTGCTCTGCTTCATCTAATGTTCCTACTATTATGGTAGGAAATGTCCTTTAGCACAGAGCTGGTCATGTGTCTTACTGCAGCAAAAAAACAGACAAAAGTGAGTGAATCAAAAGAGGACAAATCTTTATGTGTGTCATAGCTGCCCACTATTTATAAAGCAACTGTTTCTGAGGCTAAGCATTCAAGGAGGTTCATGATCTCATCCCAAATCACAGGCAGTATTAAAATGTCTGCTTAAATTTCCCTGACTTACTTTCTTAATACACTTAACTAACTCTTTAGAATACATTTGTTTGCATTTCTTTGCATTATTTCCTTTACCTCTGTTCCCCATATTTCCCATATAAAACATTTACACTTCTCATTTATTCTTTCCTATATATTGAAAATTATCCTCCTTAAGTTGATTGTACTCTTTCAGAGATGCAGATATTATTTTGCTTACAAATAATTGGCATGAATTAATATATCCTTTATATGTATATACTTCTTTATGAACCTCTAAAATGAGCATTTATTATAGGCCATGTGCTAATGTAAATATTTAAAACATATCTCCAAAATATTATTAAGCTATCTTATTACTGCACAATTTCTCAAAAGAAAAATGGGCCACAAAAATCTGTCCCTGGTAATGTAGCTTCACAATCTGTATTTACAATTATACCATACCTGTCCATGAATTATTATATTTCTTAAACAATTAAGATACTTATGCATTGATTTTCAAATTGGTAAACCTCATGTGAAGTGATCAGCTGGCTCTCTCTATGGAGAAGAATCTGAGCTTTGATTGGTGCAGGGAGAATAACATGAACACAAAAGAATCCAACTGAAATAAGAATTGGCATGCTTGTCTCTTCCTTATTTGTTTGTAAAGTATCTTGGTTCAAAAAAAAAGGTCCTTTCTCTGTCTTCCCCTATTCTGACTCTGTTCTCTGAGGTCCACTTGCCTCATACATAAAATGCACTAAGAATTCTTCGGAAAAAACTTTTTCTCAAGAGCTGAAAAGCAGTTATGAAGGAAACAAACCCTTTATTCTGCTACATCGACACATTTAACCATGTGTAAACTTCCATGTTGGAAGGCCCAAAGACAGAAGATACTAAAACTGAAAGAGAGAAGGAGAAAGAGAAGGAGTTTGCAACGTACTGTCCTTGAAGACCTGGGAGGCCCAAGCTGATATTGGTTTTGTGGGGGAGTACATCAATGGAGAATTCTTCACTGGTATTGTATTTTGCATGTAATCAGATGTTCTCAAATTGCTCTTTGTCCAAGCTTTCTATCCTGTCATTTTGATGATGCAAATGTTCTAATGTAATACATAATTTAAACAGAATTACAAATAAAAGAAGATGCCAAGATCTGCAGTAAATGGTAATCGAGGCCATGTGCAGGGCTGTGGCCTCAGGAAAAAAGCAACTGTTCATGTCTGTGTCTTCTCACATAATAGCAAGACATGTGAAGGCCTAAGGAATCTGGAAGCCCATGGAAGACAGAGTAAAGGGTGACTGATTCAAAGCACAAAGCTTTCAGAAATGAAACATCTTACACAAGCATTTTCACTCAGAAAAATATATCAGCTTGTTTGCAGAAAGTGCACTTCTTTCCTACTTAACATTTTGATTTCTATTATGTTCCCAAATTTAATTTTGCTTGATGTTTTTTAAAAGCATTGAGTTTTTGTTTGGAAATACACAGTTAGGTTAGAGGGCTCTGCATTTGTCTTCGTTTTGTTTTGTGTGATGATCTAACGTGACTTTTCCTGGGCCAGCAGGGCAGGCATCACTGCATGGGGCGTGGCACTGACCACTGAAGCTCCTGTTTTCCCTATTCTCCTGATTTACAGATATTACATTGCCGCAAACATACCGAAACCCAGTAGGACAGGCAATTTAATTTTCTTGTTTATAGGATGGATTTGCAGATACAAAAAGTTCATTAGCAGTAGTTGGCAGAATACCTAATTATTGTTGCTAGCACATTAAGTTGTTTCCTATGTTTCATCTTCCATTCTAAAGTATTCTGTATGCCACCATCAAATCATTTTAGCATTTTCAGACATCCAGAGGCTATATAAAGGCTTCATGGTATAGATCAAGTAACCGGTATACAAGTCTGTATATTGCACATTTTATACATGTGCATCTTGACTTATGGGCTATCCTCCACTACTGTTTATTCACAATAAGATTTCTTGTGATTCACAACTCTTCGCCAACATCCTGTTTTGGTTCATTCTGTATGACATTTGGTCAAGCTGACTGCATTCTCCTAAAAATATAATTCTGTTAGGGAAGACATCTTTGGGTTGATCACAATTTCCTGCTGATGGTAATGATTTCACTTCTCATTTTTTTAGCAGTCTTACAATTAAACATGACAGCAACTGTACCCAGTATTTTTATAAGTCAGCACATTGAAAGTTCATTTCTCCTATAAGAGCCTGTGGCTATTGGAGGCACAGCTTTTTATGTCAGTTTACTGTACAATATATTCCCATAGGGGTCAATATTCACGGAGAAATGCAGGAGTTCATGCTTTCTATTCTTTAAGAACCAGTAAACATTGTCCCCTGCCCCTGTGGCCCAAATGACAATACCTCAGGAACAGCTTAAGTCTTATTTATAATAAAAATATCTTTCACAAAAGGTTTGAAATGCCAGCCTGGTCTACAGAGCAAGCTCCATGCCAGCTAGGACTAAAGGGAGACCCTGTCTCAAAAAAAAAAAAAAAAAAAAAAAAAAAAAAAAAAAAAAGAATGGAATTGTCAAAAGTGTAGATAATATATTTCTTTAATATCTGGATACCCTTCATCGATAGCCTTTGTTCACATTCTTATGTATTCAATCATTAGGAAAGGTATTGATTCATCTATGACAAAGGAGATATTTCTGCTTAAGAATTATTTCAGAGCATGAGAACAAGTTACAGTAGCTTGCAATGAGAAGCTTAACTTCTCATTGAAATTGCACAGTAAATGTGTGTTGACAATGTGAAAGGCATAGTAAGAGAGGAGAATGAAACTCACAGTTACATTCAGGGAAAGACAGGAGGTCTGGGCAGCACCATGGAGTCAGATTTCTATGTAATATATACAGGTTTATATAATGAGAAAGAAAAAATGAAAAATATATACCTACATTTTTATTTACATAAAAAGAAAACCTCATGGGCAGGTTTGGTTCCCAGAACCTACATGGCAGCTAACCACTGTCCTAACTCCAGCTCCAGGAAATCCAATTTGCTCTTCTGCCTTGCACAGGCAATGCAGGCAGAGATGCACTTACACTAATGCAGGTAATACATTCATGCACATAAAATAAAAATAAATAAAATATTTAAATAAAAATCTCACTAATCAAATTAAAATTTAAAAATCAGATTCAAAACTATACTTTCAAGAATCATTTTTGTTGCTCTTTATTGGGGAGGTTTCTCTGATTGTGTATAGTACCAGGAACTATGGGGAGGTGTGTGCCCTCTCCTGAGTATATAGTCTTGACTCAGCTAACTTTTGGCATTGATAATCATTCTTCTATAACCAATATGAAGATAGGAGAGAAAAAAATTAAATAATACTTTCATCGATACTTTGAGAAGTTATACAAGGTATTTTGATAATAAATTGTTCAGAAAATACTGTTTCTGTGTATTTATCCACAACTTCTGGAGAGAAAAATTCTTAATTTATCATCTGATAAGGAATGTTGAAGTGTTTGAATGGCAGCTTTTCTGCATCCCAAACTTAAGACTTTTGAAAATAAACAGCTACCTCAAGAAGGAGAATGGTCACAATACTGCATTACAAAGCCAGATTCAGTGGTGTGATGTATGGTGCTGTGATGAGAGAAAGATAAGAAAGCTCTTTAGCTGAGTAATTTTAATAACCACGGATACCCCTGAGAATGTTTCCCACCAGACAGTTACCCCAGCACTGTGTGGAGGCTACTCTTTCTTCCCATTCCACAGAAAAAGAAACTAGGTGACTTAAGATTAAAGAAAACCATTTGATAGTCTAGGAGGATCAAGGAGAGCATTCTGCCTGAAGGAAGAAATTTTAGGAGTAAAAAAGTAAAGAGGATTGGGATTTCTTGTGGTTACCTTTCAACAGAAAAGAGAGATAGAATGCTTACTAAAGCAGAGAGGAAATAGGGATTGAAATATTGTTATTAAGGGGGTCGCTGCAAATAGGATCAAATCAAGATGAAATTCCCAGGTTTCCCCAAATATATGAATATTCCTATTGCAGAATGTAAAAGGTAATGTGTGCCCTACTTAAGAGAAATGGCACATTAGACCCTCAATGGTCTCTATTGTATTATATCTGTTATAGAATCCTCACAGGGCATATTTATTACATCTCACTCCTCATGATTCCATGAAGATTGTCATATATCATAGTAACATATCTATCCGCAAAATGTGGTTGCTCAAACCAAGAAGATAGATGGGAGAAAAGGCTATTTACCTCAGATTTTGATCACATAATGATATATCTGTTGCCTTACAGTAGACTTTTCATAGTGACAATCATAAGTATAAAATTGAACATGACAGTTTTATTTTAAACTCTGCTTAGATTCAAATAATTTTTGAAAATCCTCATTCATTCCTTTAGAAACAGGCAGTAATACTGAAAACCTTCTGAGGAGTTTATTCTTAGTAGAAGCCATATCTCTGATCCACACTTGACATGTTGGATATTATCATTAATATCATTTAAGACAGTATTATAAAAATATCATGAAAGCAGGCGCTGGAGAGATGGCTCAGTAGCTAAGAGCACTGGTTACTTTTGCAGAAGACCTAAGTTTGATTGCCAGCACCCGCATGGTGACTAAACAATTGTCCATAATTCCAGTTCCAGAGGATCTAATGACCATTTCTGACCTCCACAGACATTGTCTGACATGCATGCACTTACATACATACTGATACAATAAAATAAAAGTAATAAAACTTTTAAAAAAAATCATGAAAATAGAGTATGTCCTTGGCGAAAGAGATTATTAAAGGATCTTGGCCAAGTAAGTACTGAAAATAACTTTGCAGTATATTTTGTAGATAGACATCACTAATTAGCCTTTGGTTCCAAACAGAAAACTGATCAGTAGTAGGTGGCATATTTATATAAAACATACGCAATTGTAACACAGAGAACAATAATTCAGTTCTTTTCAATCTGTCTTACTCATATATACCCAATAGTGGTGCATATAGATGATAAATGCAAGAAATTCGTTCAAAAAATCTGCATAGAGCATTATGGCATTGCAGAAGGTGAGGAATATGAAAGGATTTGCAGTCTACTAGGGCAGAGTAGCATGCTAAAAATAATTTCAAGTTATTCTAGAAATGGCTAAGGCAATGATATTCTCATGCTTCGCTGAAAACAATGGCAAGAGATATAACTCAGAGAACAAAGGCAAATGAACTGAATGGAACCTTCTTAGAAGAAAAGGCAAGACAGAGATTGAATTTAGCAGGTACTCTAGAAGCAAAAGACAAAACTAAGACCAAGTTTCAAGTCTTTATAAAATCAAAGTGTTACAATCCCTATGAATAATTGTATCTCATTATGGAAATATAGGGTGACCTTTTTCTTCTATGTTAATGTTTATATTATTTTGCATATTTTTATTAGTTTAAGATATGTTAAATTTAGCTCTTTTCATTAGCCAGGTACAAGATACTGAGTAGTTTATGCAACCACCTTTCTTTGTTGATGTTTTTCTTTGTGTATTTTGTTTTTGAAAGCAAATCCATCCATCCATGAAGTTCCGATTGGCCTGCAACTCACCTGTAAAACAATCTGGTGTCTAGTTTATAACTATTTTTCACCTCTACCTCTGAAATGTGGAATTCATTCTAGGCAATATTAAATTCTGTGATGTTTTGTGTTTAGAAGGATATGACTATTGCATTGATAGCTGGATAAATAAAGCTCATCATTTATAGTTCTCTCAGATTAAAGGTGTTGTACTGATTGAAAAACTGAGAAATGTCAATGGAAATGTGTTGTTTGCTATATCAAGACTCTGGAATTCATATAATCTGATATTTATGAAAGAATAAAAGATTTAGCTGTCATTTTCCTATTAAGTCTTTCCATTAGCAGTGTCAGGACCAAGGCTAGTAGTATGTGACAACCATGTGCTGCTTTGTTGCTATTTAGTACATATTAACATCTCTGATGATTATCAGTACTAGAAAGTATCAGCTTCTAAAACATTCCATAAGCTCTTTCATAGAATTACAACCTTATAAGCCTGATTTCCTAAATAATAATCAATGCAATTTTAGTTATGGAGACATTTTATTTTAGACATAAGGCCCCTTCCCTCGAAATAATTGAAAACTGTGACTACTAGCAGTGAGATTATAGGCCAAGTATATATTATTATTAATCTTTATTATAAAAACTAAATAAAAGTTATTTTTAAAAGCACTTCTAGAGGGTTGTTTCAATAATAACGAGCTATAGGTCTGAAGCACTCAGCCCAGTGCTTGGCCCAAGAGAGCAGTCCACAGAAGTTTCTGAGGTTATTTTCGAAAAGTGGCACCTAACCTTATACTGTCACAAATGTTAGAATTTCCTTCTATTTTAAGAATGAATAAATTGATTCTCTAATATGTATTCCATTTTATGTACCTTTTTATCTTTGATAAACACAGCTATTACCATATCTTGTCAATTGTTCAAAGTGCTGAGATTAAGCTAACTAAACAGAGGAAGTCCCTTATTTATTTATTTATTTATTTATTTATTTATTTATTTTTAGGATTAAAAGCGTGCACCACCACACCTGGCTGACAGAAAGTTTCTTTCTTTTTTTTTTATTTGTTGATTTTTTAATGGATTCTACAATATAAGAGCACAGTTGTTTTCAGATCACATTAACTTTGCTCAGTTTGCCATACAATTAGGTAATGGGTGCTAGCATCCACAGATGAGGGATACCATTCGTCCTTTGTTTCTCTGGGACTGTGTTACTTCACTCAGCATGATGTCTTCTAGCTCCATCCATTTACCTGCAAAATTCATGATGTTATCTTTCTTTACCACTGCCTAGAACTCCATTGTGTAGATGTACCGCATTTTCTCTATCCACTTGTCAGTTGAGGAGCACTCAGGTTGGTTCCAGCTCCTTGCTATTGTGAAGAGAGCTGCAATAAACATGGATGTGCATGTATCTCTGTGGTAAGATGAGTCTTGTGGGTACAAGCCCAGGAGTGGTATAGCTGGGTCAGGTGGCAAGTTCATTCCAAGTCTTCCAAGGGTACTCCACACTGCTTTCCATAGTGGGTGTACGAGTTTATATTCCCACCAGCAGTGGATGAGTGTTCCCTTTTCCCCACAACCTCTCCAGCACTTTGTATCATTTGTTTTCTTGATCCTAGACAGTCTTATTGGAGGAAGATGATATCTTTAAGTGATTTTAATTTGCATTTCCTTAATTATTAGCGATGTTGAACACTTTTTAAGATGTTTCTCAGCCATCTCTAATTCTTCACTTGTGAAGACTCCGTTCAGCTGTTTGCTCCATCTTTTGAGTGGGTCATTTGTCTTCTTTCTTCTTTGATTTTTGAGTAGTTTATATATTCTGGAAAACAATGCTTTGTCAGATGTATCTGCAGTGAAGGTGAAGGTTTCCTCCCACTCTGTGGGTTTTCTCTTCACTTCCTTGATTGTTTCTTTTGATGTACAGAAGCTTTTGAGTTTAATGAGTTCCCATTTGTCAGTTGTCAACCTTAATTCTTGCGCAGCTGCTGTCTGATTTAGGAAGTCTTTTCCTATGCCTATTTCTTGTAGTCTGCTGCCTTTAATGGCTGCACTATCCCTCCAGCCCAAGGAGTTTTTTGTACAGGGCGAGAGGTAGGGGTTTAATTTCATTCTTCTGCAAGTGGTGATACAGTTTTGCCAACACTACTTGCTGAAGATGCTGTCTTTCCTCCATTGAGTCTTCTTGGCTCCCTTGTCAAATATGAGGTGGCTGAAATTGTATGTGCTCAAGTTTGGATCTTCAGTTTTGTTCCATTGGTCAACAGGTCTGTTTTTGTGCCAGTACCAAGCTGTTTTTATGACTATAGCCCTGTAGTATAGTTTGAACTCTGGTATAGAGATCCCTCTTGTATTGCTCTTTTAACTCACGGTTGTTTTGGCTATTCGGCATCTTTTGTTTTTCCAAATGAAATTAAGGATTTTTTTTTCCAAGCCTGTGAAGAAACTCTTGGGGATTTTAATTGGGATTGCATTAAATCCGTACAAGAGTTTGGGTAGAATGGACATTTTTACTATATTAATTTGCCCAATCCATGAGCGTGGGAGGTTTTTCCATTTTCTGAACTCTTCTTCAATTTCCTTCTTCAGGGGTTTAAATTTTTTTTAGAGATCTTTGGAGTCTTTGGTTAGGTTTGTCCTTAGGTATTTTACTGTTTTTGAGGCAATTGTGAGTAGGAAGTTCTCCTTGTATTCCTTCTTCAGATGCTTGTTGTTGGTGTAAAGAAATGTTACTGATTTTTCTAGGTTAATTTTGTATCCTGTCACTTTACTGAAGCTCTTAATCATTTCTAGGAGTTTTCTGGTGGAGATTTTAGCATCCCTTAAGTAAACAATCATATCATCAGCAAGAAGGGATAGCTTGACTTCCTCTTTTCCAATTAGTACTCCTTTAATTTCCTTTTCTTCCCTTATTGCCCTAGCAAATGTTTCAAGCACTATATTGAAGAGGAGTGGTGACAGGGGGCAGCCTTGCTGAGTTCCTACCTTTAAAGGGAATGCTTCTGACATTTCCCCATTTAGGATGATATTGGCTGTGGGTTTCCTGTATATGGCTTTGATTACATTGAAGAATGATCCCTCCAATCCAATTCCTGTTAGGACTTTAAGCATGAAGGAATGCTGGATTTTCATCAAAGGCTTTTTCCATGTCAATTGATATGGTCGTGTGGTTTTTGTCTTTCAGTTCATTTACATGTTTTATGATATTTATTAATTTTCATATTCTGAAACATCCCTGCATCTATGGTATGAATCCAACTTGGTCATGATGGATGATCTTAATGTTGGTCTGTATGTGGTTTGCAAGTATTTTGTTGAGGATTTTTGCATCTGTGTTCATTAATGAGATGGGTCTATAGTTCTCCTTTTTGATTGCATCTTTACCTGGTTTTGGTATCAGAGTGATGCTTGCTTCATAGAAGGAATTTGGGGATCTGAGATCTCCCAAGATCAGCTGAAGCAAGCTCAGGCAGGTAGGTAGGAGCTGGGTGCTTCAGCAAGGCTGATCTAGTTAATCTGTTAATCCAGTTGTCTTTGGCTTAATTGGCTTTTGTGGCTGTGGGGGCGAAGTTATCCTCCCAGCTGGTGTAAAAGGTAGGGTTGTGTGAGTCTTGAGATCTGAAATCTCCTGAGACCAGCTGGAGTTGTAGAAGAATGAAAATAAACCCCTATCTCTCACCCTGTAAAATAGTCAACTCCAGAAGGATCAAAGACCTCAACTTGAAACACCAAACTCTGAAGGCGAAAGAAGAAAAAGTTGGCAGCAGACTACAAGACATAGGCATAGGAAAAGACTTCCTAAATCAGACAGCAGCTACGCAAGAATTAAGGTCGACAATTGACAAATGGGACCTCATTAAACTCAAAAGCTTCTGTACATCAAAAGAAACAATCAAGGAAGTGAAGAAAAATCCCACAGAGTGGGGGGAAACCTTCACCGCAGATACATCTGACAAAGCATTGATTTCCAGAATATATAAACTACTCAAAAAACAAAGAAGAAAACAAATGACCCACTCAATAGATGGAGCAAAGAGCTGAACAGAGACTTCACAAGTGAGGAATTAGAGATGGCTGAGAAACACTTTAAGAAGTGTTCAACATCACTAATCATTAAGGAAATGCAAATTAAAACCACTTTAAGATATCATCTGACTCTAATAAGACTGTCTAGGATCAAGAAAACAAATGATACAAAGTGCTGGAGAGGTTGTGGGGAAAGGGGAGCATTCATCCACTGCTGGTGGGAATGTAAACTCATACAGCCACTATGGAAAGCAGTGTGGAGAACCCTTGGAAGGCTTGGAATGAACTTGTCACCTGACCCAGCCATACCACTCCTAGGCATGTATCCTCAAGACTCACCCCACCGCAGAGATACATGCACATCCATGTTTATTTCAGCTCTCTTCACAATAGCAAGGAGCTGGAACCACCCCAAATGCCCCTCAACTGATGACTGGACAGAGAAAATGTGGTATATCTACACAATGGAGTTCTATGCAGCAGTAAAGAAAGATGACATCATGAGCTTTGCAGGAAAATGTCTGGAGCTAGAGGACATCATGCTGAGTGAAGTAACACAGTCCCAGAAAAACAAACGATGAATGGTATCCTTCATCTGTGGATTCTAGTGCCAATTACCTAGTTGTAAGTATTTCTTGTGCATAGCCCCTTGAGCTTTTGTCCAAAGCAGTTGGGAATGATGCATATTGAAAACAACAACAACAACAACAACAACAACAACAACAACAGAAAGGACTGCATCAAATATCTGACTGAAACAGTGAACTTCTGCTCAAAACAGTCAACTTTCACATGGAGAATATTGAGGAAGACTGAGAAAGAGATAAAAAGCATGTTTGGCAGAATGCATGAGCTCTGGTGGGGTCGGGGGGATAGGGTGGGGGACACAGGTCTAGATTTGATAAAAAATGTATAAATACATTTTAAAAATGTATAAATACATTTTAAAAACACAAAAAAGAAGGAATTTGAGAGGATCCCCTCTGTTTGTATCCTTCTAAACAATTTGAGTAATAATGGTTGTAAGTCTTCTTGGAATGTTTTATATAAATCTGCCATGAAACCATCTGGGCCTGGGTTTATTTTAGTTGTGAAGTTTCTTACTACATCTTCAACTTCTTCATATATTATGGGTCTGTTTAAGCTTTTGATCTCTTCTTGGTTGAGCTTTGGTGATTCCCAGGATTTCAGATATTCATCCATTTCCCCTAGGTTTTCAAACTTAGTAGAATATAGGTTTTTGAAGTATTCCTGTGTGATTGTCTGGATCTTTTCATTGTCTGTTGTGATATTTCCCCTTTCATCACAGACTATATTGATTTGGAGTTGTTCCTTCTTTCTTTTGGTTAACTGGGCTAGAGGTCTGTCTATCTTGTTTATTCTCTCAACGAACCAACTTTTGGATTCATTGATTTTTTGTATTGTTTTCTTTGTTTATATTTCATTGATTTCTGCTCTGATTTTTATTTCTTCCTATCTGTTGCATTTAGGGTTCATTTGTTGTTGACTCTGAAGTGTTTTTAGCTGCAGTGTTAGATCATTCATTTGTGCTCCTTCTGTTTTTCTGATGTAGGCACCCAGAGCTATAAATTTACCTCTTAGGACTACTTTTTTTTTTTTTTTTTTTTTTTGGTCTTTTCGAGACAGGGTCTCTCTGTAGCCCCAGCTGTCCTGGAACTCACTCTTAGACCAGGCTGGCCTTGAACTCACAAAGATCCGCCTGCCTCTGTCTCCCAAGTGCTAGGATTAAAGGCGTGGGGGACTACTTTTAAAGCATCCTATAAGTTTTGTTGTGTTGTTTTATCACTGTCATTCAGTTCCATGAATGCTTTTATTTCTTTCTTTATCTCCTCCTTTACCCATTCATTATTCAGGAGTGTGTTGTTTAATCTCCATGTGTTCTTATAGATAGTAGGGCTTTTCCTGGTGTTGATAATGAGCTTTGTTGTGCTGTGGTCTGATAGAATGCATGAAAATATTTCAATCTCTTTGTATGAGTGAACGTTTCTTCTGTGTCCCAGTATGTGGTGAATTTTGGAAAATGTTCCATGTGGTGCTGAGTAGAAAGTGTATTCTCTGTTATTAAGGTGGAATATTCAGTAGATGTCTGTGAGGTCCACTTGGTGTATTGAATCATTCAGTTCAGATGTCTCTCTGTTTATTCTTTGTTCAGTTGACCTGTCCAAAGGGCTCAGTGGGGTATTGAAGTCCCCCACTATGAATGTACTGGGGTTAATCTGTGCCTTGAGGACCTGGAGAATTGTCTTTATAAAGTTTGGTGCACCAGAGTTTGGTGCATATATATTCATGATTGTGAAATCTTCATGGTCAATTTTTCCTTTGATAAAAGTGTAATGGCCTTGTTTGTCTCTTCTTATTTTTTTTTTTACTTTGAAGTCTATTTTTTCTGATATTAACATAGCAACACCTGCTTTCTTTTTGGTACCATTTGCTTGGAATATTTTTTTTTCCTTCCTTTCACTTTAAGGTGGTGCCTATCCTTGAAGTTAATATGGGTTTCTTGTAGACAGCATATAGATGGGTTCTGTTTTCTAATCCAATCTCCCATTCTATGTCTTTTGATTATGAAGTTTAGTCCATTATTATTTAAGGTTATAACTGAAAGATGTGTGTTTATTCCTTCCACCTTATTATCCATTTGCATTTTTGGTCTAGGTTTCTACTTCTGCAGTTATGCTTTTATTAATTTCTCTTTCTAGGTACCTGGGGATAGTTGCTCCTTTCTTGTGTCCTTTGAATTGCTTCCCTTTGGAGCTTCTCAATCTCTTCCTGTTGCTCTTTGCTTCGCTGGTTGGTTTCCTTTTCTTTTTCAACATGGGATCTTTTTAGTGTTTCCACTTCCTTCTGGAGTTTGTCATTCTTTCTCTCTAGGTCCTTCTTGAGTTTTTCATTCTCTCTCCTTAGTTCTCCGACTTGTTCTTTATAGTCTTTGATTTCTTTGAGTATGTCCACAATTGTTCCTCTAAGATCTGTGTCCTGGGCCATCCCCAGGGGGATCCCACTGTAGGAATCTCCCAAAGGGTTGGTAGAGCTTGGTGTGGAATTATCCTTCACCTTTCCCAGGTTGTCCCTTCTTCGTGTCCTTGGCATGTGGGTTTCTCTTTGCCTGTATTCCAATGAGAATCCCAAATTCAGGAAGTTTCTTTAAAGTTGAGCATACTCATGAACCAGCAATTCTGCTTATAGGCACACAATTAAGAAATCATTTCAGCAGATGAAAATATGGCTCAGCAGTTAATAACACTCACAGCTCTTGAAAGGATCTGAGTTTAGTTTCCTGAAACCATAGTAGGTGTCTCACACCCTCTATGAGCACCTATACATAAAACACACACACACACACAGAGTTAAAATAGAATACAATCTTAAAAATTTTTTTATCCAGTAAACAGAGTATAGATATCAAGCAGATAAAAAGGGAATTTCAGATTCCTAATTTATTCAAGAGCCAAAATGTCAGTTAATTACTGAATTGTTTGCTTGCTGATTGGGAAGCCCAAGTTTCCATTATTAGTTACTTTGAGTTTAATCCTTAAAGGACGTGGTGTATAGGTACATCAGAAACTTAAGGTTTTGGCTTGATATACAGGGTAACAGTATTATTTTAAAATCATCTATAACAAGCATTTTGTGTAACACTGAAGCAGTTAGGACCATCCTCCTTGAGTAAGTGTGTTTCAGTATACAAAGTACTAAGGAGCACAAATATTAATTTGGCTTAAAATTACATCTCAGTACATCTCTTTTAATTCACAAAAGTATGGAGAAAGTAAATAAATGTAACTAAATTGTAATTGTGGTGGTTTGAATGAGAATGTCCCTCATAGGCTCCAACTATTCAGACCTTTTGTCTCTAGTTAGTGGCACTTTTTGGCGAGGCCTTAGAAGGTGAAGCCATGCTGGAAGGAGCAGATCACTGGGGGTGGGCTTAGACTGTTCTTAAAGCCTTGTCAATCACCAGTCATGTTCTGCTACCTGTGCCTGCTTGAAGATGTGAGCTTATGTTTTCTGATCCTGCCCTGGCATCTTCTGCTATTATGCATCCTCCACACGATGGACTGTAATTTCCTTACAACCGTAAGCTCAAATAAACTCTTCTTTTTATAAGTTCCTTTTGTCATGGTGTTCCTATCACAGCAATGGAAAAGTGACTAAAACAGTAATAAAATAGGCAAAAAGAAACTGGACATTCAAAGAAAAAGTAAATTATAGTAGTACAAGTACTAATATTTTAGTATACATAAATATAAAAATATAAATTGCATTTTTGTGAATTAGTTTTGTTTTCAGGTACTTTAAGATACTCCTAAAAAAAATACTCCTTGAAGGTATAGAATGAAAATTTTCACTGCTATATCTGCACAGAATAAAATGATATCACTGGAATAAAATGTCACATTCTATACACCTATAAAGAATTCAACATAAAAACTGCCTTTTCTTACTTATTTTTCTAATTAATGGCCTCCTTTTATTTTTTATTATTTAAAAAAGCATTTTATGGATTCTTTGAGAATTTCACATAATGTATTTCAATCATATTCAGACCTCTTACACATCTCCATCCCAACAAATTTCATGTTTTCTATTATTACTCTTTCAAGGCCTATTGAGTCTAATTTGTGTTTCCTAAAAGCTTTGGCATTTGAGTCCATTCCCTGGAGTCTGATCAACCTATTAAGCATCACACCCTTAATCAAAACTTACTCCCTCTCTTCCAATAGCTATCAATGACCAATAGATCCTTAGGGCTGAGACTTCTGGCTCACATCTATAGTACTATAAGTTACTTGCAAAAAGATAATCATCAGCCTTATTATGTATGTACCCTGCACACTAAAATAAAGATTTTGTGTACCCTGCACACTAAAATAAAGATTATGCTTACTGGACACTAAAATAAAGACTATGCTCACTAGTGCAATAGTGGCAAGGATGTTATTGAACTAACCAACCACTTTCTGATTGGATTTAAGGCGTATTTCACAAAATGGAACCTATATATGCCACTGTTATCAAGCCAAAGAACTTGTGGGTAGACAGGTCAGAAGCCATAGGAGAGAACCTATTGTTATTCTGCTAAATGGACATAGTATTAAACTCACCCTTAATGACTTATTGTTTTACCCATAGATTATTTATTGTAGATCTCAATTTTCATCAAAGAAGCTTCTTCTTAAGCACATGGTGATTTATAAGGGGCTCTCAACTGGTCATCGTGCAGAGAATAAGAGACTGTGAAGTTCTCATCCCCAAAGGGGACACCTGTGTCACACCCTTTCCTCCCCAGGCTCTTTTCAGGAGAAGGTGAGGGAAAAATTATAAAAACACCCTAAAGTTTTAAAACAAGAAGATCAGGGGAAGGATGAATTGTTTGCCTAAATATTATTAGTTAGTTTCTTGTCACACACACACACACACACACACACACACACACACACACACAAACAAAGAAAACAAACAAAAAAAAACAAGGAATTCCTGACAGTTATACCAATCCTTCAGACTCCTAGCATCTGCTGATAGCTGACATTTTCATGAAAGAATAAATGCATTAGTTAATTTCTCATTTAATTGTCACTGTAGCCAATTAACTGATAAGCAGCATCTTAAGGAAGTAAGCATTGATTTTAGCTCTTGGTTCTAGTGGGTGCATTGCATCATGGCATGAAAGCCATGGTGGAGTCAGGGAGGTAATGGAGGTAGAAACATGTCTCTGTGACTTTTTACATCTCAGTGGGGCAGGAAGGGAGGAAAGGTGGGAGGGAGGGAGGGACAGAGGGATGGACGGGGCGGGGGGGGGGAGATAGAGAGCAAAACGCGAGAACAACAGAGAACAAAAGAAAAATTAAAAAAAAAAAGGAGAAAAAAGATAAAGGAGAGAGAAAAGAATAAAACTAAAACGAGTGAGAAGAATTAGAGGAAGAGAAAAAGAAAATGAGAAAAATAAAAACAAAGCTCTTCAAAAAAAAAAAAAAAAAAAAAAAAAAAAAAAAAAAAAAAAAAACTAAGAAAAGAGAAAAAAAAAAAAGAAAAAAAACCGAAAAAAAAAAGGAAGTAGCAGCAACTAATGAAAAAACAAATAAAATATAATTGAATAAAGAAATAAGTAAAAATAAGGAAAAAGAAAAGACGAAAAGAGAAAAAAAGAAGAGGAAAAAAAAAAAAAAAAAAAAAAAAAAAAAATGAATAGCATTAAGAAGAGCATAGAAAAACAAGTAACAAGACAGACCGAGAGGAAAAAACAAAAAAAGACAGAGAAACAGAGCTAGAGAGAGACAAAGCGACAAGAACCAAAACCAAAAGCAAAAAGAGAGAGAGATGAGAGAGTGAGAGAGAGAGAGAGAGAGGAGAGAAGAGGATGGGGCAAAAGTGGGGCTAGACTATGACCCTCAAGGTCTGCAGTCCTACATCCTCTGACTCAATCTGCTGAAACTTCCACATTTTCTCCAAAGAACACAGCCAGCTGTGGCCCAAGTATTCAAACAAATGAGCCAGTGAAGGACTTTCTACAACTGAACAACAACTATTTACAAATTAATCCACTTTCTTTTTTTAAAAAAATTTTTTTTTTAATTTTTATTTATTTATTTATTTTTATGTGTATGAATGTATTGTCTGCATGCAGGTCTGCGCACCCGTGTCGTGCGATGCCGCGGAGGTCAGAAGACGGTCTCGGATTCCCCTGGAACTGGAGTTCTCCTGGAACCGGAGTCACAGACGGTTCTTAGCCGCCATGTGGGTGCTGGGGATCGAACCCGGGTCCTCTGCAAGAGCGGTCGTCGCTCTTAACCGCTAGGCCATCCCTCCAGCCCCCAAATTAATCCACTTTCATAAGGATGTAAATAATAACTTAGAATTTAATATGACAAACTGAAATAATTTTTCTTTTGGGTACTGAAATAAAAGTAATGATTTAGTTTATACATAATATGTACTAATGTATTTTTATATCAGTCATCCAAATGTAAAACAATTATGTAGTTTCTTTCTTGCAATTTCCAGGTTAATAATTATATTTGCATAATAAGAAACATTTCATTTTTATACTTTTCAGTGAGAAAATGACTAGTACCTTATTTTTATTCAGTTTGACTGAGTAGAAACATCTGTTGGCGTAATGTTGGGTATTATTCTCCATTATAGAAGACATGACAAGGCACACTAAAAATAACTTTTTATTCTTAATGAGGATACAAATGAAATGGCTAAAAAGAATTGTCAGTGTTAGAGTTATATCATTTCTTAATAATAGTATATGCACATTAATATGAATATAATGTACTTCAAAAATTTCAAATAATGCATAATACTTACCATTTTACTTCTGTAATTAATACATTTTTTTCTGTCTTGGAGTAAGACATTTGGTTACTGCAACTAATCATATGACAGATTTTTTTTTAGGAACATTATTTTTTATTTCTTCTTATTTCCTTGAGTGTCCCAAATTGTCAGTTTTCAAAATGACTATCTGTATTCATTAGTTCCCAAATGAACGGAACTAAAATTGATGCTCTCTCATAAAGCTGTTCTGTGAAAAAATAAAAAAAATCAATACTGGCTTTTTATGAATTTATCCACCCACCAATGAAATTTGATTTTTAAAATGTTTTTCAAGAAATATCTTAATATCATTGGCAATGAGTGCACATTGACTGAAAAAAATATTGCCAAAGTTATTGAGGAAACTGTCACCTAATTTATTCAATAGGTGTTTGTGTGAGTGTGTGTGTGTGTGTGTGTGTGTGTGTGTGTGTGTGTGTAATGGTTTAATCCAAGTACATCCTAACTAAAGAGTTGCTAGAAGTTCTTCTATTTTCACTATTTTATGAAATGAGAAAAATGCTTTTTCTTCAGTTAACTGTTATTGTTCCACACAGGATCATAAAAGTTTGGGAGATTAAAATGTGGCTGTGGAATCTGCCAAAGCTTCTTGATAAATGCACTTCTTCCTTAGGATATTGACCATAAAACTTAAAGATGGATACTTTGTTTAAACTAAAAAAATTCCTTATCTTAGTTTTACCTGCCGTAAAAGAATATAACAAGTTGCTTAAGTCAAAATTCCTTAAACATTTTCCTTTCCCACCACCTTAAGCCCTGAAAATATTATACCTTTTATATATAGCTATATTTAGTAGACATATATTGACTGATAATAAATCATCGAGAAATGCATTTCATTCACATTCAATGCACTATTTGTATATATATATACATATATATATGTATATGTGTATATATTATATATGATCATTTTCTGTTCTTTCTTGGTGTTTTCTTTGAATAGATGAACATACGATGAGATACCTTCCTGTTCCTACCTGCTTCCACACCTCCCTTGTCATTTTGGACTCTCCCTCTGGAACCATAAGCCCAATAAATTTTCTTAAGTTGATTTTGATCATGGCATTTTATTATAGCAATAGAAAAGTAACTAATACATCCTAAAACCATGCAATTGTGGTGTGGCCTTTAACCTATACAAGTTGATGGCCATAAATATTCATCATTATAACAGGATCCTTCACTATTTTCATACTTTAATAGAAAGCTATGAGGTATTCTATGAAAAGGAAAATCTGAATATTTTCAGCAATTTTAAATGGGGAATGAAAATATTATTACCTCAGTAAACATGAGGGGAAAATAGATGTAAATGATTTATGTCTAGGAGCTAAAATTTTGAAATGATGTCAAGAATTCATGGGAATATAAGTAACTGGACTAAAACCAAGAAAAGGGCTAGATTGCGCCAGAAATGATTTTACATTTGCTGAGCTTTGAGAACTGTATTTGGCTCTTATTAATGACTTAATTGGTTTCACTTAAGAAATAAATTCTCAAATTAGGAATTGGTGAGTTTCCTCAGCAGTTAAGAGCACTCGTTGCTCTTGCAGAGGACTGGGCTCAATTCCCAGCACCCACATTGCTGTTCACAACTGTCTGCAACTCCATTTCCAGGGGATCCAATACTCTCTTCTGACCTCTGCAGGCATTGCACTTACATACATGCAGGCAATGTATACGTACACATGGAATAAAAATATACAAAAATTAAAAAATTCTCAAATAGAAAAATTAAGCAATGGGCTTACCAATTATTTATAAAGTAATATTTGCTCTGGATTTAGATTTAACTAACTCAATGACTTCCTTAAGCAAATGAGACATTGGATACAGTACTTATTAGAATTGTTGTTTATAGACCAATATTATTTGCTTCTCTATTAAAAGAAAGATGAAAATGTCATTAAAATGAGCACACAACAATTGATTCTTACCTTCATATTCCAGCAGGCAACCAAGAGCAATGAGAATAGCCTTGACTCTCTTAGAGTTTTCTTGGATCTCCTTGACCAACAACTCAAAGGGAATTTCCCCTGCTTGGCCCTGGGATATTTTTGATAGAGTATTTATAGCTTCTAGGTGGAACATTTCCCATCATGTTGACTATACACTTTGTCGGAAAGATTTGAAGAAATAAAGTCAGAAGCCTATTCTCTGATGGCTAGTTCTCACAGTGTCAGAAGAATGTATGCAAGCTGCCAAGGGACAAAAGCTGTCAACAACAGTACTATCCAGCTGCAAAGTCTGAGAACCCCAACAGTAAGAGGACTGGCCATATTTCTCAGTGCTGTAATAATGGCACTTGTACTTTGGGAGTAACCATCAGCTGTTTAACTGGATATAAATCCAATTCAACTAGAGGGAACTGAAGGTACTGGTACTGCAAATTTAGCCAAAAACTTGTAGTTAAAAAGTCTTAAGGCCTAGAGGAGAAGCTACTGCCATATTACTGAAGTGATAAAGTTTCTGACTGCCTTGTACTCATCCTTACATTCATAAATAGGAGGAGCTCTCATATCTCATCAGGGGACTGGTTTTAAAGATATAGTCCATGAACAATTTTAACATTACATAGGAACTTGTTACTAAGGAAAATGAGGAAAGAGAATCTCTAGGTGTTGTGTTGGGCAAAGTGTCTTAACTGTCCGTTTAATCCTGATGAATATTAAATTCTCTTAAGAATGTGGTAGGAGGGCAGAGAGAGGTAACAGCTGCTAAAGGCCCAGGCAAGTTGGTGCTAACCTCTAATCTCAGCACTCAGTAGGCAAAGGCAGGAGGATATCTGTAAATTCAAATCCAGTGATGGGGAGCAGGGGGAGGAATAACAAGGTCCTCCCTCAAGGGTCCTTGGTCTCATTCATTAAAGAATTTAAGAATAGATGCAAATGGAAGCTTTAAAACAATTTTATTAGCATTTAAGGCAAACTCAGGATAGGCAATCCATAAATCTCAGCAGGTGCCTCAAAGATGATAAAAGAATGAAGAAATGAAAATAAGTGATAAAGCCATGCTGCTTTAGACCCTGCACAGAGGTCAGGCAGACACCACATGGTAGACTGGCAACCACATGACAGGGAGTATTGGAGAGAAGGTAAAAAACCTTTAGGAGATTTGGAGCAGCCCAAAGTGTTAATGAAAAGAAAGATGACAAGGAAAAGGAGAGATTACAGTTTTCTGAAGAACTCAGAAAAGTCCGGAAGACTTGAGGAGAGCCAGTAGAACTAGGAGGTGAGAATTCTGGGTAGGAAAGCTCACCATCTCATTAATCCGCTGAGTACTCTGCCCATCTCTTTAGCATAATTAAGGTGAACCTGCCTTACTAGGAGTAGTCCTATAACCAGTGGAACTGAAAAGTTGGGTCTTTCTAAAAAAATAAAAATAATATGGTGGTGGATGAATATGATTAATATACATCCTATAAATATACAAACCTTTCAAATAATAAACTATTATTTTAAAAAAGAATATGTTGTGAGGCTTGGGGAGATGACTTCAGTGGGCAAAGTGCCTATGGCTCGAGGTTCTGGGATCAGATCCTCAGATCAACATAAAAAAGCCAGAACCTGCACTCCCAACAACGTAGGGGGCAGAGCAGAGAAAGCTGTACCCACGAAGCTGCTCATAGTTGGATTATAGACCTTGTCTGCAAAAGAAAAAATAATTAAAAGTGGAAAGCTATAGAGGAAGACGCCTGTCATTGACACCTGATATCTACCTCTGGCCTCCAGAGGCACACACACACACACACACACACATTAAATTACCCCCCACATGTGAACAGATCTATACAAACAAGTACACACATCATACAGCCAAGAAAACAACCACTACAGACACAGACACAGATACACGCACACACACACCACACACACACACACACAAACAAACAAACACACACAGATGAATGCACACGAATATTTTAAATTAAGGATAAAGATGGTATTGGTATTAATATTTATTTCAGTTTGACAAAAAAATCAGATAGGAACTTCTTACTATTGGCCTCTGTGTCCTTCCCCTAAAAGAATTTCCTTTAGAAACTTCCAATTGCAAATTGTGCCTTTGAGAGGCAGATCTCTTCCTAGACTCTTGATAGAGGAGGGAAGAATGCTTTCCTCAAGCACTGTAAGCTAGATTTTAGAAATGTAATCAGCAAGGGAGCCAGTCTCTATGGGAGGGTGAGAGTACAATTAAGAGTCAATTAGATTTTCTTCTGTTAAGTATGACAGGGTCTTCCTGTGGCTTATAACATCTCCTAACCATTAGAGGATGTAAGCTTGTGGCATCAGCCATGGGTTATTCCTCCAAGGAGAGAGCTAATAGCCAATTAGATTTGGGATATACAGTCATTTGGCTGCCTCTGCTGCACAGTATTTCCAGGCAGTTGAGGTGTAGCTGGTGCTGATTGAGGAGTCTTGTTTGACTCAAGGAGACCTATATTTGCTTTATTGGTTTAGTGGCCTTTGGTAACACTCTCTGGCATTCCAGAGACCATCTGCATACTTGCAAGTGCAGTCTCCATACATCTTTCCCATGTTTACATCAGGTCTTCAACAGCAGGGACTTGTCGCCTCTCTTCTTGCAGATATCCCAGTTTGGAGGCAAGGAGCCTTTACCTTTTGTGGGGGCTTGGATAACACAGAAGCCCTTCCCTCTAAACCATATGGGCATTTTCCACTAGTGCACTCAGTGCTTTAAAGCCCTTTCTAATCTGTTTTTCAGATGACTTGAATTCAGCTTCGACTTACAATCACAATAATAGTTTTTACTAAAATCTTGCTTGCATATTAAATTCTGTAAAGTATAATTTTTTGCAGACATTATCTCCTCTCCCTCCTCCTCTCCCTCCCCTTATTCCCTCTCCTCTCTCCCTCCTCTCCCTTTATTACTTAAGGCTCTTTGCTATCTGCTTCTCTTCCTCTGCCTTCTATGTGCTAGGGGGTAGAACACATGTTTTTGGTGACTGGCTCTCATTATGTAGCTAGTCCCAACTACCTAAAACTCACTGTTAGGTTGCCAACAGAGCCCTAAAATGGAATTTCTCCCAGTATTCTAACATGGCAGGTCCAAGCTTAGCCTGGGCAAATCCCTCTCCTCATTGGGAGACCCAATAACCCTGGGCCAAAATGCCCAGCCTCAGTCATGGAAAGTTATGCAAGTCCCTAAATGCCTACCAGTCCTGTCTGATTCCTCTGCTGCCTGCTTCCCTGTGATGCCAGGAGACAGTCCAGAAGTTTGTCACTAATAAACTACTGCTCCCCACAGTGTCCTTGGTCAGTGGTCTTTGTTGCCTGCTTTCATTCACTCATAATGTGGACCAGACTGAACTCTAAGTTGTAGTGATCCTCCTTCCTCTGACCTCTTCTTTCAGAGTGACAGAATTATAGATGTGTACCTCTACACTAAGCTTCTCTTATAAATTTTAACTTGGTTTTCACCCTTAGCAGATTTATCTGCTAAGTTGTGAAAACCAGGAGGGGGAGGTTGGCAGTGTAATGACTGAAGTAGCTCCATTTTATTTAAGGGAGCCATTTTAGGGGCTTGCTGTGTTGGCAGCATGAATCTGTTAAACAACTCCAGGACTTCTAACTGCAAAATTCTGTTTTCGTCCTTCTCAGAAACATGTGACTATTGTAAAATGATTAACTAACTGCTTTCTATGGCTTCTGTAAACTTTAATTGCTGTTTGCACAAGAAACTTATGATACTCATGCAGCTGGAAATTCCACCAAAGTGAAGTAATTGTGTGTGTGTGTGTGTGTGTGTGTGTGTGTTTGTCCTTTCTTTGCTTTAAAAATCCCCTTCCTTTACTGCAGTCTCTTCCCACCTGGAGGCTGTAGTTTGCTGTATGTAGCTTGAAGAAACAATTTAGCTGATCACATCTGCTCAGTCTGGGTGGTCTTTCCCAGTGGCACCAAACTCCATAACAGCAGCAGGTTTCCTAGACCAGTCAATAAGGACCTTGAGGCAAGGTCCTTTCTTGGCTCTACAGCAATAAGCTTTCCTCTTCCTCTGCTCGCTTCCTCAGTCTCCTTAGCAGACTCCTATTAGTTAATTGCTATGTGCTGTTTGCGCTTACTGTTAAGCTGACTCTAGAGGTGGCCACGGCCCTCCCACTTCAGTGTCAAGCATGCTTCTCTCTGAGAGGCAGATTCTGGAGATGGAGTTGGCCCTCCCACTTCAGACTCCACCTTCAGACATGTTCCTCTAACTCCCTCTCCTGAGGTAGGCTACCCTCCCCAACTCTCTGACAGGAAAAATGACAACAGAAGAATGGTAAAAAATAGAATTTTTTGCAAGGGGATCTCCAGTATGAAATCTAATCAGAAAATTAGAATTGGTCAAATGTTATATTTATATCTAAAATGGAGATTTTTTTTCAATACAAAAAAAAAGTTATATTTAACCAAATGTTGGGTCCTGGCCCCCAGGGGATCTGCTGACCAGCTTGTTGACCAAGCGCTTATCTTGCTGAAACATCTTGCTACCCTCCTTCCGAGAAGTCCTGACCACAAGTTCCTGTTTTCCACCCACGCCAGAGAATCGCCTGTGCCTGGGAGCGTGAACTTCTGACCATGGTGTTTTCACTTGTGCTGTAAGCCTGTATATTAGGGCTCCCCTGTCTCTTCAGTAAACGGCATTTGGCATTCGCGAATGAACCTTGTCTTCCTTTAAATCTTCAGCCCCTTGCCCGACCCTTTGGGTAATGCAGTAGTACAGGCACTACACCCAAATATTAATCTTACACAGAAATTTTGGATAAAAGCATGTATTTTAAATATTTATATTATTTTATCAAGAGGTTATTCAACATCTTAAACAATACAGTGAAAGAATTATATGATGAATTATTGGCGAACTCGTCTTCAGTAGTTTTGTATAAAAATATCCACAGTTCAAAGACTCTATTTTGTGGACAGGATAACAAGTACAGGATTTGAGATGGCCGCATAGATTGCAATGCTATTTTAATGTTACTCAATTCTGGGTTATGTGTGTTCCACATAATGAATTTGCACAAGATTGGAAAAAGGTTAAAAACATTTATTATATTGATACTTTTGTATAATACTTCATTGGGTATTTTTAAATTACAAAATCATGTGCTTGTGGTAGCAAAAGCCCAAGCAACACTTGTGGGGGCAAAGAGATCTGGCAAAGTATGAGTGTTTCGTCCAATCCTTTCAAATATCTTAAAACTCGTATTTTTCTCTAAGTGCCACAATTATATTGTTATCCTTTCCTCTTGTGCTACCCTGATTTTTATTAGTAATCCATGTTAAACCTTGATATTCATTGGAGATTTGTTGATCCAAAACAGTATTTCCTTGAGCTAAGCTTTGGTGATTCCAGAATTCTGGGATCCCCCAGACCAAGAGGTGATGTGGAGGAAAACCCCATTAGAATTCAAGTCCCCTTCTCTCTATCCTGCATATACTAGCCTGGATCCCCAATTATCAACTAGTCAGAGAGACACTTCAGAGTTAAAGTGCTAACTGCTAGCCTCTGCTATGCAGCTTCAGGAGACTAAGACAAAACTAATAGAGAAGATCCCAAACCTCATCTGGTTCTTGTTTCTGTTGTGGAAGGGGTGGACACTGTATAAAAGTGTGCTCTCCTACTTGCCTTCCCATCAAGCCTTGCCCCTCCTGTGGTCAATGGGGAGATTGAAAATGGGCCTGCCCTCTGGGGAGGCATCCTCTAATCTTGGTTCAGTCTTCTTCTCCAGCACAAGAGATATTTCACTTTATATCCACTAGAATATGGAGGCTGAGGTCCCTAAGCCTCTCCTCCCTTCCCCAGAAAGGCAAGTTCCCAGAACTCTGGATTACTGGGACAGTGTTTGGCCATCCTGTTTATGGTTGATATTGAGGTTAGTCCACCTGCCACCTGGCTTCCTAAATTAAATTTCCTGAATGGTTTCTACTGGAAACAATATCAGATATATTGTTTTGTAGAGCACTTCTAAGTGTCAGCTATGACTTTGGTCATACTTATAGTTAATAACTTAAACACCTTATTCTTAATTCAGAAAAAGTCCCCCCAAATTGGGACAGTCAGGTCTATGGAGCTATCTATATTGATCAATACTGTTAGGAAAAATGCTCTCCCTCCCTAATACCAGGCTTAGATGCTCTATAACCAGTCTTATCTGGACCTTCTTTTAGGGCTATATCAGAGGCTTCAAACTCACTTTTTCCATAATAAAAAGTCTTTTTACAGACCCAAGGAGAAGCTGGCGCAGGATTGCAAACCTAATCAGTCAGGCACAGCCTACTCCCTAGCCTCACCTCCCCCAAATCGTCCAACTTGATTTTGGCTTTCTCTCAGGGATGATCCCCTCTGATTTCACTCCTTGGTATAACACCTATCTCTGCTCTTCCCAATTACTCCATGTGTCCTTCTTGGGGCTGAAGAGCTGGCTGAGCCCTTAAGAGTACTGGCTGCTCTTGCAGAAGACCCAGGTTTGATTCCCAGATGGGAACTAACAACTCTTCATAACACAGGTTCCAGGGCAATCCAATGCCCTCTTTTGATCTTGGCAGGTATTGTATGACGCTGGTACATTTACACATATGCAGGCAATACACTCATATACATAAAATCAAAACAATAGTAAAATATTAAAAAACCAAACAAGTACTGTGCCCTTCTCCAAACCTCCTCCCTCTGCAACGACCGCAGGGCACATGGCTCCTCCTCCATGAGCACTCATGGAGCACCCCCTTGTGTTTGATTCCTCAGTGCTCCTCATCCTCTAACCGTGGCCTTTTCAGCCACTTCCTTTAGGTATTAACTGGAACTCCAACTACTCTTTGGGGGGATGCCTGAAACCAGACAGGGAGTTTCCTCCGTGGAAGGATTTTCTCTCGCCTGTCCCCTGGTTTCTTCCTGCTCTTACCCCACTGACTATAATTGCTCTCTTACCACCCTTTCGTTTTCAAGCCTATTCCAGCAATTCTCAATAAACAGGGTCACATCAAGTTCTCAAGCAGTCCTTTGGGACCACATAGAAGCTATCCTCCTCTTAAGTTATATGCACTACCCTATTTGCCCTATCAGTTAGCAAGAAGCAGTTACGACAATGATTCTCTCACACCTTTTTAGAATAGGAATGAAGGAGAAATATTAGGTCCTCACTTTTTCTCACATGGTCACTATTAGGTTATAAAGGCATGAACCCCCAGATGAAAAGGGCACATGAGATTTAAGTCACTCCAGGAACATGGTTTATTTCCATTTGGAACTGCCAGAGTGGGCTGCCTGTGGGCACGAGGTGGAATAGCAGGAGCAGCAAGATGGCGACCGGGCCCACACATTTATAGCCATGGGGCAGGACCTCAGGTACAAGGGAAGAGGTCAGAAGACTGACAGTGTCTGGAGGAAGTAGACATCTGTGTGTCCCTTGGAATTCTGGAAACCCCAGAAGTAACAGACACCAACCTCTGGCTAACTTCCTATAAAGCAGGCAATTACCCACAACTGGCTCCACTGACATAACAATCCCAATCGTAAGACACTTGTTGGACTGGAGTCCTGCATGACTGGGGCAGATGTAGGGAAACCCACCCTACATCTGCCCCAGATCCCACAACCTCAACCTCTAACCATTTCCCCTACTCCTTGATGGGAGGAGAAAAAATACCTCTGAGTCGATAAGGGAGGCTGAGATTGCCTCTGAATCCAGTTAGGAAGTGATTTGATTCCCACCACCTCCAGCCCCTGGCCATGGGAGAGGTGGCTTTGGGGGTTTACTCTTTAATAAAGATGTTTGTTATGGAGGTCAATTTTCTTGCTTCCTGTTTCCTCCCATAAGCATCTCCCGTTCAAAACCTAGATCCTGCTTCAGACTCACATATTTACATTACATTTTTTTTTATTTTATTTATTTCTGTATGTGTATGAATGTACTGTCTGCATGCAAGTTTGTGCACCCGTGTCGTGCAATGCTGCGGAGGTCAGAAGAGGGTCTCGGATTCCCCTGGAACTGGAGTTTCAGACGGTTCTTGGCAGCCATGTGGGTGCTGGGGATCGAACCCGGGTCCTCTGTAAGAGCAGTCGGCGCTCTTAACCGCTAGGCCATCTCTCCAGCCCTACATTACATTTTTGCCTGTATTATATATAATGAAGCATTGAGGGCCTCAGGAAGAAGCTCATACTGCCCAGCACTTACTCAAAAGCCAATGCTTCAACCACTGGAAAATTATGAAACAGAAGAGGCAATGGAAAATGGTTTTGTAAAGAAAATTTGCTTTTTAATTGACTGGAATCCATTGTCTAAGCTAGTGCCTCTCCTGAAAAGTGAGCTGAGTTGTAAAGTGGAGACAAGATCTTCCAGGAGATGCCCTGGGGTTCAGCCATTTCCTCTCCCACCTGGAGACTTCTAGGGAACTTTTGAATATCTTGGTGTCTAGTCTTTCAACGGTCTGATAATCTTAGTGGACAGCATATGTGTCTCTTTAGAAGACAGCCCTGGGGCTGGAGAGATGGCCTAGCAGTTAAGAGCACCAACTGCTCTTGCAGAGGACCTGGGTTCGATCCCCAGCACCCACATGGCCGCTGAGAGCTGTCTTTAACTCCAGTTCCAGGGGAATCCGATGCCCTCTTCTGACCTCCATGGCATTGCACCACACGGGTGTGCAAATCTACATGCAGACAGTACATTCATACACATACAAGAATAAATAAATTTAAAAAAATTTAAAAAAGAAGACAGTCCTGCCTTCCAGATAGGCTAGTTACAATTTGATAGATAAGAAAGGACTAACAGATTTGCCCCACAGTACTCAGGTAAAAACAGATTACATACTCTCTGGTTCAATACTTGTTTTACTGAGCCTACAATGAGATAACATAAATAGAGTATATCATTATTGTATATTGTATGAAATTTTGGGAACTTGTAGAATAATCACAGGGTCATCAAACTATGTTAGACTGAAGTTTAAGAAAAAAGGTTCTTGCATAAAGTCAGAGAAGATTAATATTTAACCTTAAAGGATAGAGATGCAGTACTTTAATAAGAATTCTCTTTTGCTAAAAAAATAAAACTTCAGCAACGATTCAAAAAAATAAAATACAAGGGTATTTGGGAGTGTATTTTTTGTGCTATACAGTTCTCATTTTGTTGGCTTGTAGCTGTTATAGTGGCACAAAAACCCCTTGAACATGGTCAAGAATATAACAATATCTGGCCTGGATAAGACCCATCATTCCAGCTTTGCCAGAGCCCCTCTTCACAGGCTCACCCCTAGGAAGACCAGTTCACTGTGAGTTCTGTTAAAGAGATAGGTGAAATACCTAGTGGATTAATGAGAGGTGAACTTGTCCTGCCCAGAATTTCTGCCCCTTCGTGCAGTTCTTGTGGACCTGACCTCTCCCAGAACTGGGCTCCCTGTTACTCTGTCTGTTTTCTGAACACTACAGAAAAATATTACCTTTCTTTTTCTTCTTTATGTCTGTTTCCTAACTGTGTTTACCCTAATTCTTTGGGCTGACCCAACATCTTATATTTCTTGGCTTTTTCTCTAAGCCTTCATTCTGTGCTCTGCCATCTGGCTGCTAGACCATCATGTATCTGACCAGGTGGGCGCTAAACCAGCAGAGTTTGTGACTTCTTTCCTTCTCCTCTCCATTCTCCTTCTCAAGGCAACTGCTGAGATTTACAGCTTTCCTACCCTGAAGATTTTTGCTTACATTCTGATAAAATTTTCCTAAAGCTTCTAACTGAGTCCACTCCTAAATTCTTTTTTGAATGAGTTTAAGTACCCTTGCAGGGTGCTTCTCTCCCTTGAATCGTAGCTAATGTTTTACATGCTTGATTACACTTGGCAAATATTTGTGATCTTATCCAAACAGATGTTCCATTGCAAGAAATCAACGTTGATTTTGTAAATAAATGACAATCGCAGATGCAGCAGACAGAGAACTCTCTTTAGAGAATTTAGTTTGGGCTCCTTGGAACAATGAGTCCAAGATAAGACACATTGTGTAAAATAGTGATGATCAGGAAAATTTGAAAGAACTAGCTTACCCAAAATGCCATACCAATGAACAGAACCCTGACTTATTTGGAAAGGGGTGTGAAGGAGAAAGATTTATGAGGAATTCCAGTAAATGAATAAAGATTAGAATCCAATTTATCTATTTTTAAATGAATGCCTGGAATACTATTACAATTACATAAAGCCAGTAAATAATTTAACTTCCTATATAATTTCCTTTCACTGCAGTGGGAGGATACATGTGCATGTGTCTACAGTTGTAGGAAATGAATTTCCGGGCAACCAATGGACTTCAGTTATTGCAAGTGTGTTCTCACTGTGAAAGAGAAGAAAATCTACACTGCAGGTGATTCCCTTCAGTCAGTCTACTCAGTCATTGATAACTTTTGTTGCTAGAGATTACAGTATTTTGCTTTTTGTAGCAAAAGGTGTTTTTGAATAAGACAGTATAAGTACTGCCCACTTCTCTAAAGTGATGCTGTTTTAAATTTTCAACAAGAGGGGATGTTGAGAAAGGGTATCTTTGTAAATCATGAGTATGCTGGAGTTTACTTAATGAATTCTGGGTAGAGTTACTGCCCAGGTAATAGATATACACTTTACAGAGAATTGGTTTGATGAAATTTTATATTTAAATAGAATGTCTGAATAATTAAATCCTGGAAAGAAGGACTATCAACAATTTGTTGGAGCCCTAAATACTGGCAAGATTAGAGGTTTACTTGGGTAAAGTATTCTTATAAGCAAAAACAGTTGGCGGACAATTCAGGAAATCTTGTGGATAAATCCTAATACAGAAAATAAAGTTCTTTAACCCTGTTTCAGGATACTTGCTCTATTTCAACCTACTGGTGAGTTCAGTATTCCCTCCTTTCAAAGTTAGTTCCTTCTTTAATCCAACTCTAAATACCTTAGAAAATTTCAAGTTCTGAAAGGAATATGAGTAGACAGACTCACTGGTATCATTATGATAATAATTGTGTATTACAAATATATGGGAGAATGGAAGAAAAGACCTTCCTACAGATATAGTAGAAAATGAAGGTATATCTGTCTGCAGCTTCTGCATGGAAAGGTAGCCTGTAATTTTATCTTATATGCAAGTTTAACATTCCTAATTAGCTATAACTATTTGCGTAAAATAAGCAGAATCATATATATATATATAAAATAAAACCCCGAACTTTATGTTTTAAAGTAGACTCCATTTCTGGACAAGTCAATAGCTCACTCAAAGTATGGATATCCAATATAAAATGAAAAACACGAACAATGTGTCTAACTGTATTTCAAATATATAAGCACAACCTCTCTGAAATGAGTGGTGAATTGTGTTAAATAAAGTAATTTCATAAATCAGTAGAGCCTAGACACATTAAGGTAAAATTATATTTACATGAAGCGAATCTAATTAGTAAAGCTGTTCTCCCTGGAAATACAAATTAAATAATTCTAAACCATTATACATGTGCACTGATATTAAAAAGTCCAGGAATAGATGAAGGCACATGTCTCACTGTTGCAGTCAGAAGTGACAGGTAGCCAATGGTAAGGGAGATGTAGCAATGCCTGACAACTGAATGGGCTAATAGGAGCTCATCGTTAACTATTTATCATTATACTGATACAGCTGGTCATATACAGAAATGCTGTAGATATGTATGTGTAGTATAAACATCTGTTCTTTTGCTTTATCATTAATTTATTGTACAAAATCCATAATTTTCATGGAGACACATGGAATATTCTTCAGATTACATGTTACACTGATGTCCACAATGAAGATGAAATAAGTCACTAAGGCATGAAACTTGGTAAAATTTCTAATTGGCAAAATTTTCATGTAACCTACAAAATCCGTTCTTTGAGATGTACCTAAGTGTAAAGATATCACACAAAAACTATATTGTTTGTGGAATATTCATACTAGCCCAAAGTATAAAAATCAAAACATTCATCATTTGATGAATACATCACTAATCCATCAATTGGTGGTATATTTATACAATGTAATATTATTAAACAATATAAAGAATGAAGTTCTGATACATCTCATAATGAAAGCATTATACTAAGTGAAATAAGTCAGTTACAAAACATGTAGAACTCCTAAATTAAGCTAATCAATGGAGACTAGTTACTGGTGTTTGGCTAAGTACAACAGGTAGAGCAGGGAAATAAAGTGATTGCCAGTTTTGTGGAACTTCACTTTATGATGATGAAAATGGTCTATGCTTCTCTGTGGTAAAAGGTGCACACATTCATCCATGGTTAAAGTAAAACTACTGACTTGTGCATATTAAGTAGGTGAATCATATACCATAATTATGTCTCAATAAAATTCGTATAAATTTAATAAAATTGAGCTTAAATAAATTTAATTTAAACTGATATACTTCTGTAGATGTTTACTTAATGGATAAATCATAAATTGACTAGATCAGTATTTTTAATTTGCATTGTGTGTGTATTGTAGGGCTAAATGGAAATATGATTAGGTCAGGTTTATGTGTAATGCAGAGAACCAACAATGGGCTTTTCATTTCTAAGTAACTGATAAAAATCATACTATTTCTTGTTACCCAAAACTCCGATTTCAATTTCCATCCTAGTTTTATGGAATCATAGCCATACACATTCGTGTATTGTCAATAGTGTTTCTCTGAGGAAGTCGCAAAGTCAAATAGTTGTCAAAGAGATATTGTGACCCACAACTTGTCAAAATTTATGCCCATGGCAAATTATAAAAAACAAACAAAAAAACAAAAGAACATGGGAATCAACTGTCAAGTGTGGTAGTACATATTTAAATCAAGGCAAGATGGACCGGAAGAGACAGAGAATTACTCTTTGGTGTTTCATCAGAGACCTACTGTGATCAGAATTGAATTTCTGTAACAATTCCCATTTCAGTTTCTTCACTGATTACCCAAATCCTTGATATGAAATAGAATTCCTCAAAAACATACAAAACATTAATATGTATAAATTCTTTTCATAAAATTTTAAATAAAACATTTAATATAAAGAAAACTGTCATTTAAGTTGAAATAAAATTTCCATTTTAAATTTGAATAATTTGACTTTTGAGGATAACATCCCCATTAATTATGATCCAACAATTCCTGACTTTGAAATTTGCCAAAAGACATGACCACACAAGCAACAGTATATCAATATTTTTAGCATACTATCTTAAAGTCCAAATAATCCAAAAATTCAATGCCTGATGAATAAGACCACTGATGGCTGGTGCATCTACGTAATGTAAGCAAGCTTAGCAAGCAGTATAAAGGACTATGTGCCAAAATGGAAGCATTTTGCTCAATGAAATAAGTTGGCTATACTACATATATATGAATTTCCCAAATAAGCTAAATTATTAATTGTGTTCTCTACTCAAAATTGGAAATGTATGGATAGGTGTATGAATATTACTGAAAACAAACAAACAAACAAACAAACAAACAAACAAAACCCTATATTGATCTACCATATAAAAAAATATCTCAATTCTGGGCTTATTCCCACAGGAAAGAATGCCAGCACAGCAAAGAGATCCTACATTCCCACATCGGTGACAACTTTATTCACAATAGCAACGTGGAATCAGCACTGGTACCCAGAGGAATGAATAAAAAATTATTGGAGTGGATGAAGAAGTATTTTTCTGGCTTCCTGGCCCTACAGTGAGACTAAACATAAAACATATGAAATAGGAATATTAAAGACACAAGAGAGACATAACTTTGTAAAGAAAAACTGAAATATTTTTCATGGTACCTGATCAATATCTATAGAGTTTGAAAAAAAAAAAAAACACTAACGTGAAATTTTGAAAATTACTAAATTTGCTTTGTACTAAAAAAAGAAAAATGGGTAAACCCATTGGATCATTTGTATGAAATTTCTTACCTTAAAGCAGTTATAGTGAATTTGAACTCATGACTATTCCTTTTTTTATGACTATTCCTTTTGAGGGATAAGGATAAATAAATATCAACTGAGGTATATTAATTTAAAAAATGATGAGAACCATTATGGAATAGTAAAATATTAACAGGACAATAAAATACAGTAATAAAAGCCAGCACAGAAAAACAAATATCACATAATTTTACTCCTATGTGGAATCTGAAAAATTGCTTTCATAAAAATAGAGCATAAAATAGTAATTGTATAAACTAGCAAATTGAAGGGGAAAATGTGGAAATATTAATCAAAGGGTAGATGTTTACAGTTAAATAAGACTATGCTTAGCAAGAAGACTGTAGTTTATGAGTACACTATGTTTTTCAAAAATTGCTGAGAGTATTATATTTTCAATGCAAAAATGATTATTAGCCCATGAGAGAACACATTGGCTTAATCAGCTATATTTAATCACTCTAAAATGTGTGTTTGTATATGTATATGCATTTATATATAATATATTTAATGTTTAATATATGATAATATACATGTATGTTATATATTCTGTTATACAATATATAATATATAGCATATATTAATATATATTTCATATGTGAATCAATGCACAAATCACAGCATCACATTGTACATGAGCACTACATAAAATTTTATCTTTTGATACACAGATACATAAAGAATTTCAAGGACATATTTTGATTTCTCATGATATTGTCTCCTTTATATAAACAGCTCATAAAACAATTTTTTGATATTATAATGTTGGCTGTGTATTACCCAAGGAATTTGAAGAACTGTGTTGAATCAATGTTCAGAAATAGAGTTGTGCTGAATAATCTTTTGGAAACAGAGAGGCACACTTAAGGTATACAGTTCTGACACCACCTATTCCTTCCTGTGAAGCTTCTGAGTTCTCCTTTGCTTCAGTTCTTCTATATGTTCAATCCCAAAATTTTCCAGTTATAAAGACAGTTCCCAGTGACCATAATCTCTGTGTCTTAGCCTTTATCTAAAGAAGGATGCTAATGATATGGATCGAGTAATAAAAGAAGCAGAAGAAGGAGATTAACCTACATGGTTGGAAGAGAGGATAAGAAAGGGAAGAGAGGGCTAGAGAGACGGATCATGCATGCATGAGAGAGAGAGAGAGAGAGAGAGAGAGAGAGAGAGAGAGAGAGAGAGAAAGAGAAAAAGAGAGAGAGAGAACTGAAAGAAAACATAACTGAAGGGAAGAAGAAAGCAAATGACCAGGAAGAGAAAAAGCAGGAAGAGGAGGAGGAAGGGAGGGCAAGGAGATAGGGAAAAGCATATTATGCATTTGGTGTACAGCTGTTTACAATTTTAATTAGAGAGTCATTCAAAACTATAATACTATGGAAACAATTTCAAATTTATCACACCAGCAATGCTTTTTTGAAATTGAGCAGTACCAATAAGCATTTTTTCTTTGTAGTAAATCTTGTAATATTTATGATATGTAATAATCATATTCTGAATTATTAAGAGATTCACTGGAATGCACAAATGGAAACTAAGCTGCCAGCAGCAATCAGGCAGAGCCACCAAGGGACAGTTAAAAGGCAGGCTTTGCCAGCTGGTGTATAAAGATATTATGTGGCCTAAGAAAGGCAGGCTTGGTGTTACCAGCATTTAAAGCATGAAGGAAACGTAGTTTAGATTGTGAAGAGCACCTGCAGAAGTTAAATCAGGACAAAGGACAGACCAGGCCCATGTGATAAAAACAATTCCATGAGCCAAGGGAGGGAATATGCACATTAGTGTTATTCATTGCTCAGAATATGTCACATCTAAGAAAATTTTATGACAATTTAAAAGAAAATGATCCAAGATATATACCACCATTCCAAAATATAGGTTGTGCTCAGTTCAGTCCCATATAACACGTAGGGGAAAGACCATTAAGTAGTGAAATAAATTTGAAAGTAGGAATTTCAAAAACACTTGTAAGAAAAGCAATGTATCATCTAGCTGCATTAAAAAAGTTGATCCAGGCATGAATACAAGAAAGGTTCACCCCAAGATTTGGCTTGCAAAGGACATTCCCATGACTTTATACATCCACTGATAGAAATTGTGGAAATGTCTTGATTTAATGAACATAGTTAAAGATTTTTCTCAGAAGTCATAAAACTAATGTAAATTCAAATCCTAATAGTATTTATGAAATCCAGAAAACAAAGCTGGTAAAATGACTTACCAGTAAAGAGTTTGCCATGTATCCATGAATATATGTGTTCTGTTTCTAGAAACAATATAAAAGGAAATAAAAAGAGCCAAGTACAGATGTGTACACCTGTAATCCCAGAACTAAGGAAGTGGATAGAGGATCCTTGTCTAGCTGAATGAGCAAGCTTCAGGTTCACTGAAAGACCCTGCCTCAAAAAAGTGTGTACTGTGATTGGTAAAGACATCTACATATACTCTGGTCTCCACACACATCTGCATATTAACCCTTACATATACATGCACATAAACAAAGGAACATGCAGTACAAAATACTGTAAAAACATAAGCAAGACCAATAACATTTTGTTTTTCTTATGAAAATATAATCTAGCCAGCCATTCTACTCATAGCCCAAATATAAAAGTATTCCTCATTTGCAGCCTGATAATGCATCTATGGTCAATTAGGGGCCTTCAGATGTTATTTTAGTCTATTCTTCACTTACCAAGGTTCTCCTATGTGCTCATATCCAAAAACAGACCCAAGAGAACTAAAACGGAAAGGTTACATAGGCTACAATAGAATTCCCCAAGAAATTTTCCTTTAAAATGATGCAAACTCAAAAATTTTACAGATGCGGGGCTGGAGAGATAGCCTAGCGGTTGGGAGCACCGACTGCTCTTGCAGAGGACCCGGGTTCGATACCCAGCACCCACATGGCGGCTAAGAACTGTCTGTGGCTTCAACCAGGAGAACTTCAGTTCCAGGGGAATCCGAGACCCTCTTCTGACCTCCACGGCATTGCATGACACGGGTGCACAAACCTACTTGCAGACAGTACATTCATACACATACAAAAATAAATAAAAAAAATTTACAGATGCAGAGAGAGAGAGAAGTTGAGTTCTAGCTAGGAGAGAGAGAAGTTGAGTTCTAGCTAGGATAACCAAGACTACACAAATGATCGATAAAATACGTTACAGACCGAGTCAATTTACAAATGTCTTTAATTTTGGAGGAAGTACTGCCTAATGAATCTTAGTGTGTCTATTGTTGCTTATTACACATGAAGTGTTTCATTTTGTCTCTATATCTTTTCAAACATCAAGCCTAGAATGTTTTCCTCAGGACTTAGGTTTCACTCCTCAAAGCTTTTCCAGTAACCTCTGGCAGAGTTGGTTGCTTTCCTATATCAGAAATAAAGTTTTGGGGCTGGAGAGATGGCCTAGCGGTTAAGAGCGCCGACCGCTCTTTCAGAGGACCCGGGTTCGATCCCCAAGCACCCACATGGCCACCGAGAACCGTCTGAAACTCCAATTCCAGGAGAACTCCAGTTCCAGGGGAATCCGACACCCTCTTCTGACCTCTGCGGCATTGCACGGACACGGGTGCACAGACTTGCATGCAGACAGTACATTGATACACATACAGAAATAAATAAATGCCGGGCATGGTGGCGCACGCCTTTAATCCTAGCACTTGGGAGGCAGAGGCACGCGGATCTCTGTGAGTTCGAGGCCAGCCTGGTTTACAGAGTGAGTTCCAGGACAGCCAGAGCTACAGGGAGACCTTGTCTCAAAAAGACCAAAAGAAAAAAAAAAAAAAAAAAAAAAAAAAAGAAATAAAGTTTTATGGAGCTGGAGAAATAGCTCGGCAGTTAAGAGCACTAGCTGCTCTTGCAGAGGACCCCTCCAGCACCCACATGGCTGCTAATAACTGTCTGTAACTCTAGTTCTAGGGGGACCGATGCCCTCTTCTGACATCCCCACACATTGCACAACGTACATGCAGGCAATAGGCTTGTACGCATAAGATAAAAATAATAAATTTAAAAAAGAAATAACACTTTACTTGTTCATCGATCCCATTCTTTACATCTTAGTTATATTTAAAAAAAATATTCCACTAGACAAAGTCTTATGCTAAGTTGGGTAACATGACCTCAGGATGAAATCAGTTCCTAATGGATGGAAGGGGGAGGCTTAAAAGCTGTTAAGAACTCACAAGTTACAAGACAAGAAAGGGCCCTCCTCGAGGTTTTATAAGTAGTAACTAATTACTGGGGTGGCAGGGGTCAGGAGATGCTCTTCAGTGGAGTTGCCTTTAAGCTTTGCAGGGACTCCAGGAAAGCAGGTATTCTAAATCAGCAACTGGTTAATCTTGACTGGACAAGATCTAAAATAACCCATGATACAAGTTTCTGGACAGACCTGTGGGGAACTGTCAAAATTATCTTGCCTTCTGGGCATGTCTTTGAGGAATTTTATGGACCAAGTTAATGTAGGGAGATCCATCCTGAACGCGAGGGTTGCCACTTCTTAGGGTAAGATCCTGGACTGTGTAAGAGAAGTGGACAGAACCCAAGTATTCCCCATAATCCCTCTTGACTTCAGACATTCATAGTGAGACCCGCTGCTCCAGGCTCCTTCCGCCTTGGTTCTCCCCCATGAAGTACTGTGCCCTCAAAGTATGAAGCCAAATAGCTCCTTTTAAAACTATTTTTTATTTAATTATTTTATGTGAAAGAGTGTATTGTCTGCATGTATGTAAGTGCCTCCGTGTTAAGCAATGCCCATGGAGGACAGAAGAAGGTTTCAGAACTCCTGGAACTGGAATTAGAGACAGTTGTTAACTGCTATTTGGGTGCTGGGAGTTGAACCTGGGTTCTCTACAAGAGAAACTGCTCTGAACTGATGAACATTTCTCTCGCCCCAATAAATCCTTCTTTAAATTGCTATGGATGGAGAATTTTATGACAATAATGGGAAAAGTAATTAAGACATCATCCTTGCTGGAGTGAATCTTCTGATATACCTATCAGAGCCACCCATGTTCCTGTAAGAAACCCTAATAAAATTATTGGTTCATCAACTTAGACATGGGTGGAATTGCTTCTTTGGTGTTTTCTTGTGTCCCATCTGGAGTGAGCAGACATATGCTCATGTTTCCTCAGGAAAGGTCAGTCAATAGCTCCATAAAATGGTAACTTCTTAAGGGCCTCATGTAATAATTTTTGCAATTTAAAGCTTTCTTGGATGCAGTACACATTGAAAAACATTCTAAGGCCTTACAGATACACATAAAAGCACCATACACAGTCCCCTGATTACAGTATAATAACAGGGTTTTATAAATGTGACTTGAATATAAAACTAAATCATGTTCTAAATTACCAAGCTACAGAAAATAAGAGTTGATCAAGATTTTGTCAATCATGAAAAGCAATAGTAAAGTATCAGGGAAAATTAATCTGTCTTCTAAATTGGAGTTTAAAATGCATAACCATAAATCTGAGAAATTCACAGTATACATTAACATGCGTGAAAGCACTAAAAGTCCTCACAATCAGGAAACAGTCCCTAATTACAACACTTCCCAAATTTATGTGATCATAAAGTGTGTATCTATCACTCTGTGAAGCCAGTCTTACACAAAACTATCATTCTCTTCAACAAATGTTGACATGAAGTTACTCATCCAAAACAGTGGGACTGCAAAGATCATCTATGTGTTCCTCACTTCCAAGTCATTCCTCCATATGTCTTCTCATGTCGCTTTTAACACACCTGTTTATTTTTCTAAGCTAAATTCATTGTTTTCTTTCTTCTGAACTGTTAGAGAAAAGAAAGACAAAAAACCGCTTTCATAGTTTCAAGTTCTGGCTCCTTCATTTCTTTGGTATGCCTACTCACTGACTTTATGATGACCGCCCCCTGACAATTGGCTCTGAAGCAGCGGGAACTAAGACAAATGATTGGCTTTACCATGCACAGGAGAAAGAGATTAGTACAAGGGAATAAAGCTCACATATCACTGGAGTCAGGGAAACTATGCTTGTTATTCCCTGAATAGGTATCATAAGTGTTATCTCCCACAAACATGTGGAAATGTTCCCTACACTTACAGGTTTACATAAGCCTTTACCAAGGCAGGAAATTGGATGGATCTAAAATGTATAATATTAAATGAGGTCATAATTTCAGAAAAAATAAAATCTCATTCCAGTTTGTTTCCTGTTGGTGTAATAAAACACTGATTCCAAAATCAATTGAGGAAGTAAACATTTATTTCATCTTACAACTTCCAGGCCACTGAGGGAATTCAGGGCAAGAACACAAGGCAGAAACTTGGAGCCAGGAACTGATGTAGAGAGCACGGAGGAATGCTGCTTACTGGCTTGTTTCTTCCTGGCTTCCTCAGCTATCTTTCTTACATGGCCACAGGCCCACCAGGCTAGAGATGGCATTGCCCATAGAGGGCTGGGCCCTCCTCTATCAGTTAGCAATTAAGAAAATGCCTCATAAACATAGCTACAGGCCAATCTGAGGGAGGAAATTCCTCAGTTGAGGCTCCTCTACTCAGGTGCCTCTAATGTGTGTCAGGCTGACAAAACCTAACCAGCACATGCATGTTTCTTCTCATATGTTGATCTTAGTCTGTAATTTATATATATACATCATGTTAAACATTTATTTCATTAAGCATTTGCCATTTCTTTGTGGTGAAAACTGTCAAATCCTTTCTTTTTTTAAGTATACCAGTGTAAATATTAAAATATATATCTTTAGGTTCTAGAATGAAATATCTTGGATTAAATTAATATCTTTTATTGTTAAGTGGTATGCTATTGCTTTTATTCATCATTTGAATTATTGATTATGATTACCACAGACATCTGTAAGAGTTTCATGTATCCTCTGATTTTTATTTGAAAGTTTTAAATAAGTCATATCTTAGGATTCTCTTTACTAGTTTTACTATTAAACAACTTTTTTATAGTATGATATCTTATCAAAATTTTCAGGAATATTACTTTCCCCTTAACATATAGTCAAGATTTGAAGGCAATTTTCATAGTTAGTTTTTCAAGATGTCGTCAAAAGAATAAAAAGTTTTGAACTTTCCCTACCCTCCTTACATTAATCTTTCTTTCTTGTTGTTTTCCTTGATAGTCTTACTCATTTGTATCCTCATTATAAATTTCAATCAATATATTGATCTGAAAATGATTGGTAAAATGGAACAGTGATGAATCAGTTCTGAAACAATACATATATACTGTAAATACCTGAAAATGGAATCAAATAATTGCAAGATTACAGGTTGAAAATTTCAGTGAAAAGGCGTATTGCCTATCATCTATTTTGAAAGTTCTAACTCAGAGTATTATAGAATATCTTTTTTAAAATAAGTTAAATCTATTGTGTATATAGATAGTGTCAATATGAAATAAGATATAATATGTATTTTAACTGAAAAAAGGGACTTAGAAATTTTTTAAATTTTAATCTGTCAAAATATAAATTATGACATGTATTTTATTAAGGAGAGCTCAGCTTTCAGAAGGTAGTAAAGCAATGTTCTAATTATAAATTATATTTTCATTAGTTCAATTTTTGATAAAATTTTAATGTTTCAGTTTTATAATACCAAAAAATACATTTTGGTAAGTAGGAATAGGATTAATTCTCTTCAAAGCTATTAGACCAACAAAATCTCATTAAAATGAGCTCTGTACTACTTCTGGATTGTTTTGCTGCCTGAGAATTCTAAAATGATGCAAAAACTGCCTAAAGTCTCTCTTGCTATAAGGATTTCAATTAAGGAAGAGGCCGCCACGCATTTTACAGAGTAGTGAAATCTGGTTTTAAATGAATTTTTCTCTTACACTTCCTTCTTTTTCTCACTTCCTCCCTTCCTTCCTCCCTTTCTTTCTGCTGCCCCTCTTTCTTCTTTTCCCATTTAAGTTTTTAGACAAATACAAAATCAAAGCTTCTTATCTTCTTCTACATCTTGTCCCTCTTCAATTTCTTCAACATTTGCATGCAAGGAGCTGTCACTCCTGTGATAACAACGTCTTCCTCCAACGTATCTCTGATGAGACACTATTATTTAGAGCTGATTATGTTTTCTGTCAGTAGAAAGGTCACACCCTAAAATAATGAGAAATGCATTGTTTTGAAAATACATAAACCAGTGATATAGTTGTGAATTGCCATCATCAAGAGTCATTTCTGACAAAAAGATGGTACTGTGCTTCTACATGGCTGCAATCATAGCAGCCTTGTTTACAGCAGGATGACCATAAGCACATGGGTGATATTTAAATAACAGTTATGATGGCTGCAACATCCATCATGGGGATTTTCAGTGTCATTGTAATTCTTCAACCCTGAAGCCTACTACTGATCCCTATACTTCCTACACAACACATGATTCTAACATATTTTAGTGTGCTATAGTTTGAATAGGAAATATACCCTGTAGGCTCATGTATTAGGGGAGTGTTCTAGGTGCTAGAAAAGTTTGTTTTTACCTTATTTTCATGGTGCACCACAGATGTATGCATGGGTTTATCAAATACATGACAAAAAATGGTATAGAAGCGAACTTAACTATGCTTGAATTCTTTTGTGAAACATTAATCTAGTTAAGTGTCTAGCTTGACTAAGCATATCTGTTGATCAAGTGAACTTGCACATGGATGCACGTGTACAATGCATTCCCACACACATTCCAGGTGCATAAACTACACTAATCTCACTATATTTTATATAAGGCTTCTAATTACTCCAGATAATGTGGATTTCTACAAATTAGGGCTTTCTATGGAAATGAGGGAAAACTCAATTTTCTAATCAATCTGTACCATATAACTCTTTTTGGTGGGGTCAACCATTTAGGTCAAAATGAATATAACAATGTTTGAGAACACTATGACCATCTATCCCCAGTAGATGTTATCAGAGAATGATCATTTAGATCATAAGCATTACATAACTTTGAGCAGAGATGGGGTTAATAATTGCTTGCAATAGGATATGAGGAAAGTGATTTTGGTATAAAGAGAATAAAATTAATAGGGCTAGACCCTTCTCCCTGCTCATTCCTTCCTTTAAATTCACTTCCTCTTCTTAAAAATTTTCATTGTCTTAATTACCTTTTTGTAACTAAATAGTTACCAGGATTATTCGTATTCTTCCTCAGTTCACCTACTTAACTTTATCTATGAGTTGTTAATAATTATATATTGTAGTTTAGTCTAATTAAAAGCTTCTTCAGCCATAAAAACGCAAAAGAAAGATGAAAATAAATAGGAAATAAGAAACATTAAATTCATTAAAGCAGACATCATTTTAAAAATTGCTAGAATATGTTAAGCCTCAAATTGTTGTTTTTGATAATTTATTTATTTATTTTTATTTATTTCTGTATGTGTATCAATGTACTGTCTGCATGCAGGTCTGTGCACCCGTGTCCTGCAATGCCGCGGAGGTCAGAAGGGGGTCTCGGATTCCCCTGGAGCTGGAGTTCTCTTGGAACTGGAGTTTCAGACTCTCGGCCGCCATGTGGGTGCTGGGGATCAAACCCGGGTCCTCTGTAAGAGCGGTCGGCGCTCTTAACCGCTAGGCCATCTCTCCAGCCCGTTTATGTTTATTTTGAGACAGTGTCTCATGTAGCCCAAGCTGGCCTTAAATTGGCTACGCAGTTGAGAATGGCTTGGAATCTCCATTCTCTTTGCTTCCATTTCCCCAATGCTGCATGTTAAACAAACACTCTGCCGATTGAGCTACCTCCCCAGACAAGGCCTGAGTTAAAATTAGCTCTTAATGAGAGATTTACTCTTAAAAATTAGTTCCCAGTGCTAAAACACCTAACACATTATAGTAGAGATAATATTATTCTTACACTGGTACCAAAACTCTAATGTATACATCACTTTGGAAACAAACAAACAAACAAACAAACAAAAAAACTATTGGCATGGAGTTTGATATTCAGAAAAATATAACAAATAATAAAAAAAACGTGACTTTATATTTGGCACTTAAGTGTAAAATAGTAGAAAATAAAATCAGCTTCATTCAGGCTTGACTTGATGGTCATTCCTGTAATTTCAGTCCCTGCAGAATGGAAGTAGAAGGATATCGAGTTCATATCGTCAGCTCCTTAGTCAATTTGAGGCCAACCTGGTGTACATGAGACCTTATTTCCTGAGAAAAACATCTACTTTGAAAATTACTGGAAGATGTGCTGTAAACATTTAATAAAACATTAATCTTAAAAATATCTCGGGCCGGAGAGATAGCCTAGCTGTTAAGAGTACCGCCTGCTCTTACAGAGGACCCAGGTTCGATCCCCAGCACCCACATGGTGGCTAAGAACAGTCTGTAACTCCAATTCCAGGAAAACTCCAGTTCCAGAGGAATCTGAGACCCTCTTCTGACCTCCGCGGCATTGCACGACACGGGTGCACAAACCTACATGCAGACAGTACATTCATACACATACAAAAATAAATAATTAAAAAAATCTCATAGTTACACAAATAAAATTGATTGTATGAACAGTGGATGGCAATGTATCTTGTTAAGTTATTAAAGATGCACTTTGTTTAATGTTTGATAGTACCTAAAAGCATTACTGCACAATTCTAGTAATGCCAAAAAAATTATACAGATCAATGAAGAATTAATCAGGCAATGTTCAGCAGTTCCAGTTGTAATACATTTACATTTTATTGCATTCTGAGCTTAAGAATAATGCTGGTTGGGGCTGGAGGGATGGCCTAGCCGTTAAGAGCACCGACTGCTCTTGCAGAGGACCTGGGTTCGATCCCCAGCACCCACATGGCGGCTGAGAACCGTCTGTAACTCCAATTCCAGGAGAACTCCAGTTCCAGGGGATCCGACACCCTCTTCTGACCTCCTCGGCATTGCACCACACGGGTGCACAGACCTACATGCAGACAATACATTCATACACATAAAAAAATAAATAAATAAAAAAATTAAAAAAAAGAATAATGCTGGAATTCATTTGTTTTTTTTAAATAATTTTCAAATTGTAGCTCAAATGACTTTAAAGTAATAGGTTTCTAAAGCAGAAATTAGAGCATTTATATGCTAGGATAGTGATTGCCCTGTGAAAATTAGAGATAATCACCATCTCTTTTTAGGCCTGTGTGCTCTGACAATGATTTAATAAAGTTACAGCAGTTGGGTCAAGTTGTAGCAAGTATATACTTCTGTTATTGCTGCAGTCTGGGGGATAGAAATAATGAACTCATTTCACATCCGTTTGCTCTAGTGTGAATGAACAGCAGTCTAGGACTCTCAACAATGGCGTGGCAACACTTTTGTAGTGTTCACCCGAGAAAATCATTCCATTGAAACTGTTTTTATTTAAATATGAGCACCCAAATGCAAGCATAAATTATTTATTGTACAAGGTATTTTGGAAAGTGTTTCTGAGGGGAAGGAGAAATGAAAGTCTCACTGCCACAGGGTACAAATAACTTGACTTTTAAACTTAATCTTGTATTTACTTCATAAAATTTTCCAAGGTTTTGGAAGATGGTTGAATTTCACAAATGAATGAAGTTGAAGGAAGAAATGTGCAAAGACTAAAAGAGAACTAGTGAGCATAGATTATTTTTAGAACCACCACTCAAGTAATTTTAAGAGTAGCAATTTGGCTGTGATGATATTATAGATACATAAATACTCTGGGTTCCAAATTTGACCCACTATTTACATTTTAGTCACCCAGTCTTTGCTCTACTGCCAAGAATGTCACCAGTGTCTATCCTCACACTTACCATATGACTGGCTCCATAACGGTATATGGATGAGCCTGAGTTTAGGCCTCTGTGAGCTAAACATTTCAGCTACCATGCTATAGGGTCATGAGCAAAAGTTAACAAAATGACTGGGTCTGTCCCATGAGTTGGGGCAACAGTGTCTGATGATGTAGAGGTCAGGTGTTGGCTACCGGGAGGTGATGCCGTGCAGTGTGGGGGCTGTCTGTTCCAAGCCTACATAAGTTACATGCTGCATAAAATAAAGGTGGTTGTTGTTGCACCCTCTGACATGCTCCCAGAGATCTGCTGCAGCATTCCTGCTAACCCATTCTCTCTTCAACCTGTTCCCATGTGGGACTAACAGGGTTTCCCACAATGGAACCTTTAAAAACATTAAATTCTGTGCTTTCTACCACTGGATTAAGATTTAAAACTTTCCAACAAAAATTAAAGGCATCTCAAATTTCACTGGTAAATTCTAAGAAACAGAAAAAAATCACAACCACCAAAAAAACCTCTTTAATGCAAAGTCTTGCACAAACAAAAGAGGAGAGCAGGGCTATTTTCCCAATCATTAATTAGAACTTCACACACACACACACACACACACACACACACACACACACACATTTTTCAGAGCAACATTAAGCTATGGCATGTCTCTCATGAATAGAGATGTGAAAACGATTAAATTGCATCAAATATCATCTGGCAACAGATAAAAAAAAAACACCATATATAAGAAAAAAGTATGGGGCTGGAGAGATGGCCTAGCGGTTAAGAGCGCCGACCACTCTTACAGAGGACCCGGGTTCGATCCCCAGCACCCACATGGCGGCCGAGAGCCGTCTGAAACTCCAATTCCAGGAGAACTCCAGTTCCAGGGGAATCTGACACCCTCTTCTGACCTCCGCGACGTTGCACGACATGGGTGCACAAACCTACATGCAGACAGTACATTCATACACATACAGAAATAAATAAAATTAAAAAAAAAACCACACACTGGACTCTAAAAACGTTTAGCTTTTATTCTTATTTCAGCATATTTTATGCAAAAAAATTTGAATTAAGTACTTATGAAATAGGCCACTTACACTGAAATTGAGACAATTTAAAAAACTTCACTCATAGCCAGGCATGGTGGTGCACGCCTTTAATCCTAGCACTCAGGAGGCAGAGGCAGGCGGATCTTTGTGAGTTCAAGCCCAGCCTGGTCTACAGAGTGAGTTCCAGGACAGCTGGAGCTACAGGGAGATTAGCTGATATTTATTGTGCTCAGTGTCATAACTTGATGATGTTCTCATTAGGACTTTTCTCCATGAGGAGGAAAGTCTTACTCCTAACTTTAACTTAGAGAAGCACAAATAACAAATGGCACAGCTAGATTGACTCCATCTGGCTATAAAAACGGAAAAGCCAAATTATTTTATGAAATTGAAAGCTGTAACATCATAAAATAATACAGTGAGGTCTAGGAATTGTAATTGCAGATGCACAGTGTATGATAACTGTAGATATAGTAGTACTCTTAAATGTCCAATCATTAACACAGCCAACACTACTTTCCATTTTGTATAATCCCCATAAACTCATGATATCTTGCTCTTACAAAAACAATATTATAATTTGTATATATCCTATCATGGTATTTTTTAATGCAGGCAATGTTTTTATCTTTCCATATAGTATGACTCCAACAATAAATAAGAGTTATAGATCTGCATCAAATCATTACTTTTCTATTACTGGAGTATCATCAGTTCCAAAGAAATATAGATTTCGGCATGGCTATTTTGTAAAATAAGACTACCTAAGTTCTCAAATTGAAGATACTCATGGTTATTGTTTGCTTCTTTGCACAGTAATCATATTTACTTGGTGACAATGTCTAGCTAGTTAGGGTATCACATATATTTCACATATTTAGATAGCATGTTAAGAAATATTTTCTAGGCAACACATTTTAAAGACATTCAAGAGAAAGAAATAAAGAATCCCCACTGTCTAGTTCTATTCAAAATACTGCTCTGGCTGAATGATGACTGCATTTAGAAAACCTTCATTCACAGTTGGGATTAGTATTTCACCCAGATTTTGGAACTTCTTCAGGAATTGCACTGATAACAAGGCAGACATTTACTCATTTATGACAATAAGTGTATCATGCAAAGGCTATATGATACTATGACAGCACTTTGTTGTACAAATTTTAAACCTATATCATACCAAAAATTTAGTGGTAGGTTTAAAATATTAAAATCCAAATATTTAAATAAAAATTAAATCCTATATGATACTACGACAGCACTTTGTTGTACAAATTTTAAACCTATATCGTACCAAAAATTTAGTGGTAGGTTTAAAATATTAAATCCAAATAAATATTTAAATGCATAAAAATTCTATTTTATCCCACCAGAAATTGGTGAGAAATATTGTTTTTCATTGAATTTCATCAGATGTTTGAGTATTTGAGCCAATCACGACTGGCAAAATGGGAGAGCTGGAGAGATGGCTCAGTGGGTTAGAGCACCTGGATACTTTTAGTGGTTCATGTTCCCAGGACTCAACATGGGCCAACATCTACTACAGTTAATGGTTGTCCAATGCCCTATTCCAGTCTGTGAGAGGATTGCAACATTCATGGTACACTCACATATATGCAGATATGCACTGACATACATATAAATAAACAAACGGAAAAAGACAGCAAAGTCAAAAAACTATCGTTTTATTCTCTAAATTAGGCAGGCATGTATTAGTCACTTTCTGTTGCTGTGATAAAACACCATGACCGTAAAGGAACCTATAAAGCGAAAGTTACCCATGCTGAGTGGCGGAACTATAGCTCTGTGCACGTACCACTAATGGAAAGCAGAATGAGGGGGCAGAACACTTGGAAGAACTCAAACATGACCTGCCCATTTGACCCAGTAGTCATACCACTCCCTGGGTAATATACCAAAAACTACAAGACTCATCTCACTGCGATAATACAGCACAGCTATAATTTTTGAACCCACTAACTCTGTTCACAACTAGAAAAAATAAAGAAAACTGGAACCAAACCCAACTAGCCAAGACCCATCAACTGACGAGTGGGATTTAGAGGGAAAATGTGTACATTGTAATGACAACAAAAAAGGGAATCCTTTTGCTTTAAAAGGTAAAGAAAGATTCATCACATCATTGAACTGTTAGGGGTAAAAAATGGAGGAGCTAGTAGAAGACATCATGTCTAAATGAAGTAACACAGTCCAAAGAAAACCAAACGCAAATGGTATCAGATACTATAATGTGGATGCTAGTTAGTACCAATAAACCCACAGTGTATAAATAAATTTTCTTGTGAGGAGAGGGTGCATATATAAAGAACAGCAACAGAGAAAGATACAATCAGATAAAACATGAAATGGTCAGGCTCAGGAAGGGTGACGGAGGGGTGGGAAGAGGTACACGGGTGTATATTCCTATTGGTGGCATAGATTTGATTGTTGTCATATTTAATTTACAGGAGTTCAACAAGTATCCATTTGTCCCAGACTCCTGTCTATGGGATACATGGTGTTTGAGGACTTAGAAAAGTAAATTTGCACGGCAAGCGGTGCACCAGACCTGCATGCAGACATGTACAATTCCATAACACATCACAGAAGATAAATAATTAAAAAAAAACACAAAAAACAAAAAACACAAAGAAATAGGTGTACAAATAAACAACACTGTTACAAAAAGGCTGTAAAAATGTGTGATATTAAAATCATTTTTAAAGCTGAAATTAATGTCTATGGTGATATAAATGCTGTTGTCCACATTAGCTTTAATTAAAAACTGTATAACAATTTACTTTGGGATTGGCTATAAACAAAATGTTCTCTATAATTTTGCTTCATATAGTATCACTTGGGAGCAAATCTCTATTCACTATAGGATGATTTAATTTAAAAAAAAGTTTGTTTCGCTGTAACATTTATATATGATAATGAAAATATAAAATATATAGTATAAAAAGTAAAATAAAATAATAATTTAAAAGAAAATAAGATAGTTTTAATTATACATACTATTTTATATAAATTACCATGGATTATAAAAATATTTTAGACAGTATTATAGGTTCAGTTTGGACTTAAGGGAGAAATACTGATCTTAAAATTATGTAAGAAACTCACCACTTCAAAATGTATGTAATTTCCTTTGAAATTCAAAGACAAAAGTCCCTATCTCTTTCTCTTTGGTTTTTGGTCATTTTCTGTAGAACTGCCTAGGAGACAATGATGGATTATTATTCTTTGAAGTAAAATAATAAGTGTCAGTAGAATTCTTATCCGATGATGTGTGATCAGATCAAAGTGACACACACACAATGTTAACTATAGGAGATGATAGATATGCTAATTACTTTGATTACAGTATCATTTTATAGCATATATACCTGCTAAATCATCATACTGTAAACTTTAAGTACATACAACATTAATTTTTCAACTACACCTTAATAAAGCTGGAGTAACCTAAAATGAAGCCATTCATTACTTCTAATCGGTTCATTATGTTTTTTCATTGTTTCTTAGCTATATTCATATGGTTAGGCACGTGAAATTAATGCTAGTGTTTCTAAAAAGTTGCATTACTAATTTCATATAGACAGTTCCATTAATATGGCAAGATTTTTCATTTTTAACCCATTGTTATTTGTATTTTAGGTATTAGGTGCATGCTTCTCGATTTTTTTTTTATCACCTAGAGTGCTTCTTAAAAAAAAACAGCTTCTCTGGCCTGTGTGGTGGTGCACACCTTTAATCTCAGCACTTGGGAGGCAGAGGCAGGGGGATCTCCATTCGAGGGAGCTTCGAGTTCGAGGGCAGCCTGGTTTACATAAGCTCCAGGCCAGCTGGGACGGACTAAAAGGAGACCCTGTCTCAAAAAGACAACAAAACAAAACAAAACAAAACAACCAAAACCAGTTTCTCATATTCTATTCCCTGAGCTTATAATTCAGCAGCTAATGAGTCAGGGAAGGAGGTGTGGGTTTTGGAAACATGTATTTCTTTTTTTTAATATAAATAGATTTTATTTTTATTTATTCTTTATGTGTATGAATGTACTGTCTGCATGCAGGTCTGTGCACCCGTGTCGTGCAATGCTGAGGAGGTAAGAAGAGGGCTTCAGATTTGGAGTTAAAGACGGTTCTTAGCTGCCATGTGGGTACCGGGAATCGAACCTGGGTCTTCTGCAAGAGCAGTCAGTGCTCTTATCCGCTAGGCCATCTCTCCAGCCCCAGAAACATGTATTTCTAAAGAGTCCTCATGGGTGACCCAGTTGCTGCTCATCTCTGCACCAACTTCTGAAAATGACGGTGGAGTACAGTATTAGTGCCGTGTCTAAGGTGTAATGCGGTAATGACTTAGAAAATGGATGTACTCTGGACAAAGAACTTTACATATCTTTGCAAACAAAATGTTACTGTTTATAATGTAATAAGCTCACTGAGCCTTGGGCTCCTCTTGTGACCTGGGCATATGATCTTAATCCTTCAGGACCCTTCCATACCCTCCACCCAGGGAGTATATGAATGTGTATAAGCATGTTTTTACATAACAATGTGTCAGAAACAACTTCTTAATTCTTTGCAAACAATGAGAGAACCATTTTTGTAGTTGAGTGGGTGGTATTCTAGGTCTAGGGATCAAAGGCCAAATTTATGATAAGACAAATGTAGGTCTGACTTTTACTGCCACATCCTATGCTGGATGTATTGTTTTGGTCAGGAGCACAGTTCTGGGAGAAATCTGAAGTTCATAGGTTCTAAGCAGTTTGGTTCTACTCTTGGCCTTAAAATGGATGCTAATAATCAGGTTCTCTTTTTAAAAATTATGTATATGAATATTTTTGCCTATATGTACATATATATATATATATATATATATGTGTGTGTGTGTGTGTGTATAGGTACTGATGCATGCAGTGCCTTCAGAGGGCAGAGGAGGGTGTCGGATACCCTGGAAGTGAAGTTAGAGATGGTTGGTTGTTTGCCCCCATGTGTATACTGGGAACTGAAACTGGATTGTTCCCAAGAGCAGCACTTAGCCTCTGAGGTTTCAATCCAGACACTAAGCTCTTTTTTTTTTTTTAAGATCACTGTAATCTAATGTGGCTTAGAAATACCAGAGAAGAGTGAATAGACTAAGTATTTTCATATTTGCATCTCTAGTAAGGACACACATTGACTAACCATGCAAAGAGTGATGAGATAATTTATAAATAAAACATATAATAGTATTTAAGAGTACTACTCAAAAATGAGGCATTAAAATGTTTCATGCTTCTGTGTTTATACTGAGAACTGTGGACTCCAAATACTTGCAAAGACTTATACTCTGATATTTTGAGATCATAATATCACAGTACCACATGGTGCTTTTGGAGAAGCATTAGCTGATATTTATTGTGCTCAGTGTCATAACTTGATGATGTTCTCATTTAGGACTTTTCTCCATGAGGAAAGTCTTACTCCTACTTTAACTTAGAAGGAAGCACAAATAACAAATGGCACAGCTAGATTAGACTCCATCTGGCTTAAAAAGGAAAAGCAAATTATTTTAATGAAATTGAAAGCTGTAACATCATAAAATAATACAGTGAGGTCTAGGAATTGTAATTGCAGATGCACAGTGTATGATAACTGTAGATATAGTAGTACTCTTAAATGTCCAATCATTAACACAGCCAACACTACTTTCCATTTTGTATAATCCCCATAAACTCATGATATCTTGCTCTTACAAAAACAATATTATAATTTGTATATATCCTATCATGTATTTTTTAATGCAGGCAATGTTTTTATCTTTCCATATAGTATGACTCCAACAATAAATAAGAGTTATAGATCTGCATCAAATCATTACTTTTCTATTACTGGAGTATCATCAGTTCCAAAGAAATATAGATTTCGGCATGGCTATTTTGTAAAATAAGACTACCTAAGTTCTCAAATTGAAGATACTCATGGTTATTGTTTGCTTCTTTGCACAGTAATCATATTTACTTGGTGACAATGTCTAGCTAGTTAGGGTATCACATATATTTCACATATTTAGATAGCATGTTAAGAAATATTTCTAGGCAACACATTTTAAAGACATTCAAAGGAAAGAAATAAAGAATCCCCACTGTCTAGTTCTATTCAAAATACTGCTCTGGCTGAATGATGACTGCAATTTAGAAAACCTTCATTCACAGTTGGGATTAGTATTTCACCCAGATTTTGGAACTTCTTCAGGAATTGCACTGATAACAAGGCAGACATTTACTCATTTATGACAATAAGTGTATCATGCAAAGGCTATATGATACTATGACAGCACTTTGTTGTACAAATTTTAAACCTATATCATACCAAAAATTTAGTGGTAGGTTTAAAATATTTAAATCCAAATATTTAAATAAAAATTTAAATCCTATATGATACTACGACAGCACTTTGTTGTACAAATTTTAAACCTATATCGTACCAAAAATTTAGTGGTAGGTTTAAAATATTTAAATCCAAATAAAATATTTAAATGCATAAAATTCTATTTTATCCCACCAGAAATTGGTGAGAAATATTGTTTTTCAGTTGAATTTCATCAGATGTTTGAGTATTTGAGCCAATCACGACTGGCAAAATGGGAGCTGGAGAGATGGCTCAGTGGGTAAGAGCACTGGATACTTTTAGTGGTTCAGTTCCCAGGACTCACATGGGCACAAACATCTACTACAGTTAATGGTTGTCCAATGCCCTATTCCAGTCTGTGAGAGGATTGCACATTCATGGTACACTCACATATATGCAGATATGCACTGACATACATATAAATAAACCTAAAAGGAAAAAAGGACAGCAAAGTACAAAAACTATTCGTTTCTTCTCTAAATTAGGCAATGTATTAGTCACTTTTCTGTTGCTGTGATAAAACCACCATGACCAAGGGAACTTATGAAAGGAAGAGTTTACCCATTGCTGGTGGGAATGTAAACTTGTGCAGCCACTATGGAAAGCAGTGAGGAGAACCCTTGGAAGACTCAAAATGAGCCTGCCATTTGACCCAGTCATACCACTCCTGGGTATATACCCACAAGACTCATCTTACTGCAGAGATACATGCACAGCTATATTTATTGCCACTCTGTTCACAATAGCAAAAAACTGGAACCAACCCAAATGCCCCTCAACTGACGAGTGGATAGAGAAAATGTGGTACATGTACACAATGGAATTCTATGCAGCAGTAAAGAAAGACAACATCATGAACTTTGCAGGTAAATGGATGGAGCTTGAAGACATCATGTTAAGTGAAGTAACACAGTCCCAGAAAAACAAACGACAAATGGTATCTCTCATATGTGGACGCTAGTACCAATAACCCAGTTATAAATATTTCTTGTGGAGAGGGATGCATATTAAAAGAACAACAACAGAAAGATTGCATCAGAAGGCTGACTGAAATAGTGACTCGGGAGGGGTGGGAGGGGTGGGAGAGGGACACGGGTGTATATTCGATTGGTGCATGTTTAATTGACATGAGTTCAACAAGTATCCAGTTTTGCCCAGACTCTGTCTACAAGATACATGGTGTTTTAGGACTTAGTAAAAGTAAATATGGGCATATTGGACAACATTGGTTTGAAGACTGATAAAAACGGTAATGCATCTGAGTTAATTGGTGATATAAATTGCTCTTGTCCACATTAGCTTTAACTAAAATCTGTATAACAATTACTTTGGGATTGGTATAAACAAATGTTCTCTATAATTTTGCTGTCATATAGTATCACCTGGTAGCAATCTCTTTCACCTATAGGATGATTTAACTCAAAAATGAACTTTGTTTCCCAAGTTAATCACATACAGTAACCCAAAACAGCATGGGTGAACTTGATGAAATCTGTGCCTTGATTCCACCCTATAGGTATGTATAAAACAACTGCTTTTTTGAGACTCATGGGTCAAAACTAAACACCTTAAATAAAAAAGGGGGATATAGATAGATATGAAAACTTTTTGTCAAAAAACCTTGCAACCCAAATCTTAAAACTAACTATGGGAAAGGATTTGTATGTTCCAACAGGCCAGAGTATCACCAACTTAATGGCTGAGAAAGAAAATGCAGCTTTGCAGTGAGTAGGATGTACCAGAAAGTGCCAGCAGAAGGATTGACTCCTCTGCGCATTGAAGGGAAGAAATGCCTCAGATTGCTGCAGACATCAGGCCCCTCTGTGGATCCTACTAGTAACAACTATTTTTTAATGATTCCTAACGAAGCTTACCTTCTAGGTGCTGCAAAGGTTTTAATACAAGAGACTTTCTTAACTCCCCCCCATAGAATAAAGAGAAATAAGAGGATGATGAGGTCATTCTCCAGCTGTAGATTGGAACCAGCTGTTATAGAAGTGTTCTCTTGTAAAATCAGTAAAACTGCCTTCTTTAATTGACTAATGGACATAGAAACTGTGAAAAGGATTATTTTCTATTCAGAACCAAATATAATGCTAAAGTCTCCTTAAGCTATGCACCTAAACAAAATATATCAATACAGGAGCTCTGACATCAACAATGGATTATTCTACCAAGGAGATGTTGGCCAGGGGATCCAAGCCCCCACAAATGGTAAAGGCTCCTTGCCTCCTAACTGGGATATCTGCAGGAAGAGAGGCGATAAGGCCCTGCTGTTGAAGACCTGATACAAACATGGAAAAGATGTATGGAGACCGCACTTGCAAGTATACAGATGGTCTCTGGGATGCCAGAGAGTGTTACCAAAGACCACTAAACCAATAAAGCAAATATAGGTCTCCTTGAGTCAAGCAAGACTCCTCCGTCAGCACCAGCTACACCTCATCTGCCTGGAAATACTGTGCAGCAGTGGCAGCCATATGTCTGTATATCCCAAATCTAATTGGCTATTGGCTCTCTCCTTGGAGGAATAACCCACGGCTGATGTCACAAGCTTACATCCTCTAATGGTTAGGAGATGTTATAAACCACACGAAGACCCTGCCATACTTGACAGAAGAAAATGTAGATCATGAATTGACATACCATCCAAACATCTGTGTCTATACCAAAGTAACCTACCATAACAATTAGTACTGTTTAAATACCCATATATCTAATTGTGTGTGCTTCATTAGTAGGATCGAAAGGCTATATATTATACTGTTTAAATACCTAAATATCTAATTGCATGTGCTTCATTAGTAGGATCGAAAGGTTAAGCCTGGACAAGCTGGCAGCCCATGAAAGAAAACAGCCAGAACTGACTAGAGACCAAGACATCAGCTCCAGAGAAAGTAGAGTGTTTTGCTTCTCATCCACCTGTGCCCCTTTTCTAAGCCTAGGGAACAATCTGCGGAAGAGGGGGCGTGGTAGAATGTAAGGGCTTCGATTGGGGTTAATGGTGAAACTACAACAATATAGACTGGACACTCATTTGATCAACTTGATTGAACATACAAGCCCCCCCTTTCAGGATGGTGGGACCCATGAGCTGTGTGGGTTTGGGCACAACTGCTTGCAAATTGGTTTTACATGAAGGATGCTTGTACTCACAAATTATCACTTATTGTTAAAAAAATGAAAACAAAAGAAAAGAAAAGAAAAAAAAAACAGAAAGATGCAGAAAAGTTATGGCAGAATGTATGATCTGGGATGGGTAAGGGTGGGGTGGGGGGAGGGAAGGGGATATATGCCTGAACTGAATTGGAAAATGATGTATGAAATACACAAAGCATCAATAAAAATAAAACAAAAAAACCCACAAAAATTAAAAAAAAAGAAACAAATTTACAGCTGGGTGTGGTGGCATATGCCTTTAATCCTAGCACTTGGGAGGCAGAAACAGGAGGATCTTTGTGGGTTCAAGGTCAGTCTGGTCTACACAGTGAGTTCCAGGACAGCTGGGTCTAAAGGGAGAGCCTGTCTCAAAAAGACAAAAATAAATAAATAAATAAATAAATAAATAAATAAATAAATAAATAAACAAATTTACTCTAAAAAAAAAGGAAAAGAGTTCATTTGACCTTACAATTGACAGTTCCAGGGAACTAAGAGTCCACTGTGGCAGGGAGGTATGTTAGCCATGGCTGGAGCAGAGAGCGGAGGTTCACATCTCCCAAGGAGCTCAGGAAGTCAAGAGAGAACAACTGGAGACTGCAAGGCTTATTAAACTCACTAAGCCCACCACCAATGACATACTTCTTCCAGCCTGGCCACACCTTCTAACATCTCCCATAACAGTGCCACCAACTAGGGACAAAATGTCTGAATACTTAAAGCCCATGGGGGACACTCTCACTCAAACCACCACATTGCACTCCCTGGCCCCCATAGGCTCATGACCATATAAAATACAAAATGCATTTAGTCCAACCTTAAAAGTCCCCATAGCTTTTACCAGGCTCAATTCTATTCAAAAGTCTACAGTCCAAAATCTCTTCTGAGATCCGGGCCAATCTCTAACTGTAAGCTCCCATAAAATCAAAAGAAAAATTACATACTCCCAACATACAGTGGAAGCAAATACACATTCCCATTCCAAAAGGGAAGAATAGAGGCACAATGAGGAAATACTGGACCAAAACAAGACCAAAAACCAGCAGGGCAAACACCAAGTCCAACAGCTCACTTGGAACTTCTGTGACTTTACCTCCCAGAGGCTTAGATGGCTCAGCTCTTCCACTTTTTTGGGCAACATACATCTCTTCCTTAGCCTGGTATCACTCCCTGTATGTAGCTCTCCTTGGCAAATATCTCAGAACTCTGGCATCTCAAATGTCTTCTTGGGGTCTCTGATGCCAACCAGGCTTCACATTCACAGCTTCATGCAATGGCCTATCAGGGCCTTCTTTATTCAGGGATGCCCCTGCTGCACTCTGCCTGGCCTCTGAAGTTTTCTGAAACTGTGGAGGAAGAACTGATGACCTCTTCACTCTTGCATCCCTTCATGCTTCTAAAGCCAGCACCATATGAATGAAACTGCCAAGAGTTTGGCTGCAAGTTAGGAATGGACTCTGTCCTACGTCAACAACATTAACAACTTTTCTCTGCCCTTTCAGTATTTTCCCTTCAAAAGTTGGGGGCTTAGCTGGGTGTCTTGCCCTGAAGGTGCTCTTTCTGTTGTTTACTTGTAAATCTTGAAGCCTCTCCTTAATCACTTTAATCTCACTTTTTCTATTGTTTACTTGTAAATATCTAGGCCTCTCCTTAATCACTTTAATCTCCTTATCAAAGAGAGCCTCTCCTTCACGTGCCTTGGCCCCACCATTAATCTTCCTAGTGCACTTTTCAGATCCAAACTGTACATTCTGCATTGCTTTCTACCCCATCTGCTCTTTTTCACTGTAGATCTGCACAATATTCACCATTAATATCCATACCACCATTTCTACATTATGCAGTCTTGAAATATCCTCTGCCAAAGACATTAGTCCATTGCTTTTCAACTTAGCATCAGGCAAGCATTTGGGTTGTGGGTAAACTATGGCCAGACTCTTTGCCAAAATATCCCAGTTGCTGCTTAAGTCTTTATTGTCCTTTGGAAATACATTTTTCTCAGCAGCAATGCTTTCTTCTAGGCTTTTACTAGAATGGCCCATTAAGCTCTGCTTACAGCAGTCAACAGCTTTTCTATCCCAAAGTTCCAAAGTCTTCCAACATTTCTCCAAACACCACATGGTCAAGTTCTTCACAGCCAACAGCCCACTCTCTGGTACCAAATACTGTATTAGTCACTTTTTTGTTGCTATGATAAAACCACCAGGACCAAGATAACTTATAAAAGGAAGAGTTTATTTGAGCTTACGATTGACAGTTCCAGGGAACTAAGAGTCCAATGTGGCAGGGAGGCATATTGGCCATGGCTGGAGCAGAGAGTGGAGGTTCACATCTCCCAATGAGCACAAGAAGTCAAGAGAGAGCAACTGGAGACTGCAAGGTTTGTTAAACTCGATAAGTCCCCCCACCAATGACATACTTCCTCCAGCATGGCCACACCTTCTTAGATCTCCTGAAACAGTGCCACCAACTGCAGACAAAATGTCTGAATACTTAAAGCCTGTGGGGAACACTCTCACTCAAACCACCATAGGCAATAAATGTATTTGCTATTCATCTTAGTAAGGTCCCAATGTTTTACACTAATAACAATGTTCAGAATGTAAAGTTTCCATATCACTTTTTTATTACTATTAATAGTAATATAGTACATAGTCCATATCTACTGTGTACTGATATATGATCTATCTTTTATAGGAATAATTTACCTCATCCAATTAAATTGTTTTATCAATTATGTCATCTCATTACAAATATTTTATACGATATAATTCTGGTCATAAATTTAAATTGGCAAATGTATTACTTGTTATCAGAAATTAAAGATTTGGTAGTAACAAAATAACATTTTAAATAGAAAAGGCAGAAGCTAGAAAGATACAATTAACCTGTTTATGGTTTGTTCCATGTGATTTTTCTCAATTCTGAATATTTAGTCTTAGTGAATCAATACCTAGTTAAAAAATAGCTTCTGTTTGAACTAAAAATATAATTTATACATATTTTTGTTTTAATAGCATTTTTCATTTTGAAAACTACAGAAATATATGTATAATTATAAGCACTTGCTATATATTGATTTTGAAAAGTCCAAATACCAACAATGCATAAAGGCATCAATTTTAAACAGCCTCCTCGCTGTTTTTCAGACAAGATCTTACTATGTAGCCCTGGTTGGCCTGGAATTTGCTATGTAGACCAGGCTATGAGTTTAAAACTCACTGAGATCCAACTGTCTCTCCCTTTGGAGTACAGAATTAAAGGCATATACCACCATGCCCAGCTAACATGACATTTTAACATTTAGAATTATGTATGTATGTTAGAATATGCTTTGTAGAAAAAGAATACTTCTGACGGGGGTGGGGTGGGGATAGATGGTTCAGTGATTAAGATCACTGGCTGCTATTGCAGAGGACCCAGGTTCAGTTCCCAGCACACACATGGCAGCTAAACAGTCTGTAACTCCAGTTCATGGGACATCCAATGCTATGGATTACATGGGAATTGCATGACACAAGGGGCTTAGACACATGCAGGCAATACACTCATATACACAAAAGAAAAATAATATAAAAGGTTATCTAAAATGTTTATATTATTAGAAGAAATAAGAAACACATTCCTGAGGATTTTTACATAATATATTAAATTTTGAACAATTTTGCATCTGCAGAGGTAAAAAATTATTTAAAATACTTTATGAAAAACTCTAATAACAAGAGTTATAAATATTCAGTGCTAGTATATAGACATGTGATAAACTAATGTTACTAAATTAGGTCACTATGAAAGGTTGAGTAAGATTTTGCTGTATGTGACTAATATCAACATAGAATGTGTTTTCTTTTATTCTTATTTTCTCTAGTGTAGCTTATTGTCATATTTCCCCTCAAGTTGTTACTATAAATATATTGTTAATTCCTAGCCAGTAAAACTTGGAGTGCTCAAAAGATATTCACTGGAGTTACTGAGCTAGAAGTCACAGAGTATGTATGCCAAGACTTTTCAATACATTTTTGCAATAATATTGTTATTTTTCACATAAAATCATTCTTGGAACCAAAACAAATCAAATTACTGAGGAAACAGCTCAGGGACTGTGAGAAGTGTGGCTTTCAGAAGCACTTAAGACCTGGCCTGGGAAACATCATGACATTTGGACAGGAATCTCTTAGCCTGCTTTGTGTACATGCATTTCCAACATTTTGCAGGACATACCACTGTTCCATCTGCTTAAAATGAGCAAGATCATATTTTGAGTTCAGGAAGATAAAAGTGTACTGCACGAGGAAGGAGGTATGCTCTAAGTACAATCTGACTTGCACAAAAATGTCCTTGTGGAACACTGTGCCACATACCAATGAATATATGCAATGAAAGCACGGTAAAATGTTGAAACAATGGCGATTTATTTTGCATCATACATTGCATGTTCTTCAAGTCAAATGTAAAGTGCATAAGGTGAGCTAGGAGGAATAATTATGAACTCCTTGAGGAGCTGAGCAGATGGGACGGTTTCCTTTCTATTCCCCAAATCTATTTTCACTTCTTACAGCGAGGCAAGCAGCCAAAGATATCGTGGTGCCGTTAACATGAGGCATGTTTTCTGCACATATAGAAACATAATGGCTCAATTACAGAAATAAAAACTTTTAAGATTTTCCTACCATCAGCCAACAGCATGTAAATATGAAATTAGTGTAGTTAAATGGTTTTGTGTTAGAGGATTTGTTTTTAAAAAATGCTTTTCTCTTGTAGAATTCATAATTTAAGTAGATAAATATTCTTTTTTTTATTTTTTATTTTTTTTATTTTTATTATTTATCTTTGTATGTGTATGAATGTACTGTCTGCATGCAGGTCTGTGCACCCGTGTCGTGCAATGCCGCGGAGATCAGAAGAGGGTCTCGGTTTCCCCTGGAACTGGAGTTCTCCTGTAATTGGAGTTACAGACGTTTCTTAGCCGCCATGTGGGTGCTGGGGATCGAACCCGGGTCGTCTGCAAGAGCGTCGGTGCTCTTAACCGCTAGGCTATCTCTCCAGTCCCGATAAATATTCTTATTGCTGTTATGTGAGTTGATTACCCTTGGAAATCAGCAGATATGATTTGTTGAAATTAATTATGACATCTAATACATGGCTTTCAGAAATAAAAAGTAATTTGGGATATAGTAATTGACATTCATGTAAAAATGTAAAATAATTTAATGAGTAAAATGGAGGTACTTAAATGGGAGGGGGAGAGGGAAGGTTATACAAGGAAATATGGGGATGAAGGGGAAGAAGAAGCTCAAGAAATGGGAGCAGAGGAGACAGGAATTCTCAAGGGAGAAACGGGGAAGATTAAATTGGGAAGGCATGAAAAAAGGTTAGGCAGGGAGAGAGACAGAGGAGGGATAAATAATGCCTAGATGGTGTAAGAAACCAGAGGGAATCCTATCAGTCCAACAAACTCCTGACAAATTACACATACAATACCTCTACATGAGTCCATGTGTAGAGCTGAAAGTTATGTAATAAGAAACAGTACCAGGTAGAAGAAACCTTCCTTTGAGTTATTGGTCAGGGTAGTCCAAGAGACTCCCAAAATTATGCAGGCTATTGCTATAAGCTTTCTTTGACTCCCAGACCTTGAAGATAAGAAGCTATTGCTGAAGACAGGACTGACTTTGGACACAGGATGTGGAGCAATGGCGCTAGAAGTGACCTGGAAGCCACCTCTCATGAAGGCTAGCTCTCTCATAGCTTTGGAGAGCACTACACAAGCTGCTAAGGGAGGACATCAATCTATGCTTCAAGGCCTAATAACCACATCAACGACCTGCACAGGAAATGACATCGGTTCAGTAGCGGCATTTTTGACTGGTGTGTGGGGGGAGTGAGGTTATCAACAGCTACCTAATTGGAATTAAAGTCCACTCAGTGGACTTAAGGGAGGCAATTCATGTGTGGCATTGTAAACCCAATCAAATACACATAGCTGGAGATGTCATAGATTTTAGAGAAAACCATAAGGCTGTTACATACCAAAACAAATGCAATTTCTTCCTATGTACAAAATATGGATCATTATATTTACAGACAAGTATCATAGTCACCACACATCAAGGAAACTTCTTTTTTAAATAGATGGAGATTAATACAGAGTTCTACAACTGGTCATACACAGAGATTGTCTATGAATTGCCCAAGTATAAATGGCACATCTATGATGCAACCTCTACACCTAAGGCTCACAGAACATAGAAAAAGGTGTAAACACTAATGCATCTCTCAGTTCTCATCAATGAGGCTTCCTCTGCAACAGAGGGCCAAGAACACAAAAGGTCACCAATGGCCAAAGCATAGAACATATGAGTCTAGAGAGTGCGTCCTTAGACAGGATTCCTATGTTAAACACCACCCACTAGGTCTCAAGGACCATTGCAGAAAATGGGGTGGCAAGATTGTAAGAGCAGTGAGGAGGTGGATGAGCAAATGGAAATAGAGTCCTACAGGCTCCTGGGACCTTGCTTATATGAACCTACAGCAATGGGGTCTGCATGCACAAGCTCCTTGCACTCTCAAGAAGACAAAATTCAGAGTAAAACTGTGGAAATGGAAGGTAGGCCCCAATCTCAGTCAAAGAATTATCAGCAGCTGAGTACTGCTGGGTGAGGAAAAGCTTGTCTTCAAGAGAGGAATTCTAGATAGGCTGACTGGATCTCAGTGGATGAACTTGCATGGAGGAACATCTGGGAACACTAATTTGACAAGATAGGCCTTAACACAAATGATGGAATATATATATATATATATATATATATATATATATATATATATATTTATTCATATAAAGTCAACTCTCTTTTGTTCAGTTTGGGACTTGTCTTAATTGGAAGAAGACCAAAATCTTAGCGAAGCATCATATTATTACAGACTGTCCTTCAGTATGTGGTTCATACTGTTTCTAAGTTTGTAACTTTATAGTTATGTTAAAACTCAAAATAACTAATAAATAAAACCTTTTTAAAGGGGGATGGAAAGATGGCTCAGTGGTTAAGAGCATTGGCTGCTCTTCCAAAGAACCCAGTTCTGATCCCGGCACCCACATGGAGGATAACAACTGTCCTAATTCCAGTTCCAGTGGAATCCAGGGCCTTCTTCTGACCAAATGGGCATTACATGACAAGGGTGCACTTATACACATGCAGGCAATACACTCATAACACACAAAGTAAAAATAATAAATAAAATGTTTAAAAAATCAAAATCATTCATTCAACTCTATTCTTTGAGTTTTGCATTTTAATCTTCTCCATGTCTAAAAAATATCTGCTGCATAGTTATTGCTAATGTGGGTCAGGTAACTGAAAGACAGCAGTGTGGAAAAATTAAACATTAAATATTTCTGAGTGTATGACTAAAAATTAAATAAAAATCAACTGCATAATGAATCCAGGGTATTTCTGAGAAGACTTCCCTATGTTGCATCAAGGGACCTCATGGAAGGTTTGCTTGGTTCTGAAGATACAACATGCACACTTTTTACTGCACATTGCTATCATGCTATGTAAGTGTGGCTGTGACTACTGCTTGAAAAACTTCAGCTTAGATGGTAGATTATGAATTGCAGTGTTATGTACAGTTTATATGTACAGTGTAAATACAGTTTTCTCTGCTCTGACAAATGTATATATACACATATATATATATATATATATATATAATGATTTAAGTATGAAGAAGGGCTTGTAATAATATTATCATTGGAATACATTATTCCTCACCATGCAACTATCAAATTAATGCATCTTTGGATTGATTGGTCTTAATTTATTAAATTGAATTTTAAATAACTGTTAAGTTTCATTAAAATGCCATCAAATTCATTTTTGCTTATAGTTAAGATAGAATTTTCAAAAGCTTTTGAAATGGCCTTAAAAAGGCTTCCATTTCATATTCCTCTTCAACCTCTGGCTTTTATAGTCTTTCAACTTCATCTTCCATAATGACCCCTGAGGAAGTGATAGATGTCCTATTTAATTTTGAGCACTCCAAAGTCTGTTATTCTCTGCATGTTGGCTAGTTTCAGGTATCTTTGTTAAATGAAATATGCTGCAAGTAGAACCACCTCTGCTGAGAGTTTAGAGATGCACTTATCTATGGTTACAACATAAGTCATTATGAGTCAGTTTAACCCAATGTCTACTTAGTGTAATGATAGTAGCAAGTTCTCCCCTATGGCCTGTGACTATTCTAGCCACAGATTCTTGGCCCTCATAACACTATCATGTATGGACTCTAGCTTGTGAAGTGGACCTTAAATACAGCTGGAAGGAGGTTGGTTACTTCCATAACATTAGTGCCACCCTACACCAGTAAAACTGTAAGCATTATTAGTGTAGTTCCCATGCTTCACATCTGGGTTGGGTTGATGCCTGGACATTAAGAATAGTTGCACCTGTGAATCCACACACTTATGACAGTATGTAGCAAACCACTGAAACCCAAGCCTGAATTGGTTCTAGCATGGATGGAAAGGTGGAGAGGTTGACCAGACTCCAAAAGATAGAATATTTAGAAAACACAGATCTTTTCAGATAAAGGACATGAAGTTATATAAGGCTATAAGGTAGTGAAGAGGAGGAAGGGTCTGAATAGTAACAAAATATTTTGTAAGAAATTAAAAAAATAAAAAATTTTTTTGGTCTTTATGAGACAGGGTCTCCCTGTAGCCCCAGCTGTCCTGGAACATGCTCTGTAGATCAGGCTGGCCTTGAACTCACAAAGATCTGCCTGCCTCTGCCTCCCAAGTGCTAGTTTTAAGTGACATCAAAAGATGATTTTATCATTTTTTACTATATATTTAAATTTATTTATTTTTATTTTGTGTATGAGTGTTTTGCCTACACACCTGTGAGTTTGTCTATGTAGGCAATGCTTACAGAAGTCAGAGGAGGGCAGCAGATCCTGGAATTGGAGTTTTAGGTACTAAAATATCACACAAATTTACCTCTAATCATCTGTTAATGTGAATTATAAAGAGCCATTCTGTTGCTTTAGATCTTGTCTTCTCAAAAAAGTTACATTTCCATTCTTAGGTGAAATCAAAGGATCTATTCTAATCTGTAAAATACTTAATTGACAAAGATTATATGTTCTGGGTGTACGCACAATAGTGGTTTATGTGTATTCATTATGTAATGACTGATACGACCAAATTATAGACCAGCAAATGAGGTATGTAGTTTTCAATTATATTGTTGAATGTTAACTGTGAACTTGGGACACACAAACAATGCAGATGGTGGATCAAAACCTTAAGATACACATTAAGATCATTTTTCTTTTGGTTTTAATAAGTGGAAGTTAGAAATCTAGATATATTTTATTTATTTATTTCTTAAATTTTATTTATTTTTGTATGTGTATGAATGTACTGTCTGCATGTAGGTTTGTGCACCTGTGTCGTGCAATGCCACGGAGGTCAGAAGAGGGTCTCAGATTCCCCTGGAACTGGAGTTCTTCTGGAATTGGAGTTACAGATGATTCTCAGCCGCCATGTGGATGCTGGGATAGAACCCGGGTCCTCTGCAAGAGCAGTTGGTGCTCTTAACTGCTAGGCTATCTCTCCAGCCCTCTAGATATATTTTAAAGAAAAAAAATACAACTTACATTGTAAAGAAAATCAAATAAGATTTATACTCACAATATTTCTAAGAGGAAAAAAATCTTATTTATAACTTGTATACTTTGCTCAGTGTTTTCTAACTTGCTTTGTATTATGGGACTTGATAATACACATTTTCATACTTAGTTTTCTCTAACCCTAATTTCAAGTTTTACCCTTTTTCTTTAGATAGTCATATGTTTGTGGATAATATATAGTTCCTTGGGATGATGTAGATGGTAAACTGTGTGAGATAAAATGTAGGCTGTGGGGGCTGCAGAACTGAGTTCAGTCCTATCTCAGACACTCATTAACTACAGCAAGTGACTATTCACTTTTTGTGAAACAGGCTGAAAGGCCATATCATCAAGATTTCCACAAGAATTACACATGACACATTAAATTAATGACTATAAATATCAGACACATGGTATGTGACCATTAATGTTCTGTGGCCTTGCTGCTATTAATGCTTATGCCAAATATTTTCCTGGCAGATGATTTTCTCCATAATGATCATTAATGTTCTTACTGCAATCCATACACCAGGGATGACATCTAGTCACTCAAGCAAGAATGTTGCATAATTAGGGTAGTATTCCTATAAAGTTTTCAGGAACTTCCAGAAATAGAACAGAGGATTTGTATCCTAGTTTGAGAAGTCACTCCAGTGCCTTAAAAATTATTAAACACATAAACTTCTTTCCTTTGTTTCATGGCCCCAGAGACTCAACAGATCACCTCCAAATTTCCATTAATGTTTTATTACACTGAAGTCTTCATTTCTTCATTTATTTATTATGGAATATAATTAACATTGGTAGGTTATCCCATATCCTATCACTAATACATGCAGAAAGCATGCTTTGTTTTAGGCTGTTTGGGACATATATTTTCCCAGAAATAATTTAGGGAATATAATTATGAACCATGAAGATTTTTTTTATTCTAGAAAGCCCATCTCTACATAATGCAAATTCTAGATGAATATTGGCATGTCCAATGCAAATAGGCTACTGTGTCAGTTTTAAATATTCAAAGAAATGCTAATTACTCCAATTAGTTTGTCAGACTGCCTGGGAATCAGATTTTTGAAAAGAATTGTCCTACATGATTATGTACTTCTATTTAAGTTTTTCTACAAATAGAACAAGAAACAGACTTTTTGCTCTATTTCATGCTGCAATGGACAGTCGCTGTGCTTGAATCAGCTGCAAATTCCCTACATTGAGAAGCACCAGCCTCCCCATTATATTGCTGGGGAAGAATTACAACTCACATGTCTTCACTGAGACCTTCTTACTGTATGAACTGCAAACTTGATACCCCACAAAAATAAAACAAAGACAACATTTTATTAAGACTGAATAGTGACGGGGCTGGAGAGATGGCCTAGCGGTTAAGAGTGCTGACTGCTCTTGAAGAGGACCTGGGTTCGATCCCCAGCACCCACATGGCGGCTGAGAACCGTCTGGAACTCCAGTTCCAGGGGAATCCAACACCCTCTTCTGACCTCCGTGGCATTGCATGACACAGGTGCACAAACCTGCATGCAAACAGTACATTCATACACATATGAAAATAAATAAAACTTAAAAAAAGACTGAATTGTGTCACAAATTTATTAGATATAAATTCAACTTTCTAAAAGAATGAAAAGAAGTTAACATTTGCATATGGAAAGCTTCAGGTAACAATGAATAAATTTGTTTTAAGAAACCCTTGGCGTGAGTTCTTTTAACTATATCCATTTTAGCAATATTTGATTCAATAATATAGATCTGTTAGCACATCTATAAGCTAAAATACCTTTTGTATAATTTAATATAATGTCATTCCTTCAAAAAATGGAATCCCATATACATAGATTAAAACTTTGATCAACCATATGTAGATGATGCTCCTTAGCTTACCAGTAAAGCCATAGTCAGCTGAAAATGCATTTAAATGCTTCAGCAGCATAATACTCTGTAGACAGGGCTTATAAAGTCCTTTCATTTACAACTGCTTTTCGCCTTGAAATTTTACCAGCACTTGACATATGCAGAGGAAAGAGATACTGAAAAGACGGTGGGGGAGAGGAATAAAAGAGCAAGTCAAAATGGCACATACGTGTGAAGATGTTGTGGTGGAATCCATTAGAACATGCTAACCTAAATTGTTAACTAAAATGTAAGCAGATATGCAAGTCAAATATTTACTGATACTAAATCATAATTTAATTTGTTTAAAATTTTGTTTGGTATAATATAAAATTAATATTAAAGACAAGAGAAGAATTCCATACTATTGAGATGGATATGCTTGTTTATTTTGACATTTAATAAAATCTTTGCTGAAAAATTGATACTGCAAGGCATAAAGTATTTTCAGTATTTTTAAATTTGAGTGATACAATAGTTTTGGATTCTTCAATACTGAGAATATCACTTTGCATAAATATGTATCACAAGGGGCTAGAGAGATGGCTCAGTGGTTAAGAGCATTGGCTGCTCTTGAAGAGGACCCAGGTTTAGTTCCCAGCAACCACACAGGCATGACTCAACTCTCAACATCTTTTTCCAATTTTGCCAGTATTTTAAAATTCATTTCTATGAAGCAAAATAGAGTAATTATTCAATTTGATGTTTTAAAGTTATTCCATCCAAAAGATGTAATATTATATAAAAGTGTTGTTTAGAAAGAAAAGGACTAAAGTTATGGGACACATGCCTTCTTCCTTCAATTGAATGCATCTTATGTAATAGGTAATATCTACGAGCACCTTCTACAATCATATGCATTTCTTCTTGTCCTCTTTACCTGGTGCCTCTCACTAACAGATAGAGACAATACATTACAATCAAAATCAAAGAAATAATTTTTATAAGATTTCAAAGGAGCATGGCTCATTTGCTTTATAGATACCAATTCTAGCTCTTTTAAAGATTCATTTTTTCAAGTTTTGTTTATTTCTGTATGTGTATGAATGTACTGTATGCATGTAGGTTTGTGCACCTGTGTAGTGCAATGCCGTGGAGGACAGAAGAGGGTGTCGGATTCCCCTGGTACTGGAGTTCTCCTGGAATTGGAGTTTCAGATGGTTCTCGGCTGCCATGTGGGTGCTGGGGATTGAACCCCGGTCCTCTGTAAGAGAAGTCGTTGCTCTTAACCACTAGGCCATCTCTCCAGCCCCTAAAGATTAGTTTTTATATGTCTTCTGGCTTATTACGTGGGAACCTTTTGAATTATGCATGTGGAATTCAATTTTTCCTTACATTCGCTAGTATTTCTCATATACATTTAAATTGATTAAACCAGTTAAAGTCTGTAGTTAATGTGAAGAGAGACCTGGAGAGTAAGCTGTTGGAGCAGTCAGGAAAAGTCTGTGCAAATGCTGTCCATATGGTAGAAACATGTACAGGGTGAGAAAGCCTTCAGATCCTCCCAGGGAACACAGTGGCTGAAGTGGAGACTCCATGGAAATACCAAACATTAGCAGGAATCAAATTAAAATTCAAGAAAGTGGGCAAAAATTCAATTTCAGGAATTAGTGCCCAAGTAGAGACTAAAATTACTGAATGAAAAACCAGTCATGATTTGTTTCTAACAGAAATTCATCCTCATCCTCCCTGGAGTCTCCAAAAATTGGTCCCATATACAAATAACTACTCCCATACAGTACTTGTTGGAAGCTATTAATGCATAAAATTTAAGTTTTGCACTTTAAAGGAGAAAATTAAATCCACTTATGTTACATGCTAACCAAAGCAAAATGTTATACTCAGTCATCAACTGAGAATAATAATTATTTATGAAGAAAAAATTAAGTGTCACCATTTCTTTTTTTTTTTTTTTTTTTTTTTTTTTTTTTATTTCTATTTGTTTTTTTTTTTTTTTTTCTTGTAATTTGCCTATTTGTAGTAGTATGGCTATTGCTGCATTTTTAACTACCATGTCATTTTACCAATGTACAGGGTGTAGATTCAGGTCATATTTCTCCTTTCCTTTTCTCCCCTTTCTCCCCCCTATATTACCGGCTTCCAGGGTTCCAGATCATGTATTCTGGCCACTATACGTGTTTCACCTGCATCTTTCACGGTCGTATATTTTGTTTATCATTTTTTAGCTATAATGAATTATATCCATAACGGAGTACGATTATTTAGACATTGATTACCTATCATTGGCAAATAATCCTGACTTGAGTCTGATTATGACTTCTGCTTTTTCCCCAACCTCCCACAGTCCTCTCCATTCTAGTGGAGGGCTGAAATCAGGTCTAGGGTTATGTTCAATACTTAGGATTTGGAGAGACTGTCTTGATCAGTTTTGAAGTGTCCGACTACATCGCTGTATGTGGTTTCCCCCCGTTCACACTGGCCATATGTCGGGGCCGCTAGAGCGCGGAGTCGTATTTACATTCTACCGACGGTCCTCTCTCTTTCGCAGAATTGTTCCAGTAGGACTTAGAGAAACGGGGTGCGCAGGTGGGATTGAGAAAGTGAGAGAGCTCGTCCCTACTCTCTCTCTGGAGCTGTTTGTTGACTTGGATTCTGGTCCATTCTCGAACTGTTTTGTCGCTTTCATTATATTGGGCATGCCACAGTATGTGGCTGTAAGTTCAGGCGAGTACCTGTTTCGATCCCTGTACTAATCAGATAACAGCATGAAAGCAATTAGATGACTATACCTTGGCGGTTTAATTAAGCAGCCACTATGCAGTTATGGTAGGTTGTATCTTGGCATATAGACATATATGTTTGGATGATAAGTTAATTTGCGACATGGTCGATATGTAAATATTTTAACCTCCCGTGATAAATATCACTATGTGTTACTATATCATTGTTTGCGCTTTATCGACATCTTCCTAACTGTCAGAGCGATTGTAGGCTGTGGCCATCAGCCATGTTCGCGCGTGCTGATTGCTGGTCCTTTTCAAAAGCTCCAAGCGCACCAGAGCCTAACAGGGCAGACGGTTTCACAGAGTTTGGGATATACGAGGCATCATGGCTGCCCTCTGCAAGAGACAGCTATTCCAAGGCCAGGTATAATGTGGTACGCTGGTGCTGAGTGGTGGAGATCTGTGCTATGAACTGCGGAGACCGTATCTATTTGCTTTATTGTTTTAGTGCCCTTTGGTAACAATCTCTGTGTATTACTCAGAAGGCCCATCTGTACCTTGAGCATGATACAGGTCATTCATATACAGTGCCCTATGGCCACATGTATAGGACGAGTCCAGGTGGGTCGTTGCGGCGCAGGCAGGGGGTGCTATGCCTCTCTCTTCATGTGTGCACAGAGGTCGTATACCCATTTAGGCGGTCATAGGAGCCACGTTATATCCCTGCATCTTTTTTGTGGGGCCTTGGATCTCCTTGGGCCAAACGATGCCTCCTCTGGTAGATATACAATTTCATTATGCTGAATCGGTCTAGAGTTCTTATTCTGATTTAATATATCCGTCTTGTGCCTAAGTGCAATATGCCATTATCAACAGGACTTAGTCATTTTGATTATCTTTTGAGGTTTCTGAGACAGGTATTATCTCATTCCCTTCTATGTCACAGTTCTTATTTGGTTCTATTAGCTTTCCATTAATAAGAAGTGCTAACTTTCTTTTAACACGGTTTTTCGATAAAAGATGTCTCTTCTTTATATTGGTCTAAAATAGTATAGTTAGATCTGCCTATACTTTTAATCAGTATGAGATAAATGACATATTCTCTACTGATTCATTATTTCCTCTCTTGTTTCTATGAGGGACTAGGGGGAGGCATAGAAAGTGATCTATATGATCAATACCTTTGTTTGCATCCTAGAATCTAGGTTATATATACGTTTGCATTAGGACTCATGACCCTTAGATAGTCATTTTCATACATTACAGTGGATTCCCAGTGGGTTCGATAGTGTTTATGTGTCCATCTGATGAGATACTGCTGTTGTTTCACCTTCCCTCTTTATTATGTGTTTCAGTCTTATCAGATTCACGGGGTCAATCCTTTGTCTGAGTTGTTTGGCCACATCATTTGTGTACTATCTGCTAGCTGTCAATTTGCATCATATAGCATTGTATCTTCTTCTATCTCAGTTAAGTTGGTGCGACATTTGTCCCGTTGGATATCTACAACAATATTCTCTTCCCAAGTTAGTTTATTCCTATATAGATGTTGAATTGCATAGGTTTCTTGATAAGAAGGTGTCAATGCTGTGTCTGTACCGTTGGCCCTGCCCTTTTCGTTTTTTATCTAACCATGAGCCTATTCGCCAAGAAAGACAGTTGTATTAACATAACTAGTAAGATGGGTGGAAGTAAGGCAACAGATTTCAGTCTATATTCACATCTCCCACATGACATGGTCAAATATCTTGGGTGACTATACTTATGATTAACGTGAAGGGTTAATGATTGGAGGTTTTAGTCAGTATGCGGAGAAAGTTTATGTGGGCTTTTTATCTTATAAGTATCATTTTCCAATTATTATATATTTTTGACACTCATCCTTTGCTTCAAAAAAGGCTACTAGACTTTTGCCTTATTTTCTTTTTGCATTTTGGTATAGGGTTGATTGTATTTCTATCCCTTGTTAGTAAGTGTTATTGGTATGTTATTCTTGGGCCTGCCTTATAGGATAGTTGGCACTTATCCTCACCTTTTCCTTTGAACTAGCTTCAAGTATGTTCTGGGTGTTGATTCTGTATTGCATCGTGTTTTATTCATTGTTGTAGTCATGCAAGTTGTTCTTTCTCCTTCCAGTTGATTACGCTATGTTTTGCTAGAGTGGTTATGTGACATTCACTGGGTTGGCTGCATCTAGTCTTTTGTAAACTGTGGGGAGAGTCACTTTGGTCCAGTGGTGTTTATTATCGTGATACTTTCATAGTTTTGCACAACTTGAGAGTGAATTAATCAGCTGATGTGATTCTGAATGGGTATTCACACTTATGAGGTATAATCCTCTTACTGTCAGTTTTTTCTCTGTGGCTTTTTTAGTCATTCATGCTCCATTATTGCTTTAGACATTACACTAAGATGTATATTACTATGATATGCTAAGGATTTTTCTTTTCTGGTCCTGTTTTTATGGTGTTCTATGTGCTTTCTTGTGATATTTGTATGGTTTTGTCTTGTTTTTTCAAGTTTGGGGGGCGAAAGTTTTTCTATCTAAATTATTGGCTGACTTGAAGAAATCTGAAATATATCCATTCTCGTTGGAGTTCTCTCACCTATTATTCCTTCCTACTTCCCTATGAATGTTGGGAGTAATGTGGTGGTCTTTTCAATATGGAGTGTCCCAACATATGTCTGGTTGTTCCACTCCTATTGTGTTTTTTTTTAGAATTTTTTCAAGTAAGTCTTTACTTGAGGTTCCTAGCTGCGCTGTGTTATCCCGTAGGCCTGATATTCTTTTTTTCTAGACACTATACTTCTTTATCCAGTTCTGAATTCTGAAGGCTTTTTCCATTGCGGTTTCTTGCTGAATTGGATGAATGTTCGAATTTCCTTTTTTATTGGATCATCATGTGATATTTCTGAAGATTATTCCAGCTTGTATATATGGAAGCTATTTAAATATATCTTTACTTGTAAGCTACTTGTAACTTGCTGGAGCACGTCTTCGTTTTCCTTTATTCACTTTCAGCCCATATTCTTATATATCAATGATTTTTCTCATCACTACATTCATGGAGTAGTTGTAATTCTCTCCTCCCTCTAGTTCAATCGGAGTTATTGAGTATTCCGTTCTCTTCCGTCCATAGTATACTTTTTCCATTTGAGTTTTGCTATTTTTCTTCCTCTAGTTCTTTTTTTTTTTTTTTTTTTTTTTTTTTTTTTTTTTTTTTTTTTTTCAGAGTTTATCATTCTTTCCATCTATGTCCTTCTATGGAATGTTTTTTTTCATTCTTTTTCTTTAGTTCTCTGAATTTTTTCTTTCTTATCTTTATTTTATTTTAATTTCTATTTCTATTTTTTGTCTTTATGAGACAGGTTCTCTTGTCAGCCGGCTTGATGCCTGGAACTACACTCAGGTATGATCAGTCTGGCCCTGTTGACTCATCGCAACAAGAGTCAACCTGACGCCTCTGCGTCTGAGTGCTAGGATTAAGAGGTGTGTCAACCAACATCCGGACGGCTCTGAGTGTCTGTTCTTAATATATTACTTTGAATATGTCTACAATTGTTTCTCTAACGGTTTGGGTGCTTGCGTTAATCGCTTTGTCATAAGAATCTCGTGTTGGAGGAACTACTTACTATAACAGGATTAGGATCTAGAAGTTCAGCAAATGGGGGTTTAGATATATATTGACATTTTCCAAATATTGTTTTTTAACATTGTGTTTTTGGCCCATGTAGCATTTTTATGTTGCTTATATGTTGTTTATTTCTCCCCTATTGCTATTATCTTGATTGGTCTTACTGTTGTATACTCTCATGTAAATCAATGAAAGGACTGGTTGGTCTTCCTCAGAATTGTTCCTCTATGTTTCTTCTTTGTGTTTGGTTTTTGCTACTGTACAGACCTAAGAAATACTGACAATTCTGCTGATACTCCACAACAGTAAAACCAAAAGTCCACGCAGTTGTGTATACATTTCCACCAGAAAGTTCAAGTAAGCATTGAGTGCCGATGTGTGATTGATGTGTGTGTGTGTATGTGTGTGTGAGTGTGTGTAGTAACTCATATAGGCAACTCACTTGAGGCAAGTAGATGATCACGCTGTGGCTAGGGTAGTGCAAATGAGAGTGTGCTGTGTCCCTGGCGTCTAAGGCGCGTCTACTCACACCGCGAACTTATTCTCTCTTATGTCTATTATATGTTGGGGCGGCTTAGCTTGCTGGGTCTGGGCGTATCCGAAGCTGACAAAGCAGCAAAAGACCCACACTTGAGCAGTCTGTTGCACAAGTGTGTACCACATCTGGCTATGTCCTGTCTTATCAATGCACAAATTCATCTCAATGGCTTCTTAGCCTTGGGCAGACGCTGCTTGGGTTGGCTTGACAGGCCTGCAATAGAACAACCCACCTGGGCAGCTGTGGCACAAGAGATAAGGTGACCCCTGGCTGTCTTCGCCTATGTGTACTAGCATGGCTAGGTTTACTCTTATGGTTTCTAAACAAATATTGGGCATTGGTGCAGTGGTGGCACCAAAGACTGGAGCTCACAAACCAACTTTGTTCAGTTTTACTAATGGGTACATTCCAGTCCCGTGAAGAGTTACACATCTACGAAACTCATATTGGTCTCAATATCCAGCTAATACTGACCCTCTGGAAGTGTGATTTGTTGTTTTTCTTTTTTCTTAAGTGCTAATTGGTCATATAATTATTTTTATATACTTATATACAATTTCCTAGTGTGAAGTTTTACTAGATAATATGTATTCTATACTGTATACGTTACCACTCTATACGAAATAATTAATATAAACTTAATTTCTTATTTCATTAAGAGATTATTTATTTATGAGATACAAAGCAATCTTCAGTGTAGAAAATACTCCATAATTTGCAAAGCAGTTGTGCCCAAACACAAACAGCCCAATGGTCCCACCATCACAGTGGGGGGTGCATTGTATGTTCAATAAAGTTGATCAAATAAGTGTCCAGACTATCATCTGTAGTTTCATAATTCACCCACCACCAGCCTTGACATTCTACATGCCCCCTCTTCGCAGTTTGTTCCATAGGCTTAGAAAAGGGCAACAGGTGATGAGAAGTGAAACAGTCCACTTTACGTCTGGAGATGTCTTTGACTGGATTCTGGTCAATTCATGGCTGGTGTTCCTTTTCATGGGTGCTGACAGTATTGTCTCACGAGGATAACTTTCGTCCTACTAATGAAGCACAAGCAATTAGATATAATAGGTATACTAACAGTACTAATTGTTATAGGTAGGTTTACTTTGGTCATAGAAACAGATGGTTTGGATGTATGCTTAAACATGAATCCTTTATCTTTTACGCTCAACTATGACAATACACAGGGTCTTACGACTGTGGTTTATTAATGACATCTCCTAACCAGTAGAGGATAGTGAATCTTGCTGGCATCAGGCTCATGGTTATCCTCCAGAAGGAGTAATAGCAATGTAGTGGGGCATACAGACCATTATTTTGGATCGGCCCATGCCTTGCAGGCACATAGTATTTATCAGGCAGGTGTAGTTGTAGCTGTGGCTGATGGGGAGTCTTGCTTGAAAACTCAAGAAGACCATGTAGTTGCGCTTATTGGTTTAGTGGCCTTGTGGAACACCTCTGGCTAATATCCAGAGAGGCCATACTGTTTAACAACTTTGCATATGTGTGGTCTCATACACTCCCTCCCAATGTTATTCTAGTTCGAGCAGCAGGGCCTCACGCCTCTCTCTCTGCAGGTATCCCATTAAAAGGGCAAGAAGACCTTACCTTTTTTGGGGGTCTTGGATCCCTGGCCAACACTCCCCTGGTAGAACAATCCATTGCTGACCTATCCCCGGAAGGATGCGTGGATTGCACTGTGTAATATCATTACAATATTTCTGTGTATACTCTGACTTACATTCATGCCAGCACTTAGATAGACAGACTTTTAGTGTTTGATTTTTATAACTGCTGCTTTTGGTTTGTATAGAGATATACACTTTTCACGCTTTTAATGGTTCGTTTAGTCAACTCTTAAAGAAAGGAGTTTTTTCAAATAGATAGGAAACACTAAAAAAGAAACAAAGCAGAATAATTTACCAAGTGTTGATTATCATGTACTTTACTAATTAATGCATAGATTACCTCACTATAAACATTACAGACTACTATATTACCGTTTAAGAGAAATGTACTTCATGTGACCAGTACTAATCTGTTTAACGTTGGGTTGTATACATAGAAAGAAATGGCTTCTCTAAGAGTAGGAAGGTTTTCTCCTCATGAATAAACTTGCACGGCACCCATACAGAAGGTGCAACGAAGGAGTTGTCAGTTTTAAGTGACTCCGTTATAAAAAAGCCTATGAGGTATTAGAACATATATAAAGAGATTTATAATAGAAATATGTTGAGTGAACTGAGATCTAAAAAGAAATAATTATTCGTAGCAGTTTCTTTCTAAGAACGATCTTTTTTCGCTTCCGTAGTCTGAGTTAATCATTAAGATGCGGCTCACCTTCTGAATGCTGTGTCAATCTTCTATCTCTGGTATAACAGCATAACAACAATGCCAAGGATGTATCTTTTTCATTATCTCAGACTGTTAAGTTTATGGGATGACTTTTGACCTATGAGAAAATACACAAGCAACATACTTTCCCATCCATTTACAGTTTTAAGATTAAATTGAATTTTTTTGACAAAAAGGTTTTATATATAACTGTATCCCCCAATTTTTTATTTTCATGGCTATTATTAGAGTTCTTTTGGACCCATGCATGCTCGGTACAAGAGGCTAGATTTGTAGTACACAACCTGATAGGAAGGAGATCAAGGTGTAAACATTTCATTAAATTTACCCAAGCTGCTTTGGGTAGCTGTATGTTGTTATTTTGGGAAGCAAACTTAAATTCCTTAAGTTAAACTTATCCTACAGGTAATAGAGAATGCTACAAGATGATATCTATGTTACCAACAAACAATTACTCAGCAGATCTTTGGGTACATTCGTTACTCCCAAAGTTTATTGTTAACTAGTAGTATAAGTAAACAATGTGGACAACACTTTATACCTTTCCAATATTAACTTAGAGATGTATTACACTTTTAATATAAAACCGTTTTAAACCATGTGTTGTTTAACTATCAGAACATTTTTATACTTCTACTAAGTCCTTAAAATCCTGTTTATAGATGAGTAGATAGAGATTGGGCAAAATTGGATACTTGTTGAACTCCACGTCAATGAATCATACATTAACTCATAATATACTGTTCGCTCTCCCAGCCACTCCCACCCCGCCAGATCACCCTTTCCAGTCAGTTATTTCTGATATATTTTCTGTTGTTGTTCTTTCAAATATGCATCCCTCTCGCAACAAGAAATATTACAACTAGGTTATTTGACGGCTTGCATCCACAGGATGATAGGTATTACCATTCATCGTTTTGTTTTTCTGGGATAGTGTTACTTCATTAAATAAGTCAATCTTCCTTAGCTCCATCCATTATCTTGCAGCCATTTTCTTAGCAAAGCTCTGATGTCTTCTTTCTTTACTAGTGCATAGAACTCCATTGGTGTAGATATTATACCACATTTTCTCTAATCCACTCATCATTTGAAGGGCATTGGAGTTGGTTCCAGCTTTTAGCCATTAAAACAGAGTGCAATAAACTAGTGTGCATATAATTTCTGGCGTAAGTGAGCTTAATGGGTTATTATACCTGGAGTGGATGACTCAGTCAGGAGTGGTAGCTCAATTTCAGTGTCATCTCTCTTTTTTTGCAAGTGTTTTTTATAACTCTATATCAGAAACAGTAATAATAGCATACAAAATTTTAGTAGCAAGTGGAGAGGAATATTAACATCAAGTATCAAGAGTATCTTTGTACGATAAATAAAAAATCTTAAGAATAAGTTACAGTGTTTGAAATACCCTGGGAAAAGTGCAAGGATGAATGCGTCTATGTTATTATTTCGTTGACAAAAATATAGGAGTGCTTTTATTATCTAGATAAAATCCTTCTCTATAAAGGGCAAATTATCTGATAACCTTTCTCTCGCATTTAAATAAAAACAACTGCTAGCACAAGCTACATTTTAGCAAATATTTTTAATACACAGTTTTGGTTCTTTGTGGTTATAATAATTTATTAAAATTCCCCTAGATTAATTTTTTTCTTAATAAATGCTTTAATTGATGTTTTGTGTATATCAACATCATTTTTCAGTATCAAATTCTAGACATATTCCCTCCCGCCTCAATCATGGATTGCTGCGACATAACAATCCTGCAGTCTGATACAGTCTTTGATTAAATCGCGTTTAGGAAATTCACGAAATTGGCGCTATCCGTTTAGATGTTATAATGGGGAGAGGTGTAATAGCTGCATAACAAAGTAATCTGATATACGGCTATGAGCTTTTCCACCCATGTACAGTAATTATAAAGTCCGAGAGAATACAGTGGGTAGGCGCGATGTCGAAGTATGTTCTTGCGCAAGATCCCATTAGAGAATTTAACAATTATTCAAAATTAAGAGCATGAGGTTTGGCACTTTTAGATAAACAGAAGTATAACAAATATATTACTGTAACCCTGCCTTTCATCTGGGAATTTGATATGTTGAAGCGAATCTCTGTACATATGCGAACGGTTCCAGCTCTGCTTGTGGTTATTTTTGAAGAGAGCCTTGCATGGTGAAACACTTTTTAAGCCTGTTCTTCAGTACTCCCCAGATATCTATAAAGGTCTAACACTGAAGTTGTCTGTTCTCAGGTCTTTTTACTACTATTTTTTGAGTAGAGCCATTTTGTTTTCTTCTTTTTTTTGGAGTAGTCTATATATGCTCTGTCAGATGTATCAAGGTGAATATGTAGTGTGCGGTTCGCGTCCCCTTCAGTGTGGGCAGTCGCGAGATGGGTAGGATTTCTCTCAATTCTTGAATTGTTTCCCTTTCATGTACAGAAGATTTTAGTGTGTTGAGATCCCATTTGGTGGATCTGCTGTGAAAACCTTATTCCTGTATAACTGCCTGTACTTGTTTGAACATAGAAGTTTTTGCGCTATAGCGCCGTATTAGACATCATGTATAAAGGATTTATCACGGGGTGAGGGAACCTCATTAGGGTTGTTTTTGGGCATAGGATTGGGAGAGAGAGCGTGAGAATTGAACCAGTGGATGTCTGGAGGGCTATTGGTGTTGGTTCAAAGCAGGTGATGTTCAACCCATCAGTTGAGATCTGTGGTAAAATTCGTCTGTTACGGTGAGGACTAGGTGGGATCTTACTAATTCCACAGCCGGGTTTATGAAGAGGATTAGCACCGCTAGAAGTAGCCTATGATTAATTATCTTTGCTATCTCTATAAAAGTAAATGACGTTGATGTTTAACTATGGCGTCAGCGTCTTCTTGGTGTGGTTTACTGCGGATCGGAAGGCAACAATTGTGAAATGTATCCTATATATATGAGTTTTTACATGCGCCTTTGTGAATATGAAGGTGGCCTTGTAATATTAGATAGAAGATGGCCGACCAACTACATTTTTCGCTTATAGAGTATATTCTAGCGAAGTTAAAAGACTGAAGCTACAGCAGGTGTTTGATTCCGATGCTACTACATTGGACATCATGAATTATGAGAGCGGATACCATATTTTGTTTTGTACAGGCCAGTGCAATATTGCGCCATAAGGTTTATTAGTGGCTATGAAGATTTTAGTCTGAGCTGTTTATACAAAGTAGACCCTAATGTAGCTATTAGTTTATCTCATACTATTTGCAACTTAAAATTCAGATGCATCTTGTGCGGGATATCGTAGTTCTATCTCCTCATGAGTATATCTGTCATATATTACCTCAGAAATGTTGTTGTCTTATTTATATCATTATGAGGGCTTTCTCTATTATGCTTTTTATACTATCCCTCCAATTAACTTGAAAAGTTTCTACTAAGAGATACTACTCTCTATGTCACCAGTTGTGGTAGAACATGAAGGCTTCAACTATGTGGAGAACCTTTGTAGTTGAGATCCTTGAGGATGTTTGTGCCTGAACTATTTAACACTCTAATAATTATATTAAGTGTGGCTGAGCCGGTACTAATTGAATTTAAGAAAGTATTTTACTATAAACCTTATTCCGTGGTTCTTTCCTCCAACACCTCCACTCATCTGTTTGAAGTGACAATTATCTTCTCCCATTGCTCTTGTTCTCCCGAGACGGTCTATCTTGACAAATGTGTTCATGTTTTCCTTTGTTTCTGATTAATAGCTGCAGTCTTCATTTCTGTTGTTTTGGTCTAGTTTCCTTATTTTACACTTAGATTTTGGTCTATCCCCTCATCTCTATGGAGATTTATTATCGTATTAGTCTGAGGATGAATTGATAACTTTGGTGCGTAGTTTATATTATAGTCTGATACCACCCTGAGATGGTCAGACCGAACAGGTGACATAAGGACACGCATTTCTTATTAATGCGTTGCGTTTTTCCTTTTTTTTTCTGGGACTTAGTGTAATGGATTACTAGTACTCGTCAGGACTTAACAATTAGTTGCTATGTTCCTTCTCAGCCTCTTCCTAGACCTTTCCGTTTGCAAGAGGTTCATGATTGTGTCTCCTCTTCTAGATCATAGGGAGAGACTGCACTATTGAGGAACTTTTTCTAAGGCTTCAATTGTTATTTAATTTATGCTACCGGCCAACTATTTGTATCCTTGAAACTCTTAATAATTTTTAGGAGTTCCCTGGTGGAGTTTTTAGCAATCCACCATTTTTGATTACCTTTCTAAGGCCACGCTGCTACTTATCAAGTAATGAGAGAGTGCACCGTGGCGCGTCCGTACAAAATTGATAATTATAAGCTCGGTTCTTAGTGAGAGCACGCTTACTGCTCTGTCACGTTAATAACATATATATCAAATGCTTGTAGATCAGTATTCTCTTTGTTGTCAGTAAATAATTTTCAGTACATTGTGTCCTTGTGTGAGGTATAATACCTCATTGGTTTAGATGTATCTTCATAAGCAGGTAAGCATACCACTTGTCGAGAATCTCAAATGTATGATTATGAGAGAGAGGGAGTCGGTACTTATTTAGAGGAGGTACAGAGCCCTTGCCTTGTGAAGGGGATTTCCTCTGCCTTCTAAAACAAACGAGAGTAATTACCAATAATTTCCACTTGCGTCTCCATCATATTGTAGGGCTATTGAGATACTAAGTTTGGATATACACCACTATTTGCTCGCCACATCAAATCAAATGGAATCGATAGGTTGATTATCCATTAATCTTGTTTGACCTCACTGTTGCAACGGACAATCTCGTTCTCCAGACTATTTTCTAATGGTCAACCATTCCGGTCGTTCCTTTCAGTCCCAGAACCTAGCGCTCAAGTACTTATTGGAATCGCGTCAAAGTGTGATATCTAAAAGTGTCAAAGTTGGTGTGGCTTTTTAATAATTGACATAATCGCTTTAATTACACAGAAGTGACAGTGGAAATCGCCATGGATCCTGTGCTTCATAAAGGGACTTGATTTCTGCAGCCACCATTCCTAAATTACCTCCTCTGCGTGAAGTCCTATATCAGCAATCTGTATGCTTCCACTTTGAATAGATCTCATTATTAGTTTTCTTTCTTCTTTTTTTTTCGAGTAGTTTATAAACTGAGAAATTTTAAGCTTTTGTCAGATGTATCATGCTGTTGAGGTTTCCTTCTCCCTTGTTTTCTGTGTCTTCCCTCGCTTCTATACTTCCTCGTATTGCTTTCCTTGAGTACAGAAGAACTTCTGAGTTTAATGAAGGTCCCTTGTCCAATTTATTGTCGATCTTATTTCTTGTGCCATGTATCTGCTGTCTGATTAGGAAGTCTTATTTCCCTACATCCTATTGTCTTCGTAGTCGCTGCCAAGCTTCTCTTCTTATCACCATCCAGAGTTTTGAGAGGGTTTCACATTGAGAGTCACTTTGCCATCCTGGAGTTGAACTGTTGTAAAAGGTGAGAGGTAGGGGTTAATTTCCATTCCTTCTACAAAGTGGTGCATTCCATGTTTTTGCCACACATCACTTGCTTGAAAGATGCTGTACTCTTCGCATCACATTTGTATATTCTTTAGCCCCTTGTCAACATATAGGTGGGCTTTGAGATTGTATGAGCACTGCAAGTTTGGATCTCAGTTTTTATTCCATTGGTACCACATGTGTGCTTTGTTTCGAGCCTGGCCAGTGCCAACGCATGTTTTTAATGCAATATATCCCGGTAGTGATTAGTTATGATGTCGAATGGCTATATCGTGATCCCTCCTGTTTATCTGGCTTCGTGATTTCATCCACCATCCAATAGATCTGTGATTTGTGTCTATCTGGGTTGGTCTTTTTGTATCTTTTTAATTCCAACTCCAATATATTGATATTAATTGAGGTGTGTTCATGAATATTTTTATTGTTAGTTCCGTCAATAGACCTAGTGTTTGAACCCACATCGACGACTGCAACGTCTTCTCTGGGGATATAATTATCTGATATCGCGTTATAGCATCATTAAACTGCTGGTGACACTAGTTGTGTGGAGTAGAGAGTTATGGAGTCGGAATTGTGTTACTTGAGTATATGTCTTATTGTTTGTCGTCCTAATGTCATAGTTAAAGACTATTGGGAGGTTTTGGCTGTAGAAACCGATAATTTTCTGTCATGTTCTCTATTTTTCCCTTACAATTTCCATTTATTATATATTTCGAGGGAGGTGTAATAACATCTCTTTTAGATTTGGATAGTTTTGAGATTCCGGTTGTCCGTGTCTTTGGTTAGGTTGTGTTTGTTATCCTATCGTATTTTTATTGGGTGCTTGTGTTTTTTGAAGGCTTTGGATGGTTGGAGTATAGGATCTCATGTATGGCACTGCCCTTTCTGCGACTTTGCTTGTCTAGTATGGACGTTGTTAAGAGAGAGAGGCAAGAGCATGATTTCTCATTATTTGTCTTAGATTTTTATTCGTATTGCTATCTGACTACTCATGGACTCTTATAGACAATCTTAAAAGTTAATGTTACATAGGAGTGTTTTCGGGTGGAAGTTTTTAGCAGGCAACCTTAGGTAGACAATCCATACATTATCATCATCAATATAAAGGGATAGCTTGATTTTCCCTTTTATTCAGAATAGATACCTCTGCTCCTGTAAATGTAACAACTCCATTTCTTCTGTTTGCGTTATATGCCCAACTCATGTCAAGGGTTTTCTCTTAGCTATATTATAGTTTGTGGAAGGTATGATATTTTTATTGAATCGACAGTCTTGAGGCAGCCGTATTGTGCCGAGTTTCCTACCCCTCTCACAAGATGCACGTGTATAAGAGGTGCTTTTCTGCCAATTGCTTACCTCCCATTTATGGTCAGTGAATAACTCGGCATGTGTTGGCAGTTATTCCTATTTCGTATTATGAGTTTATGGGGCTTAGTTACTTGAAGGATTTTGGATCCCTCTAGTGGCCAATTGTGCTCTTCCCCAAAGGACATTTGGTAAACACATATTTCGAATGAGAGTGCCAGGATTCATACGTTTTTTTGAGTGCAATATGAGGTTTTTTCTCAGCCATCTATTGTTAATAGATTGTGTGGTGGTAGTTTATGTACCTTCATGCAGGTCCGATTTGATTTCATGTTGATCCTATTAAGTAGTAATATGATTTGAGAGTCGTTAATTTATGAACCATTACTATGTGTCATACACGTCTTGTGTAACTTTGTATAATTCCTAAAAAATTGCTATTTAAATTTAATAGGTGAGATGATTATTCTTATTGTGATGTCTGTATATTTATTCCGATTTGCTATAAATCCTCGTTTTATAACTATTAACTTTGGCAATCTTGTGTTCATTTTAGGGAGATGGTCTGAGTAGTCTCTCTATAGCATTTTGCGTTTGTGATCTCTTCCCTGGGTTCTGAATATGTGCCCGTAAATGGCTTGGTGGCACTCACTAGACACGTGTAGATTCTGGGATGAAGTCCAGGTCCGTTTAATCCTTCTAAACAATTTAATGAGTAATGGTTGTAAGTCTATACGAAATATTTTATAGAAAGAGTTCTTGTCCGAGTGAAATCCATTCTCGCGCCGTGGGCCATTTCGTCTTTTTGGATATATGGGAAAGTCTACTGTATACAATCTTAGATGTTTCTACGCTGTACAACTTGGCTCCCCTCTGTTAGGCCTGTCAACCCCTACTAAGTACATTCGTGAGTGAGGCTTTTGGTGGATTCACCAGGGATTTTCCAGATATTTACACTGACGGTCTTTACATCTTTCTAACTAAGGTTGTCTCAAAACACCTTTATAATAATGAGTTATTGGGAATTTTTCTTGAGCGTAGAGTATGCCATACGAGTAGTATGGACCTCTTCATTTGTCTGTTGTTATGTTTCTCCTTTCATCACTCTGAGCTGCTGATAAATGGAGTAATGTTGCCCCTTCTTTTGGATTAACTGGTAAGTTCTGTCTATCTAGAATTATTCCTCACCACCGGAAGCAGTTTGATGGATTCATCGAGATTTTTGTAGGTTATGCATATGTTCCTATCTCTTTTGATCTCATGCGTCTCGATTTAGATGTCTTAGTTGCTTCTTGCTCCCGCTGTAAGGAGGTTCAGCTTGTTGTTGTTCTTCTCCAAGTATTTTTGCTGCAGTGTCTAGTCATTCACTTGTGTTCTTTCCATTTTTTTTAAGTAGGACACTTAGGGCTATGAATTTCCCTCTAAGGACTGCTTTAAAGTGTCCCATAGATTTTTTTTTTTTTGTTGTATTGTCATTTTAGTTTATTTCCATGAATGTTTTTATTTCTCTCTTTATTTCTAAATCCCTCACCTCCCCATTATTGTCAGAAGATGCTTTTATAGTCGCCATGTGTTCACTGTAGATTATGGTTGAATCTGGTTTGATATTGTATGTTTGTAATTTGTCGAACTGAGTGTGGGAATCTCTGATAGATGCTATAAGATATATGTCACGAATCCTTTTATATTGTTTATGGAGGTTTTCCCTGTGTACCCAGTATATCATGGTCTATGTTGTAGGTAGAAATTTCCATAGTTGATGAGTTAAAGATTATCAAATGCGTGTTGGTGGGTGAGAATCATTTGGAGGCTGTGTATTTGTTTACTTATTTATCAAGCACTATGTTAATTCACGATTCGCTATCTTTCGCTTTTGTTTCTATCTGTCCATTTCGATTTTGAGGCCGCTCTGATTTTGTTGTGCTTTATCCTATCGTATATCCTGTCTAGTTAACTTGTGGAGTTCATATTTGTGATTTGAGTCTTCAAAGGAGATGTGGATCGTCTTTTGTAGCCACTAATCGGCTAGATATTGTTCTGTGAATTGCATTTGTTGATTTGTGTACATTTAGGTCGAGATGTACCTCTGTATAATCCTTGGTCCTTTGACTTTTCGTCAGGTACTTAATTGGGTATAGTTTAACGTCCCCAGTATCTTGTATAGTGTGCTTGAGGTTAATCTGTTTCCTTGAGTAGATCACTAATTGATATTTGTCTATTTATATAGAAATGTGTCAGCGCGGGTATTTTAGGTGCGTTGAACAAATTATAATTATAATGGTGAAATCTTCATCGTCAATTGTTCCTTTAATAAGAATGTAGTGGCCCTCTTTGCTCTTTTGATTCTTTTGCTTGAAGTCTATTTTTCTGATATAGAAAAAGCCAACACCTGCTTTCTTTTTATTCCATTTGCTTGGAATACTTTCTTCCATCCCTTCTCACCTTAAATTGGTGCCTATCATTGAATTGAGAGGGTTTCTTGTAGACAGCATATAGATGGGTTTTTGTTTCCTAATCCATTCTCCCAGTCTATGCCTTTTGATTGGGGATTTACCATTAATATTTAAGTATATATTGAAAGATGGATGTTTTGCTTCCTTTCATTTTATTACCATTGGTGCAGCCTCTGATTTGCTCCTATGGTTAATGTTTTTATAGTTTCTTTTCCTAGGTGTTTGAGGATTGTTGCTCCTCTCTTCTACCCTTTGAATTGCTTCAAGTATTTATGAATGAGTTTGTTTTCCAGACAGTATTCATCATTTGTTTATGTCATGGAAGTATTTTCTTCTCTTCCAAGTATATGACATTTTTGCTGGTAAAGTATCTGGGTATGGCACCGTAGTCCCTAACACTGGGAATGCTTTGCTCCATGTTCTTCTTGCTTTCATAGGTTTGAGCGAGAAGTCAGTTGAATTCTGATGGTTTCCCTTTGTATGTGACTTGTTTTTCTTTTGTAGCCCTCAGAAATTTTGTCTTTATTTGGGCATTTAGCATTTTTAACTATGATATGGCGTGGGGTGTTCTATTTCTGATCTTGTCTGTTTGGGGTCCTATGTGCTTCTTGTATTTGAATGGGTTGTCTATTTTTAGTTTGGGGAGTTTTCATCTATTATTCTGTAAGATCTGTCAATATATATTCTCTTGGGATTCTTTTTTCCTCTATCCTATGATACGGACGTTTGACTTTTCATAGTGTCCCAATTTCCTGGTTGTTCCCGTTGTGTATTTTAAATTTTTCATAGTCTTTATTTGAGCTTTTTAATTGCTCTGTGTTATCTTCACAATCTGATATTCTTTGTTCTGCTTCCTCCATTCTACTTCTGAGGGTTTTTCCTTTCCTTTCTTCTTGATTGAATGTGTGTTCTAATCCTTTTCATTTCATCCTTGTTTTTTTAGTACTTCCATTTCCTTTTTGAGCTCCTCAATCCTTCTTGGTGCTTCTCAATCTCTCTTGGTGCTCCTTACTTTCTTGGTTGGCTTCCTTTTTCAGTGTTTCTACTTCCTTTCGAGTATTTGTTTTTTTCTCCCTCTAGTTCTTCTGGAGTTTGTTGGTCTGTTCCTTTAGTCTTCTGAAGTTTTCATTGTATCCCTCTAGTCCTTTTTGAGTTTTTCATTCTCCTTTAGTTCCTATATTCTTTATTTTTTCTCCCTCTAGTCTTTCTGGAGTTTGTCAATCGCTTACTTTAGTTCTTTCTGATGTTTGTCATGTATCCCTCTAGGTCCTTTGTAGTTTTTCATTCTCTCTTTTAGTTTCTCTGAATTCCTCTTTAGTTCTTTAATTTCTCTGCATAGTCGCAATTATCCTCTAAGATCTGTTCCTTGGTTCCTCCAAGGGGTTCCCATGTAGCTGTCTCCTACAGGTTTGGTAGAGCTTTGTGCAGGATTATCCTGTGTCTTTCCCATGTTGTCCCTTCGTCGTGTCCTGGCATGTGGGCTTCCCTTTTGTGGTTTAGATCACAAATAGCAGAGTTTTGCTTTCCTCCTTCAGATAACTTTTTGTTTGTTTGTTCCGTTCCTCCTCCTCCCTGTTTATGGAGTATGGACTTGTCTGCTTTTCATTTTGGTTGCTATAGGTATGGAAGCCAACGCACTCTTCTCTTCTTGTTCTGAAGGTTCTCCAACGGGGGGGGGGGGGGGGGGTTATGCCTGATCTAGCCCGCGCCCGGCAGCCTGCTCAAAGGCGCAGCCCGCCCTGGCCGCCGACTCTCCGGACCCTCTGGCCCAGCGCCCGGTCCCGCCCTCAGGGCCCCAGCCAAACCCAAGCTACTCGCCCAGGTGGCTTCTGGGTATCCTGCCCAAGGCCGCAGCTGCCCTGCCGCCGGACTCTCCGGACCCCTGCCCAGTGCCCGGTCCGCCCTCACGCCCCAGCAACCCAAGCTACCGCCCAGTCTGCTTCTGGGTATCCTGCCAAAGGCGCAGCCGCCCTGGCCGCCGGACTCCCGACCCTCTGGCCCAGCGCCCGGGTCCCGCCCTCACAGGCCCAGCAACCCAATCTACTCGCCCAGGTGGCTTCCTGGGTATCCTGCCCAAAGGCGCAGCGCCCTGGCAGCCGAACTCTCCGGACCCTCTGGCCCAGCGCCCGGTCCCGCCTCAAGCCCCAGCAACCCAAGCTACTCGCCCAGGTGGCTTCTGGGTATCCTGCCCAAAGGCGCAGCCGCCCTGGCCGCCGGACTCCGGACCCTCTGGCCCAGCGCGCCGGGTCCCGCCCCACGGCCCCCACAACCCAAGCTACTCGCACCAGGTGGCTTCTTGGTATCCTGCCCAAAGGCGCAGCCGCCACGGCCGCCGGACTCTCCGGACCCTCTGGCCCAGCGCCCGGGTCCCCAAGTGTCACCATTTCTAGTGACATGACTCTTTGCAACTTGTGGTTCAATGCTGCAAGTCTCGACATAAATCCAAAGGCTTAACACACATCTAAAGAGGTCCCTATTGTGGGCTGGAGAGATGGCATACGCGTTAAGAGCCACCGACTCTTACAGAGGACCCGGGTTCGATCCCCAGCACCCACATGGCGCCAAGAGCCGTCTGAAACTCCAATCCAGGAGAACTCCAGGGAATCGAGACCCTCTTCTGACCTCGCGCCATTGCACGACACAGGGTGCACAGACTTGATGCAGACAGTACATTGATACACATAACGAGAAATAAATAATTAAAAAAAAAAAAAAAAAAAAAAAAAAAAAAAAGAGGTCCCTATTGTATAAATAATGGCATCCAAGCAAACGCACATAAATATCACTTCTTTTATTCATCATTTGCAAATAGGGATCATATGCTTCAGGCCATAGGTAATGGATTGTGAGAACGATTAAGCTGCTAGAATTCTATAAGCTGTTCCAGAAACATTGGTAGCTCATCATTAGTCATGGGTGAACAAGACTGGACTCGGCTGCTGCCCCTCTTCCAGAAAACAATGCACAGATGAGAGTATTCACTATTTCCAGGTGTAAATACTTGTACAACCATAGCTGATTTGGGGCTGCTAATATGAAACCATAAAGTACATATAGGTAGATGGAATCTCCTTTTGCTGATAATCATCTATGGCTGATGGGAGCTGTTGAAACTTTAACATTTTCCATAGTTTTAAACAAAAGTTTGAAAATGAATCATGCTTTTGTGAGTAAAGTGGAGGTAGACTGAATGGACCTTCTGTGTTTGTATTGGACTTATTTTTTTTCTTATCAGGCTGGAACATATTACAATTGACATCAAGGCTTTGGTTAATATCTGAGCTTGGTAATATGAGGCGTTAACCACTACCCTGGAGATAGACCACAAAAGAGATTGATGATTGTTTTGAGGCAATCTGACTGACTGGCCTTATGCCTATTTCACTTGTAGCTCTTTGTTGGACTTCTTTCATCTCTGGATACCTGAAAGGGCCCAAGTTCTATTTAATGAGGAAATGCTATCTGTCTGTGATAAATTTAAACTATGTTATGGAGTTTTGGTGGCATGTCCTCATAATGGAGCTAAATCAAACTTAGACCCCTCACTAATATATTCTGGCAGTATGTCATCATATGTTAAGTCCATATATGAAGCATTTGTATCCCTCAGATACCTCTGTATTGAAGTTAATCCCCAGGATTTTAGTCAGCCTCCTCCCAGAGATCACTCTCACTCCCCTCTAGCCCAGCAGGTGTCAGAGTGCTTAGTCTTTGGCTAGGTTGGGAACTGCTACCCATCTGTCCTCATTTCTAGTCTAGGGTATTTTGTCTGATTGGAGTTTAGCATGGGCCTTGTGCCTACTTGCCACCCAATCGTTGCAATCATAGACAAGAATCCAGGGGACAGAAGTCGGTTTCCTTATGTCAACCTTGAGCTCTTAATTCTTATACCTTTATGCCCTTTTCATAATGGTCTCTGAGCCCTGGTGTGGTAAAGTTTATTGGAGTCTTATCCAGAGACATGACATTAGCAGTTTCTGTCCTTTAAAAGTTAGCCAGTTGTGGCATGCTGTGTGAATACAACTTGCCCTATGTGGAAGCTTTTGCTGTGAAGTGAGGGAATGTTAGATTTCTCGATCTCAATACGGTGGGCTATATGATACACCTAGATACACATTCTGGGGTGGATCTAGCTGCTTATCCGAACAGTTGAGCTCATAGATGCTAAAGGAATGCAATCAAAGGGTCCCTGGGGAGCATTTTATAGGACTTAGGATCTTTGGAGAACACTGTATATGTATATCTACAGAAGACCTTCTACCAATAAAGCCTAATTTTGGTTCAGAGTTCCAAGGCTCCATTCTGTAATCATGCTTTGCTCATGGTTCAGTAAGAGGGGCATTAACTCCAGATAGTCACATGAAATGAGTCATTTACTGCATAGACTCTGTTTTTAACTAGAACCGACAGAGGGAAGAAAAGGCAAGTGATCACAAGGCCTACTCAACGCATGGGCATCCGACATGGGTATGAAGTGTTGGGTGCCACAAGTATGGCTGAGTGTACGGATGATGATTCATTAGAAGGAACATATGGAATGTGTTTTTTTTTTTTCCGTTTTCGATAATTTCTTAGAGGTTCCTTAGATACCGTCAATAATGCTGCTTAGGATATTAGGGTCTTTGGAAGGCCAACTGGATGCTATCTGAGTGTAATGTGAGTGGGATGAGTAACTGCTGGGGCAGCCAGAACAGGGCTATCTGATCCAAATATCGCGCTTAAGCCATATTGTCTTCTACGTTATTCATTTTATCGCTACTTGGACAGCCTTAACTCTGATTTTCTGTGAAAANAATTTTATTGATGCTTTGTTTGTTGCATTTTGTAACATTCATTCACAACCAGATGCAGGCATTTTCCGGCTTCCCCCTTCCCCCCCACCCCCACCCCATCCCAGAGTCATGTATTCTGCCATTACTGTCCTGCATTCTTTCAGGTTTATGTTTTTTCATTTTAGCTATAATTATCCATGAGTATAAGCATCTTCGTGCAAAACCAATCTATAGACTGTTGTTGCCAACCACCCACAGTCCCACCATTCAGTGGAGTTGACAGGTTGTTTTGTTCAATGAAATTTGATCAAATGAGTGTCCAGACTACATCGCTGGGTAGTTTCATCGCATCACACCGTTCACCCCAACGCAGCCTTACATTCTACCACGCGCCCCCTCTTCCGCAGATGTTTCCCTGAGGCTTAGAAAAGGGGCACAGGTGGATGAGAAGTGAAACAGTCCTACTCTCTCTGGAGCTGTTTGACTTGGATTCTGGTCAATTCTGGCCTGTTTCGTTTCAGGGGCTGACAGTTTGTTCAGGAGTACCTTTTCGTCCCTACTAATGAAGCACAAGCAATTAGATATATAGGTATTAGACAGACTAATGTTATAGGTAGGTTACTTTGGCATAGACACATATGTTTGGATTGTATGTTAATCATGAATTATATTTTTACCCCCTGATAATTATAACAGGGTCTTAACTGTGGCTATGACAATCTCCTAACTCGTAGAGGATGTAGCTTGTGGCGATCAGCTCAGGGTTATTCCTCCAAGGAGAGAGCCAACAGCCAATAGATTTTGGGATATACAGCACATGGCTAGCCTCTGGCTGCACATATTTCCAGGCAGTGTAAGTGTAGCTGGTGGCTGAGGTGGAGTCTTGCTTGACTCAGGGGAGACCCGTATGTTGCCCTTATTGTTTAGTGGCCTTTGGGAACACTCTCTGGATTCCAGAGGCCATCTGTCCTTGCATGTGCGGTCTCAATACATCCCTCCCAATGTTAATCGTCAGGTTTTGGCAGCAGGGTCTTCACCCTCTCCTCCTGCAGGTATCCCAACTTAAGGGGCAAGGAGCCCTTACCTTTGTGGGGCCTTGGATCCCCTGGCCAACAGCCCCCTGGGTAGAACAATCCATTGCTGGATGCTAGAGCTCCTGCATTAATATACTTGTTGCCTAAGTGCATAGCCCAAGGACTGTAGTATTTTTTGGTTCTGAACAGAGTATAATCCTTTTTCACAGTTCTTATGTCTATTAGTCAATTAAAGAAGCATTTTTACCGGTTTATAAGAGATTACCTCTATAATGAGTTGGTCCCAATTTACATTTTGGAAAATGACATCATCATCCTTAAGTCATATTTCTCCCTTAGTTCTATGGGGGGGGGGAGGCAAGAAAGTCATACAAGTTCACCAGAAGGTGTCATTGGCTTATAGTTTTGTTACTGATGGTCACGAGGTAGTTTTGGATGGCTTTCTTCCCACTATCTTATGCGACACTACTCTGTCCAGTAAAGTCTTATCAGAGAACTCAACTAGACCTGTTCAGTTGATCTCATCGTCTTCTGCGTACACTTCCCTCGCGAGGCTCAAATGCATAAGCCCATGTACTCTCTCAGTCTTCTCTCGCCATTATACCTCCGATTCGTCGTTGCTTTGTCTCGTTGGAACAAACAAATTCTCATTCTCCATAGTGTAGTTTTAAGAGTTGAATTGTCAAGGTTCCTTGACTAGACTTCGTTCTCATCTTGTGATCCTGTCATGTACCGCCCCCCGCCCTTTTTTTTTGTAACCCATGAGTCCGCAGAGACAGTTGTATTATACATAGCATAGGGTGAATATCAAGGCACAGATTTCATCAAAATGCCACTCTCATGTGTTTTGGGTGACTATATGGATTAACTTGGGAAGCAAACGTAATATTTTGCTCGTTAAATCATCTTATAGGGAGAGAATGCTTATCGAGGGATACTGTACAACAGAGAATTATAGAGAAACATGTGTATGTGCCTATCCAAATTGTTAGATTCCCCCGCTATCTAATACGAGATATTCGTGCTACATACATCCTATATGTGACTACACTTAAGTCTACTTAATCTCATGATTGCAACGTTATGTTTTTATCGAGGCTGTAAAACCAATGGTTGTTTAATATACACATATTACTTTTACATAAGTCCTAAAACCACCATGTATCCTGTAAGACAGTGTCTAGTGAAAATGAGTACTGCTGAACTCACATCAATTAAATATGCCTTGATCGAATATACATCCGTGTCCTCTCCCCCCCATCCCCCTTCCAATTCACCATTTCAGTTCCATTTTTTTTTTTTCTTATCTTTTTTTTGTTTTCTTTACTATGCATCCCTCTCCATGAGAAATATTTATATCTGGGTGTTGGTACTAGCAATCCACATATGAGGGACACCATTTGGTCGTTGTTTTCTGGGACTGTGCTACTTCACTTAACATAATTGGTCTTCCAGCTCCATCCATTTACCTGCAAGTTCTGATGTTGTTCCCTCTTTACTGCTGCATCAGAACTCCATTTATACAGGTACCACATTCTTCTATATCCACTCGTCAGTTTGAGGGCCCACCTGGCGTGGTTCCACAGCGGTGTGCTATTGTGAACAGAGCATGCAATAAACATAGCTGTGCATGTATGTCTTTGCTAGTAAGTTGTGTGGGTCTTGTGGGTATATACCCAGGAGTGGTATGACTGGTCAAATGGAAGGCTCATGTTTGAGTCTTTTAATTTTCCAACTTTTTTTTTTTTTTCCATAGTGGCTGTACTAGTTACCATTCCCACCAGCAAGGATGAGTTTTGCCCCTTTTCCCCGGCAACCTCTCCAGCATTTGCGGTAACATTCGTGTTCCTGATCCTAAGCCAGCTTATTGGAGTAAAGGGGATGTCTCAAGTGGTTTTTAATTTTGCATTTTTTCCTTAATTCCAGAGAATGTTGAGACAGTTCTTAAGATGTTCCAGCATCAGCCATCTCTAATTCCTCCTTGTTTAAGTCTTTATTCAGATCTTGCTCCAGTTCTTTTGAGTGATCATTTTTTGACTTTCTTCTTTGTTTTTTGAGTAGCTTGTTTAACTCCTGGAAATGTAATGCTTTTGTCAGATGGTATCGCTTATGACAGTTTCCTCCCCACGTGGTCGTTCTCCTCTCCTCTGTATTGTTCCTTTTGATGTAGAAGCTTTTGAGTTTAATGAGGTCCCGTTGTCAATTGTCCGATTCTTATTTCTTGTGCAGCGCTGTCTGATTTAGGAAGTCTTTTCCTACCGTTTGTCTTGTAGTCTGCCCAAGCTTCATTCTTCACCTCAGAGTTTGGGTTTCACATTGAGTCTTTGGTCATTTCTGAGTTGACCTTTGTACAAGGTGAGAGGTAGGGGTTTAATTTCATTCTTCTACAGTGGTTGATCGCAGTTTTGCCAACACCACTTGCTGAAGGATGCTGTCTTTCCTCCCATTAGTGTAATTCTTGGCCCCTTGTCAAATATTGAGGAGATGAGCCTGAATTCTATGAGCTCTATTTGGATCTTCAGTACATCTCTATTCCATTGCTCAACTGGTCTTGTGTTCTTGTGCCAGTACCAAGCCTTTGATCGCGACTATATAGTACTGTAGTATAGTTTGATGTCTGGTTAGTGATCCCCCCTGTGATTGCTCTTTTTCTCAGGATTGCTTTGGCTTTCGGGTCTTTTGTTTTTCCAAATGAAAGTGAGATTTTTTTTTTTCCAAGCTCTGTGAAGAAAACTCTTCTTGGGGATTTTGATTTGGGATTGCTATTAAATCTGTACACTAGTTGGGGTAGATGGACATTTTTTTTTTGTCTATTTATTGTGTTTACACATGCATGGTAGAGGTCGGAGGTTTGAGGGTGCATCTATGATTCCTCAAGTTCCTTTTTCAGGGTGTTAAAATTTTTGGTTGAGAGATCACTTGGTGTCCTTTGGGTTAGGTTTGTTCCAGGTATTTTATTTTTTGAGGCTATTCTTGTGAGTGGTAAGGTCTCCCTTGTAGTCCTTCTTCAGTTGCTTTGTTGTGTAAAGAAAGGCTACTGATTTTTTCTAGATTACTATGTGTATCCTGCCCTTTACCAAAAGACTCAGTAATCACTATCTCAATATGTGAGCTTGTATTCTGCGTGTAGTTCTAGCACTACTATATACAGACAATATACTCATGTCTATCAAATATGGCGATAGTCCTGATTTCCTCCTTTTTCCAATTAGAACTCCTTTAATTTCCTATTCTTGCCTTATTGCCCTTGCAAGGTTTCCAGCACTATATTGAAGAGGATAGTGCGTGACGGGGCAGCCTTCCGAGTTCTACCACCAGGGATCTTTCTAAGTCATATTCTACTCGCACTTAGGATGATTACTGGTCTCGTGGGTCCTGTATATGGCTTATAATGATCTATCTATATAGTGTTCTCATCACGAACTGAATCCTCTCAGAGGCCATCTCTCCAAGTTTAAGACATCAAGGATGCGATTTTTGTCAAAGGCCGTCCTTCCACACTCATCTTACATTGCATATGATGGTGTGTGTTTTTTGTCCTATGTCGCATTGATATGTTTTTTTGATTGTGATTTTATTATTTTCGTATGTTGACCATCCCTGCATCTCTAGGTAATGAATCCAACTTGTCAGGTGGATGATCTTTTCTTGATGTGAGTCTGTAATGCGATTTGCAGAATCCTGTTTAAGAATTTTGGCATCTGGTTTCATTAGGGAGATGGGTCTGATAGTTCTCCTTTTTGCGTTGTATCTTTGCCTGGTTTTGAGTAGAGCGTAATGCTTGGCCTCATAGAAGGAATTCGGGAGAAGTCCATCCGTTTGTTATCCTTCAAACAATTTAAGTAGTAATGGTTGTAATGTCTTTTCGAAATATTTTATAAAATTCTGCCTGGAAACCATCCGGGCCTGGGCATTGTTTGGTTGGGAGGCTACTGTATTACATCTCGATTTCTTCCTGTACTATTGGTCTGTTTAGGCTGTCAATCTCTTCTTGGTTGAGCTTTGGTGATTCCCAGGATGTTCAGATATTCATACCATTCTTCTAGGTGGTTTTCAATTAGTAGATATAAGTTTTTGAAGTAGTCCCGTATGAGTCTGGATTTTTCATTGTCTGTTGTGATGTTTCCCCTTCATCACTGATTCTGTTGATTGGAGTTGTTGCCCTCTTTCTTCTTTTGGTTTAACTGGGCTAGAGGTCTGTCTATCTATCTTGTTTATCTCTCAAAGAACCAGCTTTTGGATTCATTGATTTTGTAGTTTTCTTTGTTTCCTATTTCATTGATCTCTCGCTCTGATTTTTGGTTATTTCTTCTTGTCTGCTCCGTTTAGGGTTCATTTGTTGTTGTTTCTCAAGTATTTTTAGCTGCAGTGTTTAGGTCATTCACTTTGTGTTCTTTCGTTTTTTTTAATGTAGGCACTAGAGCTATAAAACTTCCCTCTAGGACTTGCTTTTAAAGTGTCCCATAGATTTTGTGTTGTTTTATCATTGTCATTCAGTTCCAGGAATGTTTTTATTTCTTTCTTTATTTCTTCCTGACCACTCATTATTCAGAGAGTGTTGTTTTAGTCTCCATGTGTTCCTGTAGGATGTAGGGTTTATTCTGGTGTTGATATTGAGTTTTTATTGCACTGTGTGGTCTGATAGAATGCATGAGATTATGTCAATCTTTATATATGTGGTGATTTTTTTTCCCTGTGTCCCAGTAGATGGTCTATTTTTGGAGAATGTCCATAGGTGCTGAGTAGAAAGTGTGTATTCTCTGGTGTTTTGGGTGAAATATTCGATAGATGTTCTGTGAGGTCCATTTTGGTGTATGTGTCATTAAGTTCGGATGTCTCTCTGTTTATGTCCTTTGTCCTGTTGACCTGTCTAGGGGACTTAATGGGGTATTGAAAGTCCCCTAGTATTAGTGTGCTGGGGTTAACTGTGCCTTGAGATCCTGAAGAATTGTCTTATAAAGTGTTGGTGCACCGGTGTTTGGTGCATAATATTTTATTGTGAAATCTTCATCGTCAATTGTTCCTTTAATAAGATGTAGTGGCCTCTTTGTCTCTTTTGATTTCTTTTGCTTGAAGTCTATTTTGTCTGATATAGAATAGCCACACTGCTTTCTTTTGGTACCCATTTGCTTGGAATACTTTCTTCCTCCATCCCTTCACCTTAATATGGTGCCTATCATTGAAATTGAGATGGGGTTTCTTGTAGACAGCAATATAGATGGGTTTTTGTTTCCTAATCCATTCTCCCAGTCTATGCCTTTTGATTGGGGAGTTTAGCCCATTAATATTTAAGGTTATAAAAAAAAAAAAAAAAAAAAAAAAAAAAAAAAAAAAAAAAAAAAAAAAAAAAAAAAAAAAAAAAAAAAAAAAAAAAAAGAGGTCCCTATTGTATAAATAATGGCATCCAAGCAAACTGCACAATAAATATCACTTCTTTATTCATCAGTTGCAAATGGGAGTCATATGCTTCAGCCATAGGTAATGGATTGTGAGAACTGATTAAGCTGCTAGGAATTCTATAAGCTGTTCCAGAAACATTGGTAGCTCATCATTAGTCATGGGAACAAGACTGGACTCTGGCTTGCTGCCCTCTTCCAGAAAACAATGCACAGATGAGAGTATGTCACTATTTCCAGGGTGTAAATACTTGTACAACCATAGCTGATTTGGGGCTGCTAATATGAAACCATAAAGTACATATAGGTAGATGGAATCTCCTTTTGCTGATAATCATCTATGGCTGATGGGAGCTGTTGAAACTTTAACATTTTCCATAGTTTTAAACAAAAGTTTGAAAATGAATCATGCTTTTGTGAGTAAAGTGGAGGTAGACTGAATGGACCTTCTGTGTTTGTATTGGCTATTTTTTTCTTTCAGAGCTTGGAACATATTAACAAATTGACATTCAAGGCTTTGTTAATATCTGAGCTTGGTAATATGGGTTAACCACTACCCTGGAGATAGACCACAAAAGAGATTGTGATTGTTTTAGAGGCAATCTGACTGACTGGTCTTATGCCTTATTTCACTTGTAGCTCTTTGTTGGACTTCTTTCATCTCTGGATACCTGAAAGGGCCCAATTCTATTTAATGGAAATGCTATCTGTGTATAAATTTAAACTATGTTATTGAGTTTTGTGCATTTCCTATAATGGATCTTAATCAAAGTTAGACCCTCCTAATATATTTCATGCATTATGTCATATATGTTAAGTCCTATATGATGAAGCATTTGTACCCAGATGCCTCTTATTGGAAGTTAATCCACAGGATTCTAGTCAGCCTCTCCAGAGTCACTCTCCCTCACCCAGCAGTGTTCAGTTGCCTATAGTTCTTTGGCTAGGGTTGGGAACTGCTACCCATTTTCCTCATTCTATTCTGGGTATTTGTCTGATTGAGTTAGCATGGGCCTTGTGCCTACTGTCACCATCGTTGCAAGCTCATATGAACAATATTCCAGGGGACAGAAAGTCTGTTTCCTTATGTTCAACCTTGGTTCTTATACTCTTTATGCCCTCTCTTCCATAAATGGTCCCTGAGCCATGGGTTGGTAATGTAGGAGTCTTATCCAGAGACATGACATTAGCAGTTTCTGTCCTTTAAAAGTTAGCCAGTTGTGGCATTCTGTGTGAATCACACTTTGCCCTATGTGGAAGCTTTGCTGGTGAGAGCTGAGGGATGTTAGTATTCTCTCTCAATAGGTATGGCTATATGTAATAGATACACACTAGACTAGGCTTATCCACAGTTGACCATAGATCAAGGAAGCAATCAAAGGGTCCCTGGGGAGCAATCTTTTAGGACTAGGATCTTTGAGAACACTGTATATATAAATCACAGAAGACCTCACCAATAAGAGCCTAATTGGATCAGAGTTCCAGGCCCATTTCTGTAATAGCTTTGCCATGGTTCAGGGAGCATAACTCCAGATAGTCACTGAGGCATTACTGACTCTGTTAACAGAACCGACAGAGGGAAGAAAAGGCAAGTGAATCACAAGGCCTACTCAACATGCAATCCTGACAGGTTAAATGAGTTGGGTGCACAAGTATGGCTGAGTGTACGGATAGTGATTCCATTAGAAGGAAACATAATGAATGTTTTTTTTTTTCCTTTTTCATATATTTAAGCCTTAATACCCAATGTAATGGGCTTAGGAATTAGGGTCTTTGGAAGGCAACTGGAGCTATCTGAGGTAATGTGAGTGGGATGAGTACTGCTGGCAAGCCAGAAAGGGCTTCTGATAAAATACGCCTTAATGCCACGTCAATCACTGGACAGCCCTAACTCCATTTTTGTGAAAAGTACATTTATGTTGTGTAAGGTACTCAAACAATGCTATTTTGCTGTAGTAGGAACAGACAGAACATGAATAGAATACCTGGATTGTTAGAGGGCTCTGGGGGACACAAAGTATGCCTAGAACATGGGGGGACTTTAGTGACAGCCTCTGAGGAGTAAAGTAATGGAGAGAAGAAGTCAGGAAATTTCTCTGAATAAGGGTGATTAGAGCAGAGGCAAAGCAATAGGCAGGTGATAGCTTTGACACTGAAGTTTCTTTTTTTGTTTTTGACACTGAAGTTTTTTAAAGAAAGACACTGACTAGCAACTTGAGAGATTAACTGGACTGCTTTGTAAATGTAACACAATGAAACACTCCATGAAACTGAGATTCCAAGAAGAAAGTTTATCTTTGGATGGTCAGGGGCTGAGATATTCCATCCTAGGGCTAATGAAGGTTTAGGGCCTTAGACCCTCCACTGGTTGAAATATGCAGTTTTGGATGTTTGCAACCAGCTCTGGAGAGCCAGTAGGCAGATCCCACCTGGTGCAGTTTTCTTATGGGTTCCACCCTCCCAGTGCATGCATGAGGCTGATCTCTACTCCTCCATGATGAGAGCCCCCAACTTCTCTGCTCAAGCAGCATTTCAGACTCGCTACTCCTTAGCTCTGGAAAATCTGAAGCCCCTCCTTTGACTTCATATGGTACAGGGCCCAGTGGACTCAAGCATGCTAGATTGATACCTGTTTTGGGACCCTGGGGGGGGCGCTCCTGATTAGCTGGGTGAGAACAAGCTGGTCCAATACAAAATCAGAATTGAGAACTTGAAGCCTAGAACAACCAGCATTTCATACCTAATAAAACAACGAAGATAAAAAAGAATACAAGCAAAGTCAACTTTCAATTCAACAAAGAATACTTGAGTTTTATATCAGAATCACAAAAATAAAGCTGAAAGAAATCCACAGGCCAAAATCACAACAACAGCAACAACAAAAACAATAAAATGAAAAACCCAAATAATATGTCTCTGCTAAATATTACCAGTCCTGTAGAAGAGTCCTACAATTTCTTCAACATTTGCATGCAAGGAGCTGTCACTCCTGTGATAACATCTGGGACACAGAACTTAAAAGAACTATCATATACATGATCAAAGAATTTGAGGAATTTAAATAACACAAAAAAATCAAAGAACTAGAAGAAGATAGAGATAATCTAAAAGAAGACAGGGATAAACTTCTGTTTGACTTCACAAGAGATAGAAATACTGAAGAAAACTCAGGATGAAATGAAAAAGGAAGTGGAACACTCAATAAGCCATCTGGAATGGATAGGAGAAAACCTCAGTAACAGAATGAATTAGTAGAAAATAGAATATGAAGACTGGAAAATAAAGTGGAAATATTGGACTTCTCAAGCAAAGATTATCATAAATTATCACTTATTGTTATGTACTCATAAATCATCACTTATTGTTAAAAAATAAAAAAAAAACAGAGAAAGATGCAGGAAAGTTATGGTAGAATGCATGATCTAGGATGGGCTGGGGTGGGGTGGGGGGGAAGGGAAAGGGATATATGCCTGAACCGAATTGGAAAATGATGTGTGAAATACACAAAGCATCAATAAAAAATGAAAATTAAAAAAAACACAGGAATCAAATATTCAGGAATTGTGGGACACCATGAAAAGACCAAACCTATGCATCATAGGTGAAGAGGAGGAGAAGAATCTCAAGATAATGGTGTTGATCAGCTCTTCAAAATGATTTTAGAGAAAAATTTCTCCAAATTAAGGAAAGATATACCCAAACAAATACAAAAAGTACATAGAGCACCAAATAGACAGGACCTGAAAAGGAATTCCCAGCATCATATCAAAGTAAAAACTCTAGATATTAAAAATAAAGATATGCCAACCTAGAATACTTGACCCAGCAAAAATGTTTATTTAAAAAGCAGAGAGAGTGGACTGTTTTACTTCTCATCCACCTGTATCCCTTTTCTAAGCCTAGGGAACAACCTGCGGAAGAGGGGGCGTGGTAGAATGTAAAGGCTCCGATTGGGGTGAATGGTGAAACTACAGTGATGTATTCTGGACACTCATTTGATCAACTTGATTGAACAAACAACATGTCACCCCCCCACTGGATGGTGGGGCTGTGGGGGTTTGGACACAACAGCCTGTAGATTGGTTTTGCACGAAGGATGCTTGTACTCATGGATTATCACTTATAGCTAAAAAAGGAAAAAAAAAAAACAGAGAAAGATGCAAGACAGTTATGGCAGAATACATGATCTGGGATGGGGGTGGGGTGGGGGGGGGAGGGAAAGGGAAAAATGCCTGATCTGAATTGGAAAATGATGTACGAAATGCACAAAGCATCAATAAAAAAATTAAATTAAAAAAAAAGTTGAAGTAGAAAGAAAAATATTTCATGACATAAATGAGCTGAAAGGATTCGTGTGCAGAAAGCCCTTCAGAGAACACTTGACATAATACAAAGAGGGGAAGAATGGAACAATGATACTCAAAGGCAATAAACAGTAGTTAATGAAGGTATAACCGTGGATATACAAACCAGACCAAAAAGGCAAAAATGCAAAAATTAGTAATTTTAAATATCAATGGACTGAACTGCCCAATCAAGAAACATAGATGAGTAGAATGGATTAAGAAACAAAATAGACCTTTTGTTGTCTGCAGGAAACCCATTTCAACTTCAAAGACAGACACTATCTTAAGGTGAATGGGTGGGAAAAAAATACTTCAAGCAATGACACTAAGAAGCAAGCAGGAGTTGCTATTCTAATATCAGACAAAATAGGCTTCAAATTAAAACTAGTCAGAAGAGATGAAGACTGTGACTTCATTCTTAACAAAGGAACAATTAACCAAGAAGATATCACTATCATGGATATATGCATACCAAACTCTGGCACACTGAACTTGATAAATGCAATTCTTTTCTGAATTTTTTAAATTTACTTATTTTTATGTGTATGAGTGTATTGTCTGCATGTAGGTTGGTGCACTCATGTCGTGCAATGCTGCGGAGGCCAGAAGAGGTTGTTGGATTCCCCTGGAACTGGAGTCAAAGACGGTTCTTAGCCACCATGTTCATGCTGAGAATTGAACCTGGGTCCTCTGCAAGGGCAGTCAGCACTCTTAACTGCTGAGCCATCTCTCCAGCCCCCATAAATGCAATTCTGCAGGACTTTAAGGCACAGATTAATCCCAACACACAATTAGAAGAGGACTTTAATACCCCACTGTGTCCATTAGACAGGTCAAATGTACAAAGAATAAACAGAGAGACTTCTGAACTGAATAATATAATACAACAAATGGACCTAACAGAAATTTACTTAACATTCCTCCCAAGCACAAAGAATATACTTTGTATTCAATATCCCATGGAACTTTCTTCAAAATCAAGCACATACTGGGCTCAGAACAAAACAAACCTCAACGAACACAAAAAATTGAAATAATTCCATGCATTCTATCAAACCACAGTGCAATAAAGCTTAATATCAACAACGGAAGAAGCCCATAACATATAATGAAAATGAAATAGTAATACAAAACCTCCCAACTAAAAAAAAGCCCAGGCTCAGATGGATTTAAGGCAGAATTCTAACAGACATTTAAACAGGACCTACAACTAATACTACTTAAGTTATTCAAAAGGATAGAAACAGAGGGAAATCTCCAACATTCCTCCTATGAAACCAGTATCATTGTAATAGAAAAACCAGGAAAAGATGCAATCAAAAAAGAAAACTATAGACCCATATCCTTAAGGAATAAAGATGCAAAAATTCTCAACAAAATACTTGCAAACTGCACATAGGCACACATCAAAAAAGCTCATCCACTATGATCATGTCTGATTTATTCCAAAGATACAGAGATGGTTCAACATACATAAATCAATATGAGTCATAAATCATTTAAATGGACTCAAAGACAAAAACCACATGGTCATCTCAATTGATGCAGAATAGGTCTTCGATGAAATCTTCGATGAAATGTAACATGCCTCTATGTTTAAAGTCATAGAGGGAATTGGACTGGTGAGAATATACCTCAATTTAACTAAAGCTATATACAACAAGCCTACAGCCAACATCATTCTAAATGGAGAAAAATTAGAAGCATTCCACTTCAAGTCAGGAACCTGGCCAGGCTGCCCACTTTTCCACTACTTTTTAATATAGTGCTTGAAACTCTTTCTAGAGCAAATTAGACAAGAGAAGGAAATTAAAGGAGTACTAATTGGAAAAGAAGAGGTCAAACCATCCCTTTTCATAGATCATATAATATTATACATAAGGGATGCTAAAAATTCCAGCAGAAAACTCCTAGAAACGATTAACAGTTTCAGTAAAGTGTCAAGTTAACAAAATTAATCAACAAAACACAGTAGCCTTTCTACATGGCACTACAAAAAAAATAGCCTCAAAAATTAACATTTATCAGAAAAACTTGACCAAAATATTAAAGATTTCTATAATAAAAATTTTGAATCTTGGAAGAAGAAGCTCGAGGAAGACACCTGAAGACAGAAGGACCTGCCATGTTCATGGATTGGAAGAATTAATACAATAAAAGTGACCATCCTACCCTAAGTAATATATAGATTCAATGTAATCCCAATCAAAATCCTCATGAATTTCTTCACAGAATTAGAAAAAGACATCCTAAAATTCATATGGAAAAAGAAAAGACACTGGTTAGCCAAAGCAAATGTGAATAAAAGAGTAATGCAGGTGGGATTACTATACCAGATTTCAAATTATATTATACCGCTCTAGTCATAAAAATAGCATGGTACTGAAACAAAAATAGAAGCGTAGATAAATGGAACAAAATTGAAGGTCCAAAATTGAGTGTATGCAATTTCAGCCACATGATATTTGACAAAAGGGCCAAGAACACTCAAAGGAGTAAAAGCAGCATCTTCAATAAATGGTACCTGCCAAACTGGTTCACCACTTATAGCATGAAACTAAACCCCTACCTTTCATCTTTTATAAAAATCAACTTTAAATGGATCAAAAACCCCAATCTGAAACCTGAAAATGTTAGAAGAAAACATTGGCAGTAACATACAAAACAGAGGTATAGAAAAAGACTTTCTAAATCAGACAGTACTTGCACAGGATATAAGGTCAACAATTAACTAGTGGGACCTAATTAAACTAAAAAGCTTCTGTACAGCAAGGGAAATAATCAGAGTGGGAGGAAATCTTCACCAGTGACACATCTGACAGAAGTTTAACATCCAGAGTATATAAATTACTCATAAAACAAACAACCAAGAAAGTAAATGACCCAATAAAAGATGGACTGAAAATCTGAACAGAGAATTCTCAAGAGAAAAACTATAGATGGCTAAGAAGCATCTTAAAAAGTGTTCAACATCTTCAATAAATGAGGAAATACAAACAAAAAGCACTTAATTTTATCTTACCCGGGTAAGACTGGTTATGATACCAAATGCTAGAGAGGTTGTGTGAAAGAGCACTCATTCACTGCTGGTGGGATTGCAAACTCAAGCAGTGTGGAGAACTCTTAAAAGACTAAAAATGAACCTACCAATCATACCACTCCTGGATATATAGCTAATGCATTCATCCTTTATCAGAGATATGTGCACATCCAAGTTTAATGCTGCTCTTTTCACAATAGTGAAGAACTTTAAGCAACCTAAGTGTCTCTCAACTGATGAATAGATAATGAAAATGTGGTATATTTACACAATGAAGAGTTATGCAGTGGTAAAGAAATACATCATGAAATTTGCAGGTAAATGGATGGAACTAGAAGATGTTATGGTAAGTGAAGTAACACAGATTCAGAAAAACAAATGGCTTTTTTTTTGTCCCTAATTTGTAGTTCCTAGCAGCAAATCCTTATATGTAAGTATATACCCTGACATATTTCCAGGAACCAGGTAAATGAAAAGGAACCAGGAAGGTAAAGGGAAAGAGGAAACCTGAGACTAGTAGATGACAGGTGTTATGAAGTGAGGAATGGATAAAATCAGGCTATCTAACTAGGAAAGATCAGGAAGGGTTATAGAAGGAAGAAGGGGAGGAATAAAGGGCCAAAATGATGCCCAAGGAAGTGGGGCCACAGGAGCTTGGCAGTGTTAAGGGAGAAATGGGGATACTTTAAATGGAGATGTCATGGAAGGAGGGATAGACAGGTAAAAGAAGAGAAAGATAAGTAATGCCTTGCTAGGGTAAAGAAAAACCCGAGATAGGAGCTGGAGAGATTGCCTAGAGGTTAAGAGCGCCGACCACTCTTACAGAGGACCTGGGTACGATCCCCAGCACCTACATGGCAGCCAAGAACCGTCTGAAACTCCAATTTCAGGAGAACTCCAGTTCCAGGGCAATCTGACACCCTCTTCTGACCTCCGCGACATTGCAGGACACGGGCGCACAAACCTGCATGCAGACAGTACATTCATACACATACAGAAATAAATAAAATTAAAAAAAGACACACACAAAAAACCCTGAGATAATCATATTAATTTAACAAAATCTTGAGAGAATGCACAGACAATACCTATACATGTGTCCATATGCAAAGATGAAGGCTGCATATCAGGAAATAGTATCAGATAGGAGAAACCATACTTTGATTCCTCGGCCAGGGTAGATCATGAGACTCCCAAAACTATAAAGGCTATTACCAAAGCCCTATATTGTCTCCCAGACCCTATTTCTGAAGACAGAACATACTTCAGAGAGTGTATCTTGAGCGATTAGGCTGGATCTGACCTCAAAGCCACCAACCCTGAGAGCTAGCTCTTATTGCTTTGGAGAGCTCTATACAAGCCACTAAGGGAAAATATCAATAGATTGTCCAACAGCCTCATGACCAAATATCCATGTCAATGACCAGAAAGAACAGCATATGACATAGATGCAACAGGGACACTTGTATTCTGTGGGAAACCAATGGCTAATCAATTAGACTTAAAGCCCATTCAGGGGAAGAAAACTCATGGGTGGTATTGTTAACACAGATAGATGCACACATCTGGAGAAGTCATAGATCTTATAGACAATTCCACCATGTAAACACATTCCTGGGCTAAGGTAATATTTTACTAACTACAAAAGAAGTATCCTTATATTTACAGACAAACATCCCAGACACCACTCAGAAAAGAAGCTTCTTTTGCTCCAGATTAGAATAATGATGAACAACACCACTGGACACAGACAGACATGGTCTGTGAATGGCACCTGCTGAGGTGAAACATCTACAATGCAACCTCTACACACAAGCATCATAGAACATTGACCACGAAGGCATTAACTCCCTCTTAACTTTTGTTAAGGAAGCTCCTCCATGCATCAGGAGATCAGGAACTCAAAACTGCCTGAATGGCCAATCCATGAAGATTAGGAGTGTACAGAGTGTGATTCCATGGACAGGCTGCCTATATTCAGCTTCACTCACCCAGGGCTCAGGCAACATTGTAGAAGAGGGGTCAGAAAGATTGGAAGAGCCAGGGAGGTGATTTAAGACCAAAGGGAAATGAATCATAGGAGCTCCTGGGACGCTGTTCATATGAACCTGCAGCACAGGGCCCCTGCAAGCTCAGCTGAACAAAATCTCAGCACAGAACCGTAGAAATGGGTATATTGGCAGCAGATGGTGGTCAGGTGAGGACGACCTGGACTTCTTTCTAAAGACACTGGATAGGGTAATTAGAGCTCAAGGGAGGAGTCAGCACTGAGGAGTTAGTGGGGAAAGCAATTTGGCACAATGGACTCTAGGAGGAATGACAGAATGCGTGAACTGGGGGGAAGGAGTGGTGGATACTGCCAAGGCAAAGAGGGTATAATGGCAATTACGACTGACTGGAAAATCAGGCATGAAACATAAACACTCAATAAAGAACTAAACAGAACAACAAAACAGAAGCATCCACTATTCTTATTGTGTATTTTCTGGCCCCATGCTTATATTATTTTACAACTCCCACAGAGGTCTATCGAAGGTTCCTTAGCAGATGGGATAAACATCTAAAATTACCTAAAAGTTTAAGAAACTAACATCTTATAGTTTCACAGTAACAAAATGAATAAAAAGATATCCTTCATATATCAAACTACAACCCGGGGAAAAATAAAATATGGATTTTTTTTTTGCTTTGAAATTCTGTGTGATCTTGTGTCAGTCAATTCCCCATAACGTTTGCTTCCACTCATTGGTCCCTGACTCTGGACCACCTGACTTAGAAAATACGTAGTCATGGTATGTAGATTTTGAAAGGTACTCATAAGTCATTGAAAATGAGAATGGCAATCATACACACAGACAAATCCTGTCTGCACCATGAAACTATTAGTCAAAAGTGACATGAATTTGAGACAAAGAGAGCACCTGACACTTCAAGTTACATATTTTGGCCCCAGGAATCTTGAGCAGGAATTGGGAAGTCAGAGCCCTACAGAGTTAAAGAAATCCCAGCAAAAAACGCAGCTTTACCATTAAAATGTGAATCCCTAAACGTGTTTTGGAATTAACCTACAGTTTATTTTCAGAGGTCATAATTTCGGTATATGTGTGGCATATATATATATATATATATATATATATATATATATACATATTTTAGAGCAATATAAATTAAAAGGAACAACAACAACAAAAGACTGGATCAAAGAACTGACTGAAACAGTAAATGTCTGCCCCAAACAATAAGCTTCTGTATAAAAACAAAAAAAACAACAACAAAAAAAAAAACGGAGGAAAAAAATGCATGATGTGTATGGCAGAGTGCATGAGCTCTGTCAGGGTGTGGGACAAGGAAGTGGGAATGGGTCTAAATTTGAATAAGAAATGTTGTATGAATGGCACAAAACCTCAATTAAAAATGAATAAGAAATAATGAAGAGGGACAAAAAACAAAAACACAAACAAGAAAACAGGCAAATACAAACTACAGATGTTATTTCAGTAACAAACTACTCAGAAATGTGAATGATAAAATTAAAGGAGAGCTTCTTTGAAGTAAATTCTTAAAATAAAGTAGCTGGTTTCAGAAAAAAAATGCATATTGAGGTATGAATTGCCAACTACTGCCACTAACAAAAGATTCACTGATGAATTTAATTCTATCTTTAAATTTTGAGTGCAAATAAATATAGATGTTACTGTAGTTTCACTTGACAAATATGAATAAAATCAGCTCCCAAATAAAATAGTACAGTCACAGATTTTATGATCTGAAGATCGTATTCCAAATGTTAGATTCTAGAAGGTATAAAATCAATGTTCCAGAATAGAAGAAAGCCAATTCTAAAATAGGGATTGCTATACCAGGTCGAACAAATGGATTTTTGTGCACGTAAGTGCATCAAAGTAAAGTGTAAATCAGAAGCAAAACCTGACACACAGAACACTACTGATTTCACTGGGCTTGCTATCATTCTAAGGCAGATTTTATGCATTTTACAATAGTTTCTTCTAAGGTTAAGTAAAGTAAAATGATTTCAGATTTAAACGTTTTTTTTTTTTTTTTAAATAATGGACCTGCAATTTTCAGAGATAGGAAATTTCTTCAGTGACCTCTTCCTTTGCCTTGTATAGACTTATATAGACTTATATAGACTTGTATAGACTTATATGGACATGTAGACTTATATAGACTTTTATAGACTATGTAGCCTTATATAGACTCCTAGCTCCCCAAAGGCTGTCCCTAACTTTAATGAACTTTTTGATAAAACTGCCAATGTTAAATTGTTAATTAGCCAACATACAGGATGAAAAAGCCATTAAAGGTCAAATAATATTATTGCCAAAATTAATTTACCTCTTTAATTACAGCTATAATAGATTTTGAGTTAACATACTTTTGTGATTAAACATATTGAATTCCTATTAAAAGTAAAACACTTTTAATGAGCACTGGGTATCAGTGATGGAGATATGATTCAGCAGTCAAGAGCAGTAGTTGCCCTTGCAGAAGTCCTGGGTTCAATTCCCAGAACCCACATGGAAGCCAAAAATGGCCTGTAATTCCAGTGCCAGGGTATCTGTGTCCATTTCTGACCTCCATGGGCACTGCATGACATGTGTGCACTTAGACACATGCAAGAAATACAGATGTACATATAAAATAAAAATAATAAATACCAAGAAACACTGAATATAAAACTATTTTATTTAAGAGGCAGAGATAATCACAATTAATAATGATTAGTTCATCAGTTTATTTACTTTACCTTTACAACTTGATTTCAGTGTATCTTCAGTACTAAAAATATGTTTCACAGGGGAATAAATGTCAAAGGATCAAAAACTGCAATTATGTCCATTACTGATTTAGATTTCACTGTCAAATGTTTACACAGTTTAAATGAATGTAAAAAAATCCATTTAGTGTTATTGAAATGGCATTTTTCCAAAGGGTAATTCTCTTTAATAGCTTGCTTGAAATCTATTATGAATGCTTTAATAACCCTTCACTATCCCAGTGCTTTTCATCCATGTTGCTGCTATAAGGCAACTTTCTGACATACTTTTTCTAATGATTTTCTAATTTTTTGTTTTTTTTGTTTATTATATATGAAAATTTATAGTATCTGTATTACCATATAAGTGTTTATAATCCTGTAATTATTAAACTATTAATGTATATTTTCTGTGATTAAATTTTTATTATTGATTCCTTCTTGAAAATATACTTATCATATGCATCAATCTATAAAATTTAAAGTGAGTAAAATTTCTTTTCTGTAATTCAATGTTTAAATACTGTGATATCAAGTTGATAAGAATCTTTTTCTTATTGTGAAACGGATATATAGTAAACATTTTTTTTATTTTGTTGCATAATTAAAGCTATAATAGGCTCTGATATACATGCACATGGGAAATGATTATTACAGAGTAATAAATTAAACTGTTATTTCACTTCCTTTTGTGTATGTGTAAGAAAGAATACTAGCCACTTCTCTATTGGCAAATGTGGTGTAGAATAAAATATTATCCACTGTAGTCTTCATTTTACAGATTACATTCTAGGTCTGTTCATGCTACATAATAATACCTTATTATAGTAAGTGGATCATGGTAAGAAGTGCCTTGCCAATATATAGCTGTCATTTTCTTTTGATACTTCAAAGAGACTGGTTATCAGGAATTTCAAATCCCATTTCATATCATTGATTTTAATTAAATTTGATGATAGATATTAAGTGGCCTTCTGTAAAATGTCACTGGTTTGCAAATTCAAATGATTTTTTTCAGCAGTAGAGAATATTTTTTAATTAGAAAAACCTTCCTCAAAATTGTAGTGAATGAAAAATGTCACTATGCCGGCACCAGAGGTTAGAAAATGACTACATTCCTGTCCACTTCATTGTTTACTTTCATGTACCAAGAGCCCTAGAAGCATCTATATGGATATGTGGGGTCCCAAGGACACAAAGAAAATTCACTGTCCAGGACGGTTTGGATTACTTTCATAAATTAATGCATTTTTTTGTGGATCAAAGGTTCAAACAAAAGTCATTTATTAATATCATCCATACTGGTCCCCCCAAAAGTATATTGCAGGACACACACTGGCTTCTGTGCTCCAAAGCATGTTCAGGTTGTTGACAAGTTGGAGTTACAGACAGTTTTTACCCATTATTATGTGGGTGTTGGGAATTGAACACAGGTCCTCTGCAAGAGCAGCCAGTGCTTTTAACCACTGAGCAATCTCTCCAGCCCCATCAGTAATAGACTTTGTATTTTATGTTAGGATTCTGTTTTTGTGATAAGATAATTTTGAAGGTAAACAAATGAAGCATATTTGAGAGTGTTTGCTGAAATATTTTGAAAATTTTACATCATTAGAAATTTTTTCAGTAGTGATAGATGAGAAATACAATGAACCATGCTGGTACTAACTAACTAGAGTAGCATGTTTGATGTAAAATTTTTTTTTTTTTTTTTTTTTTTGTCTTTTTGAGACAGGGTCTCCCTGTAGTCCCATCTGTCCTGGAACTCACTCTGTAGACCAGGCTGGCCTTGAACTCACAAAGATCTGCCTGCCTCTGTCTCCCAAATTCTAGGATTAAAGGTGTGCGCCACCACACCCAGCTGATGTAAAAATTTCAATAGAGGATCTGGAGGAGGTAAGGGCACTGGCTGCTCTTCCAAAGGACCAGGTTCAGTTCCCAGCACTCACATGGCAGCTGTTCTAGTTTCTCTTCAATTGCTATGACAAAACCCCCTGACCAATTCCAACTTGGGGAGGAAAGTGTTTATTTGGCTCATATGTCCTCGGTCACAGTTTATCACTAAGGGAGCCCACCATAGGAACTCAGGGCAGGAACTTGGAGGCAGGACCCGAAGCACAGGCCATGGAGGAATGCTGCTTACTGGCTTGGTTCCTTGGCCTATTCCAAGCCTGCTTTCTTATACTGTGCATAACAACCTGCCTGGGGTGGCACCACCCACAGTGGGCTGGGCCCTCCCACATTGCTCAACAATCAAGACAATTCTCCACAGCTGTGGCCACAGTCCAGTCCAATGGAGCCAATTCCCCAGTTGAAGCTCCCTCAACCCAGGTGTGTCAAGTTGACGCTAAAGCTGTGCAGCAGAGCAGCTAACAACTGTTCTTAATCCCAGTTCCAACAATCTCCAACAACCTCTTCTGGCCTCCATGGGCATTGCACATGTGGGTACACTTACAGAAATGAAGGCCAAATATTCATTTCCATAAAATAAAATAAAATTTAAAAATCATCATAAAAATTAAATGGAATCAGAAAAAAAAATTTGTAGTCACTAAAACCCAACCAGAAAGATGTTTTCATTACTAGATGATGATTATCATGTCTGTCTTCTTCAGAAGGGGTAACAGCATTGACCCAGTATTCAAGGAGCCCTGGCTTTACTACTGTTAAGGGGCACAGTACAAAGCCAAGCCTAAACTGTTAAGTCTGTCCATTTAAGTTAAGGTCCCAGACACTGGGTGCTTGTTGCCAATGGGGGAGCAGTTAGATGACAGACCATCTGAATTCCTCTGTGCTCTATGCTGATCAGACAGTTAAATATCACCTAAGAGAATGTCTCTCCAATTGTATTAAAACGTTTTCCTTTTTAAACTCTTATTTGTTAGAAGCTTTATAAAGTGAATTAAAATGGATTTGTCAACATGTTACACAGAAAGCCATTTAAAAGAAGCCAGAGTCAACTATCTAAAATCATTCTGTCCATTTGCTGTGCATGCTCTGAACATGCATTTTTCTGCCTCAATGCACCAGGAACCTGGATTTGAGGAATGCCATCATGTGAAAATGAGTTGAATGAAGCCTCGCTTCCATGATTACCAAAACAAATCCCTAAGAACCAGTGCGGGGTATGGTATGAAATGCAGTTGATAATAACTACTGGTGGATTCTGTGTTTTCTAATTCGGTGGCTGACTATAATTTATTTGATACCCCAAATCAACATTATTCATTGCTTTTCTTCATTTTACGTGAACATGCACACAACAGGACAATGTGAGTCACCCAATGCCCTCTGTATAACAAAGTGTTTTCCAGGGTCCCTAAGTACTAGCAGCCTAATGATACACTTGTGGAGAATAGATGTATTAGATACCTTTTCTTCTGGATGGACTTATAATGCTGGTGACTGTGAGTTCAATACTAGTGAATACACACACACACACACACACACAGGCACACATACATATATACACACAATGTCTTTAAATCAAAACACATCCAAACCAGCCTTTGCTTTGTAGATGGGATTATTACTTTAGGGTCTCAAGACCCAGGTTTATTTGCCCTTGAACAATGCTTCAGAAGCAGTGATTCACAAGGCTTAAGGGCCTTTAGATTTTGACATAGTAGTTATTTAGTTCATTGCACAAACATGAAACCCTCAATCTGAAAATGTCTGCAAGTATTTTTGGAGTATATTGTAAAAGAAAAATGGTTTCTAAATTTAGGCTTTCTTCCTATCACCAAAAATAAATCAGCCGGGCTTCTCTAGGCATAATTACAAAGCTGAGACATTTATTTTAGATTCCTTTTATAAAGTAAATATTTCAGTTATTTAAAATATAGAAAGGGTAGAAACTTTTAAAAACATAAAACAATGATATTGAGAAACATTGATCAAAGTGTTAAAGTACACAGTGTCACCTATCCTAGGATTATATGGACTGAGCCAACATTTACTTCAGCTTTTAAAGTAGTTCCCTTAGACTTAGGTTTCATAAATTATGAAAATAACAATTGACTTTACATTAGAACCACAAAGAGATCAGATAAGATTAGAATCTCTCAAGCTTTTGGCTGCCTGTATGACATATAAAGAAAATATTAGGCTTAATTAAATAGTTAACCATGCTTGTTAATTTGAAAAATAATAACACTTAGATATTGAAATTAATTGAATGTCCAATGACAATTTGGCATGTATATTAATGGATAGACAAATTATTTTTAACATTAAAGGAAAGCAATTAGTTAAAAAAAGGTTCATTGTACACATATGAACAAAACCTTTTCAGGACCTTTCCTTTTTAAATTTTGTCAGAACAAGCCTACGTAAAGCCTACAGTTTGGGTAAGGCACTGAATAACTGTCCTATACTCGACTTGTTGCTGCAGTCTGGAGAGATTTTCTTGGTGTATGTATGATAGCTGCAGCTGCCAAGGAGAAGGACCATAAGTCTGCAAGGACTCCGAGAAGCCAAACTCAGAAGAAATCCTCAGAGTAGTGACCACATCATGCAGAATCAATGAGGGGGAAAGGGTATGATCAGCTATCCCAAACAATGGTCCTTGAACCATGGGTGGGTGAGACTCTGAGGCTTCACATTTTTGTTGTTGTAAATTCCTTTATAGAATTTTTGTGTAATGCAAACAGAACATGTCAGTCTTAATCATCATTATATCCACTTCCCCACCGGCACCCTCCTACTGTCTTCCTGCCTTCGAGTTCACAATTCTATCATGTCATAGCTCTTATCATGTCAAGTTGGTGTCCCTAGAGAGTCCTCAGTGGAAATTTGTCTAGTGGTGTCTAGTTAGCCTAAGGAGAGTCCTTCCATTTAAGAAGGTCAGCTCTTCTTCACTCAACAGTAATCAGCTGCCAACTAAAATTAGGGCTGTGGCCCATTTCCGCAGTTATATGTTGGGTTTTTGTCTGCTTGATATTGTATGCATCTTATGCATGCTCACACGACTGCTGTAGGTACATGTGAGCAAACTCCTAGGAGCCTGAAGGGCTCTTATTTCCACATGGTCTTGCACCTCCTCCCTGGCTCTTACAATCTTTTTGTTCCTTCTTCTGCAATGGTCCCTGAGTTTTGGATAAGTGAAACTTAGTTTAGGAATCCTATCCACGGACCCCCATACTCTGCCGACTCTGACTCTCTATGCTTTGTCCCTTCTTGATCTTTTATGTTCTTCAGCCCCCGTCATAAGAGGGAGCTTCATTAATGAAAACTGAGAGATTCATTAGTGTCCTATACCTCTTGTTCTATGTCCTGCAAGCCTGAAGTGCAATGTGGATGTGTCACTTAGGCTTGGGCAATTCACAGATAATGTCTGAGTGTGACCAGTTTTGGTCCTATGTAATAGTCCCTGTCTGGTGCAAAAGAAGCATCTTCGATGAGTGGTGACTGGGATACTTGTTTGGGTGAGGGATAGTTTGCCTTTTTTTAAGGGAATGAAGCTAGATAGGCTGACCAGGCTCTAGTGGATCAATTCACATCAATAGAGAGACATCTGGGGACACAAACTTTACTTGATAAACGTTAATAAATATGACAGAATGCATGAGATATAGTGGGAGGTTTATGGGGGTTCTGCAAATCGGGAAGGGGATCCAAATATGATTAAGCTGTATTAAATGTGCATAAATTCAATAAATACATATTGATATAAAAATAAATATTGTTGAAAAATATAGGTATTTAAACATTACTAATTGTTATGGTAGGTTACTTTGGTATAGACACAGATTGCGAGTGCTTCATTAGTAGGATCGAAAGGCTATATATTATACTGTTTAAATACCTATATATCTAATTGCATGTGCTTCATTAGTAGGATTGAAAGGTTATGCCTGGACAAGCTGGCAGCTCATGAAAGAAAACAGCCAGAATTGACTAGAGACCAAGACAACAGCTCCAGAAAAAGTAGACTGTTTTGCTTCTCATCCACCTGTGCCCCCTTTCTAAGCCTAGGGAACAATCTGCGGAAGAGGGGGCGTGGTAGAATGTAAGGGCTGCGATTGGGGTGAATGGTAAAACTACAACAATATAGACTGGACACTCATTTGATCAACTTGATTGAACATACAAGCCCCCCCCTGCTGGATGGTGGGACCCATGAGCTGTGTGGGTTTGGGCACAATTGCTCGCAAATTGGTTTTACATGAAGGATGCTTGTACTCACAAATTATCACTTATTGTTAAAAAAAAATGAAAACAAAACAAAACAAAAAAAATCAGAAAGATGCAGAAAAGTTACGGCAGAATGCATGATCTGGGATGGGAAGGGGTGGGGTGGGGGGAAGGGAAGGGGATATATGCCTGAACTAAATTGGAAAACGATGTATGAAATACACAAAGCATCAATAAAAATAAAATAAAATAAAAAGAAAAATATATACGGGTGTCCTCAAGGACTCCTGAATTGCACTGGGTCATTTAAGGAAGAGTGATAAGTAAGAAGATATTTAGAAGAAATTTTCAAACATTTATGTGTATTTTTAAAAAGTATTTTATTTATCAATTTTAGTTTATGTGTTTGAGCATATTTCCTACATGTAGCTAGGTGCACCCATGCCATGCAATGTCCACCAAGGTCAGAAGTGGGTGTAGATTCTCCTGGAACTGGGGTTATGGATGGTTGTTACCTGCTATGTTGGTGCTGACAGTCAAACCTGGGTCCTCTGCATGAGCAGTTAGTGCCCTTAAACTTGGAACCATCTCTCCAGCTCAATTTATGTTCCTTAATAATACTTTGATTTCATTGTTAAAGATTCTTAATCTAGAATAATTTCTGGAATATAGCAGAATGTGCAAAGAAACCTAAAATGTCTAAAATGTGCTCTTTTCTGTTTTTATGAAACATTGATGCTCTTTGTCATTTTCAACTTTTCTCATATATTCCCGGTTGTTGATGTGTAGTTTGCAGCCAATCATGAGCTAATTTCTTCATCATATGTCATTAGAATATTAAATGCTCTAATTCCAATGGCATGCAAATACAAATCAATATAATTTTGCTTCATTTCTCTCCTAAAATATGCCATAGCAAAATCATCACATTCTATTCCTTTCCAACACATGGCTATGCCCTGTGATGACTTTCTGTAATGAGCCTAGTCAGGTGTCAGGATTGATGGAGAATACCTGCAAAATCTCAGCACCAAGGAGGTGGAAACAGGGATTTGAAGTTCAGGGATAGACTTGTCTACACAGCAAAGTGCAAGCCATCCTTGATGGCAGAAGATCTTAGCTCAAAAAGAAAAGCAGGGAAAAAAAAAAAACATCAAGAACAAGGAAGGAAGGAAGGAAGGAAGGAAGGAAGGAAGGAAGGAAGGAAGGAAGGAAGGAAGGAAGGAAGGAAGGAAAAGGCTAGTTAAGTATGCTTTAAATTTCTTGTTTTGTATTTCATTGACTTCTTCTGTATTCCCAGCCATGAGTCTCCTGGAATGTGGAATGGGAAGAAGGTACACGATGATCTCCTTTCTTCCCTTTCATGTACCTGGTGGGTGAAGGCATGTGAGGATTTAGAGCATGCTGTAATGGTCCCATCAATGCCTCAGCTTTCTGAGGAGAGACTGCAGGGGAAGAAATGTGAAAACACATTCCCTTTTGTTTGTTAATTTGGAAGGAAAGAAATTGTGTTTCTGTCTTCTCAGGACCAACCCAGAACTATGGTTGAGACCTTTCCAGCACTCTTTAGGGTGTTACTCAAGAACAGATCCTTACCACCAGATATTCTGTATACTTCTGCATTTCTAGTAAAGAACTAAATCAGTGCCATGTCCTTGGATTGTCTCTCTGTTGGCATTTCTGTGCTCCTTGCCAGATCCTGTGCCTCTAGGAAGATCCTTACCAAGACCTGTGGCATATTAAAAGCACAGCTTTCTAAGACATTTATAACTACAATGAAGGATCTTGAAACCATACAAGGGCACTGCCCAACACCAGCATGTTCAACTGAGAAGTCAACACTCAAAGAGATCAGACATTACTTGCTTTACATAGTTTGATATAAGTTCAGAGAGTTATATTGAAGAGATCATATACATACTTTAAATTCGTATAAAGTATGTTAGATTGAGTATAGAAATATTTTGGATGTAGCTGAGATCTCATTTCCATTGAAATGAGTTTAATCAAAGATACATAACTAATGACAAATATGTTAAGTTCTTGCCACTGCTATACTCTGTTAGTATTTATAACACTGACATTTGTTTTGCCATTTAAAACAGATAAAATTCAGAAAATAAAAGAAATAGAATTCTTTACATGTGTTATTCATTAGATTTAGCCTCATAAAATTGACATGGAGAAATGACAAAAATATTCATAAGCTATCACATAAGAACTGATATTTATCTTTTATTTTCAATTTAGTTATTTTGAGGACCATTAATTTATGAATAGTTTACCATTTATTTGTTATTAATTAGAGGGCATTCATTAATAATATAATGAAGCATATAGTTTATATTCTGAAGAATTAAATGGGTTTTAGATATGCCAATTTGTTCATAACGTTGGAAATTAATTTGCTCCTTTTTGATTTATGTCTAAATTTATTAGTGATTCTGATAATTAAATTAAAATCAGGTCACTACTGCATACTCATGAGAGATGGAGCAGATGCAAAAGAAATGTTTAATTATATTAGTGTCAACCTTCATTCAAAATCCTTTAATGAATTTTGAGCATTTCATTTAATTATTTTATATCTGTACATAAGCATATTAAATAATCTTTTCTCCTTGTGGGAAAAATTATAATTCCATTCTGACACTGCAAATGGCCACGGGTCTCTCCTTTTACGATGTGTCATACTTAATGACTATACTGTTTGGAGAACAATGCTTTAAGTTCTAGAATATTAAGGTTTGTTGATGGATAATTTTCCTTATAAAAACCTCACAATTACATTTTTAAATTGTATAATGAGTACAATGCTGCAGGTAATGTCAGCAGCACAATAAAAACAGAGGATGAACTCGCTGTTCTCCAATTTCTAACTCTGAAAAGCATAAAGTATGTCTCTGTGTTTCTTGTCACATCTCTGCTGGTTCAATATTTGCTGCATATTAAAGGCAAGGTATGGGAATCTTGTGACAATTTATTCCAGCTCATCTTGGTATATGTACTACATTTGTTAGATTTTTATGTGTCTTGGGTTATTGTATCCTCTTTGACTCAATGTAGAACTCTTCATTGATTGCTATTCTCCTATTTTTAACTTTTATTATTATTTTTTTAATTTTTATTTTTTGGTCTTTTCGAGACAGCGTCTCCCTGTAGCCCCAGCTGTCCTGGAACTCACTTTGTAGACCAGGCTGGCCTTGAACTCACAAAGATCTGCCTGGTCTCTGCCTCTTCAGGACCATACTTGTTCACTTGTTAATACTCCCATCCTTCCCTGCACTAGACAATCCCTGTAGGGTCTTAGTGTTTCCACTATTTTTGTCTATAGACCCACCAATTCCTGAGAATAGACATCATGGATTATTTATTTTTCAGTTACATATTTTCTTGCCTTCCAGCATAAACATTGGTCAATCAATAGTTTGCCAAAAGGAAACTAAGTATCTGCATATGATATGAAGCCAAACATTTAATTTATTTTACTTGAAATCTGTCAAATATTCTGAAAGTATCTTTCCATAATTGAGAAGCAGTAACGAATGTAAATAATACTAAATGTAATTCTGCCTCTCCTAAAAAGGAGGACAGTTGAAAGTTCATGTAATGTAAGTATGGCCACATGTTCGGTTGATAATTAAGCACCAATCCATGTTTCTCGGCTTTGATAGGTCATGGGTGAATAGGTTGTTAAAACTAGGTTCTAAGTTTGATAAATGTTGTTCTTTTAATGCATTTTTTGCAACTATTCTGCAATTCTAAAAACTACTCCAATATCATAAAAGTGCATTTTAGCTCTCTCAATTGTAATATTGATATTCTGTTCCAAAATGAACATATAAATGAGATACTGGAAATAAAATTATACTAGTATAAGTTATGTGACTAAATGAATACTAGCGCATTCAGAAGAACAAAACCAATAATTTTAAAATGGCATAAATTTATTCCCCATATAAAATGATAAAATTGACTCAGGAAAGTATAATTAGAAAGCAAGAATACTAGCTTGTATTGTCTCAACTTTTCAGATTGTGAAATAAAACCCACAGTTCAAAGAGATTGTTTGGAATGATGGTTTAAAGAAAAGATGAAGCAGTTTCAGTAAGAAGAGAATTCAGGAGGTTCTATAGTGGTAGGTTTCCATTGGCTTCTCCAAAGGACTTCAGTGTTAGTTATTCTACTACTATAGACACTTCTTAAAGGATATATATATATAATATCTATATATATATCTCTATATTACACCTTATAAAGAATTTAAATGGAGTCTCCCTATAGTAGATTGACAATTCCCTACCAGATACCACAAGATAACAAATAAAAAGCATAATGCCAGGAATGAACTCTCTTTTGAAGCTGTTTAAATAGGCTTCCCACAGAACCTCAAACAATACTCACTATTGTTCTTGCTCTTTGTTACCCCCAGAACTTGACAGTAAACCCCTATTCCTGAAGGCACTACATACATGAGTAATAATTAAGGAAAAGTCAATCTGTTATTGACCTCAAAGCTTCATCTCTACTGTCTACCCTCTATAGTATTGGAAGGTGCTATATATGCTACCAAATGAGTAAAGCAATCATATGTCTTGCTCAGGTGTGAACTATGTTAGCTACAAAAATAACTGATCTGGCAATATATGTTCCTTGTTATAATAGTGGCCAGATTATCATAGGAGTTACCAAACACTTTCTGGTTGGCTCTAAGCTCCACTTTACAATATGAAGCCCATACCTGTCACTAAAATCAGGCCTAGGAACCTGCAGATGAACAGGTCACAAGGTATAGAGGAGAACCTACTACCATTTTGTTGTTAGGTAGACATAGTATTATATTGACTCTTAATTGTTCTATCTATACATAATTTTCAACTCTCACTGGCAAGCTTCTTGCAGCAGATGCCAATTAAACAGAAATTCAACACTGTTCAGCATGAAGAAAATAAGGTATTGAAAAGTGCTTAGCCATAAATGGGATACCTATATCAAATTTCTTCCTCCCTAGGCCCAAGAGATTGCTATAAAAAGGGGGGGTGGGCCACACCCTAAGAGCTAGAAGTGGTGGATAACTACAAGGTATTCTCCAGACAGCAGGGCAGTTATCCATATGAATTCTCAGCAACTGTCAGCATGCACAAGACCCTCATAAGTTCAAGCCAGACACATTTCCAGCATAGAGGGGTTGAGGGAAATGGGTAACTATCCCAACTCTACTTGAAGGGACAATTTGCAATTAATAGCTACTGAGAGAGGGAGAGTCAGCCTTCTTTAAGGGTGTGAGGCTGGATAGGCTGACTAGGCTCCGGGGGATGGACCTATACTGAACCACATTTGGGGACACAAAATAGACTAGACAGACCTTAAAATAAAAATGAAGGATGCACAATTGGGCAGACCTGGATTAAGGGGAGAGGTGTGCAGATATGGGAGGAGTTCTGAATATGACATTGTATAAAATTGTCAAAAATTCAATAGAAATTAAATTAAAAAGGCATTCCAGTAAATGCCATATGTAAACCTTACTTCAAACAAATAAAATCAAATAAATATTTTGGAAGTTCTGTAAAAAAGTGTCTGGAGTGATCCAGGAAGCAGAGTTGTTGTTTGGCTTCTGCTATAAGGTCCTGCTTGAATAACAGTCCCGACTTCCTTCAGTGATTGGCTGTGAACTGGAGGGTAAAAGAGAAACTTTTCTTCTCTAACTTGCTTTGGCCAGAATGTTTTATCCCCAAAACGGAAATAAAGCTACTACAATATAGTCATAAGATCTATTTAAAATGAGAGGTGGTTGTAATAAGTAGCTCATGTTTGTTAATTTTTTATTCAATAAAACAAGATTAATCTACATATTTATTGGCTTGTTAATAAAACGGGGAAACATTCTCCAGGTGAAAATGAGATAGAAATGTCTGTTGCATATTTGTCTGAAGAACTGGAATGTCTCAAGTCCAAAAAATTGGACTTAGTATAATATGAGTAAAAATACAATGTTCTAGTTTGTGTGTGCAGAGATGATGAGTATGGGCATGCTCGCTCATGCTGTGCACGTGTGGAAGGTAGAGGTTGATGTTCAGTTGTCATATTCAATTGCTTCTCTACCTTATCTTCTGGAGACAGGACCTCTCACTAAAGCTGGCATGCAATGTTTGTGGGCTAGTCTGGTTGGCTGCTTAGCACCACATCTCTGTACCCGCATGTATGTCACTGTGACCAGGTTTTACAGCAATGCTGAGGATTCAGATGCAGGACCTCATGCTTGTGCAGCAAGCGCTTTAGCAGCTGAGCCATCTCCCCAGCCCCACCTTTCTAATTTTCAAGAGCACAACCCCAGGAAAAGCTGGGGCGATCTTACTGAGAGTTCCCAGAAAATTATCAAAGAGCTTCTAGCTGGACAGACAAAGTTGACTTGCTTTCCTAAACATATAAAGCTAGTTGTCAATTCTGTGATTTCTGTTCTGTTTTTGCTTTAAGCTTGTAATGTCAAACTTTTTATTATCTCTTTATGGGAAAATTACAAAATACTAAGTAGGATTTGGTGAGCAGGATGAAAATATGTCCACAGGGTACAGTCATAATGCTGAGATTTACCTCATGCCTTTAGAAATTACTTACTATTGGTAAGATCAATACTTTTATTTTTCAAATTTCTTTTGGAAAATCATATTTCAATATTATTTTCTAGCTAACTTCCATTGTATTCTTTTTCTAAAGTGTCTGAATATGTTATACATTTTTTCTTTATACCAAAGTATATTAGAATATAGAGATAAGTAATTGGTGTTAGTTCATAACTACACTATTTCTTCAGGAGTAGATCAAATACTTTATTGATATGCTAAAAATCAGTGCAAATGTGGCCACCTGGGACTAAAAATATATATTTGCTTAAATTTTATTCAAAGACAACTGTTGTGTTTCACATTTCAAGATACAGATTTTTTAATATCTAGAGTTTATTTTTAGTATTTAATAAAATGAGATACCCTGATATTCGGTTCATGTTTCTGTTGATAGACCTAATGTTGTAGATTATAACATTTACTAAGGCACTGGAATTTTTCTGAATTATATGGCTCTATTAGCTTTAGTTTTTGACATGAGTTATTCTGGCTCTGAATAAAATGTAGTGTTTCTATGGGAAACCCTTAAAAAAATTTAGCTGTGATGGTGCCAGATATTTTCTTGCCAAAGAAATAATAAGCAGTTTTCCAGGGATTTTTGTATATAGTTTTATTTTAAAAATAAAATAACATTAATATAAATTTTGATAAATTTTCTAATGAACAGATATTTGGAATATATTACATCAAGTAGGACCCACATCAAGAAGAACATTAAACCTCCACAACAAAAATTTTAAACCCCTGAAGAAGGAGATTGAAAATGACATCAAAAGATGGAAAGACCTCCCATGCTCATGGATTGGGAAAATTAATATAGTAAGAATGTTCATTTTACACAAATTCATATACAGATTCATTGCAATCTCAATCAAAATCCCTATGAGCTTCTTCACAGACTTGGAAAAAAAATCATTAAATTCATATGGAAAAACAAAAGACCCCAAATAGCTAAAGCAACCCCGAGTGAAAAATGCAATACAGGGGGGATTGCTCTACCAGGCTTCAAACTATATTACAAGGCCATAATCATAAAGACAGCCTGGTACTGGCACAAAAACAGACCTGTTGACCAATGGAACAAAATTGAAGATCCCAACTTGAGCTCATACAATTTCATCCACCTCATATTTGACGAAGAGGCAAAAAACCCTCAGTGGAGGAAGGATAGCATCTTCAGCAAATGGTGCTGGCAAAATTGGATCATCTGTAGAAGAACAAAATTAAACTCCTACCTCTCACCCTGTACAAAAATCAACTTCAAGTGGATCAAAGATCTTAATGTGAAGCCCGAAACCCTGAAGGCGATAGAAGAAAAAGTTGGCAAGAACCTACAAGACATAGGCATAGGAAAAGAGTTTCTAAATCAGACAGCAGCTGCACAGGAAGTAAGGTTAACAGTCCACAAATGGGACCTCATAAAACTCAAAAGCTTCTGTACAGCGAAAGAAACAATCAAAGAAATGAAGAGAAAACCCACAGAATGGGAGAAAATCTTTACATCTGATAGAGCATTAATATCAAGAATATATAAACTATTCAAAAAACAAAGAAGACAAATGACCATGGAGTAAAGAGCTGAACAGAGTCTTCACTAGTGAGGAAATAAAGATGGCTGAGAAACATCTTAAAAAGCGTTCAACATCATTAATAATTAAGGAAATGCAAATTAAAACCACTCTCAGGTATAATCTGACTCCAATATGACTAGCTAAGTTCAAGAAAACAAAAGACAACAGATGCTGGACAGGTTGTGGGGAACACTCATCCACTGCTGGTGGGAATGTAAACTTGCACAACTACTATGGAAAGCAGCATGGAGAACCTTTAAAAGAATCAGAATGAGCCTACCACTTGACCCAGTCATACCACTCCTCGGTATATACCCCAAAGACTCATCCTACCACAAAGATACATGCACATCCATGTTTATTGCAGCTCTCTTCACAATAGCAAGGAGCTGGAACCAACCCAAATGCCCCTCAACAGACAAGACAAGTGAATGACAAAAATTTGGTACATCTACACAATGGAGTACTATTCAGTGGTAAAGAAAGATGGCATTATGAACTTTTCAGGTAAATGGATGGAGCTCAAAGCCATTATGCTGAGTGAAGTAACACAGTCCCAGAAAGACAAACGGTGAATGGTTTCCCTCATTTGTGGATGCTAACACCAAATCCCCCAGATGAAACACAAGCTGAATGACAATATTGTTATATTTTGTTTATCTGAAAGCAACTATGTTGTTATAATGTGAATCTCTCAACTGGCTCTAGAATCCACCCACCAATTATTCTCAGACTCTGTAATTACTGTATATGGGTGAAGAGAATGTATCCATATTTTAGAGTAATATAAAATTAATGGAGGAAAATGGGAATTCCTAAGCATTAAAAGAAGACTGAGAGGGCCTGGAGAGATGGCCTAGCTGTTAAGAGTGCCGACTACTCTTGCAGAGGACCCGGGCTTGATCCCCAGCACCTACATGGTGGCTGAGAACTGTCTTTAACTCCAGTTCCAGGGGAATCTGACACCCTCTTCTGACTTCTGCAGCATTGCACGACAAGGGTGCACAAATCTACATGCAGACAGTACATTCATACACATACAAAAATAAATAAAATTAAAAAAAATAAAAGACTGAGAGAAAGATGCAGGACAGTTATGGCAGAGTGCATGATCTGGGGTGAGGAGGGGGGAAGAGAAAGGGAAATATGTCTGAAATGAATTGAAAAATGATGTATGAAATTAAAAAAAACACCAAAAAATGAAGAACATTCAAATTTCCTGTGGGTATTTATTTCATTTTTAAAAATCTCGACATATATTTTCTAATTGAGTCTAGATTATATAAACAATTTTCATTCAAAATAGATTAACTCAGCTTAGAGCTTGCTTTAATTCAAAATTTAGCTTCAATGATGGTCAGTCTTTCAAACAGTGTTGTGTTTCTTTAATTATTTAAATATCTATGTTGAAGATTTAGACAGAACACAGACAAAATGGAGAGTACAAGCCTGAAGTCATACATAAAATATCATAGAGACATGGGGATCTTGAATGGTCACGAGAACTAAGGTGACTGAGTTATCAGGGGCCACAGGAGTCATTCAGTGTCTGGAAATATATAATATTTTATTCTTGTGATCATGAAAATCCATTTGAGCTATTTTTCCACATTCTAACTGGACATTTAACTAAAATGATTTTATGGTTAGGGTTTCCAGATGTGACGGCTATTATTGTCAACCTGATGGGTCTTGGCCCAATCTTCTGGGCATGTCTGTGCAAGGGTTTCTAGACTGGATTCATTGAGGTGTGAAAACCCACCCTGAATGGGGGAACATCATTCCATTGGGTGGTCCTAGACTGAGTAAAAAATGAGCTAAACACTATCATCCTCCCTCTGCTTTGTGAATGGGGATGCAACACGACTAGCCAGCTCACTCTCCCGCCACTACGCCTTCTCCGCCATGATGAACTGTATCTTCAAACATGGAGGCAAAAACAAAGTGGTCCTTTCTTAGATCACTTCAGTATGGTATTTCTTTAGAGCAGTGAGAAATGTAATGCACAAAACTTCAAACTATTGCATTGAATATACTTTAAAAATGTATTTGTCATTTGTTGAAATTAAATTTTAACTGTGCATCCTACATTCTACATGAATTGTCAATTTATAATTGGATGGAAATTTTGAATTATTTCTCTCATTTTAAAGAAGCAAGGTTATGGTCTTACATAAGATAAAGAATATTACTTTTCTTCAACTAAATTTAAGTTTTTTAAAATTATTTTATTAATTTTATTTATTTCTGTATGTGTATGAATGTACTGTCTGCATGCAAGTCTGTACACCCATGTCATGCAATGCCGCGGAGGTCAGAAGAGGGCGTCGGATTCCCCTGGAACTGGAGTTCTCCTGGAATTGGAGTTTCAGACGGTTCTTGGCCACCATGTGGGCACTGGGGATCGAACCTGGGTCCTCTGTAAGATTGGTCGGCGCTCTTAACCGCTAGGCCATCTCTCCAGCCCACCATTTAAGTTTTATTCTGGGGCTGGAGTCTTGTTGACTTCAACAACAAGTGCAAATTCCAGGGTGTGCATAGACAAAGAGACTCCAGGTTGCCAAGCTTTCTATAGGCACTGTATATCCAGAGACACCAATATTATGTGACATGCCATCTTCTAAGAAAAGGAACTGTCTAAACATCATAATTTCGTAGAATATTGAGAGAATAGTAACACATCACAAAGAAGAAAGAAGCATGTCCCTGTGCAGAGTAGAGATGACAGGGCCTGCTTGCCTGGAACCATCAGGAAGTGGAAGCTGACCTTGAACTCACAGAGATCTACCTGCCTCTGCCCCCTGAGTGCTAGGATTAAAGGTGTTCACCACCATGCCTGGCTTAAAGACGGTTCTCAGCCTCCATGTGGGTCTTCTGCAAGAACAGTCAGCGATCTTAACCACTGAGTCATCTCTCCAGCCCCAATAAAAGGCATTTTTAAGTGGTTTTCTGACACTGGTTTCTGGTGATTCCTAAGTAATTACTATTTCCTAAGCCATACTTAATTTTTCTGATACATTAAAAAGAGATATACATGTTATCTTCCAAACTAGGATAGGGTACAGAAAATGTAACTAAAACATTGATCAAAATCTTGGCCGAATGAACAAATATTTTGGTACAACACTAGTAATATTAATAATTTTTCCACATAGACACATAATTTCAACTGACAAAATGGAAGAACCCAGGGTATAACAAACCAGGTTACTTGAAAATTGCAATGAAAATTGTGATAAAATAACTATTCAGTAGAAATACAGGAATAATTCTTCAGATGGCTGGAAATTTCCTTTATAGTTCTTTCTCAACCAGGAAACAGTCTGTATTTTAACAGGATACAATTTTCATGAAGGAAAAGATATATCATTTATCCATTACTCTAGCATACAGTGATTGGCATCCCCTTTCTGATGTAATATTACCATATCTTCAATGGTCTTCCAAATTCATTTCTCTAGTGTCAATAAAATCCCATACTCAGGAACCAGAATGATTTCTAACACTTATGAATCAAACAGAGACAAATTCTTTCTTAAAACAGACCAGGGTCTTCTGGAAAACTCTAAGATAAAATCCAGACTCTAGCCTTCGCCATCTTACTTGCTTAATCTTGACCTGCCTTCTCTTGCATGCTTTTACTGCATGCTTCCTGCCATACTGGCTTTACATTTCTTGTTTAAATATCCAGTGTGTGTTCCATAAGCTCTGAATGCCTGGTGCAGATCCAGGCTGCTAACTTGCAGCTTGAAGACATTGTCTCCAGATGGGCAACTGTGAGCTCCCCATACCACAAGAGCAGACTCTCAGTGCTACTGCATTCTGTGTCTTAAATATTTATGGAGCATTTATCTTTGTCCTTTTCTTTCTCCACACACTGAACATTTAATTTCTCCCCTGCTTTTTCTCTAGTACTAAAGTCAAGGTCAATAATTAGAGGTTAAATGAACAAAAACTTTCATATGCTTTGTTTGGCATTTTTCCAAGCAATGTTATAGAATAGTTCATAAATTATATGCATATTCAAATAAAGACAAATGAGAAAATATTGGCTTTCCTACAGATTTTTTCCGAAGCCAATTTTTATTGAAGTTTTGTACATTTCATACAAAATTTCCCAATCAAATCTAGACCCACTCCCCTTCTTGCCCCCCAACCAGAGCTCATGCATGCTACCAAACATGCTTTTCATCTTTTTCTCAGTTTCTTTTACAATTTTCGATGCAGATGTTTACTGTTTTGAGCAGAAGTTCACAGTTCCAGTCAGTTCTTTGACCCAGTCTTTGTTGTTGTTGTTCCTTCCAATTTTCATCACTCCAAAATATGCAATATGCATGCCACATATATCAAGATTAAGACATTGTAACTTTTAGCATCTTCAGCTTATGATTTCACTTTTTTCTTTATTAGGCTGAAAGATATGTTTTCCTTAAGTGTTTGAAGGCTTCTCCTTGGGAAGCCCAAACAACCATCAGTCCTGCACCTTGTGCTCCACACTGGGGTCTTCCCTTCCCGTGGTCACCAAATGAGGTCCAGAAAGCACTGTGTCCTGTCTTGATCTTTTTGTATTGGTCTCTTTGATATAGCTTGGGTAGTCCAACAATGACAGACTATATTCTGAAGATGCTGAAACCCCAGTAGTTGTTCAGTCCACAAGCTGGATGTCTTAGCAGTCCCCATCTGGCACTGAAGGTTTGGAGAGACATGAGTCTTCAGTCCATATTAGAAGGTTGAAAAGCTGTGTCTCCTGTCTTTGAAGGATGGCAAAAGCAGTGGCAGCCACAGAGTAGCTGCACTTGCCAGTAAGAATTGAAGACAGGCAAAACAACATAACTTTTTTTTCTTTTGTCTTTTTACTAAGATCTCAAGTTTTATACCTGAAATATAATTTGTCAGGCCTTACTAATTATTTCTGGTTATAGTTTCCTTTTGGATATTTAAGGCCACGCAGTTAGCCCAGATTAAACAAGGTTTTTATTTTCTAAAGGTCAGTTGAGGATCTAGTCCTTAGGGTTTTTTTTTTTGGGGGGGGGAGCCCCTGGCTCCTTTTGGCTTTTCATTTACCAGTTCCATCCACTCGAGGGCAAAGTCGGGTCTTGTTAGATCAGGCTTCCTTTTCTGAACCATGATCAGACTTTCTTTCCTCTTTATAGACTGGACACTGGCTGAAGTCCCATTAGTGGATCTCTAAGACCTCCCTGCACAGGAAGACTGTGACTTACATTTGCAGGACATGTCAAGAGATGCCCCCAAGCATAGTCCCCTGGGACTTAGCTGACCTCTGAGGGCAAGGAACAAAGTTATCCGTTAAGAGCCTCTGCCAAATTGGTATGGGCATTAAGTATGGTCATTAAGCATCCAGAAAGGCTAAGTTACAGCAGCCTGATACCTTTAACCATTGTATACTATTTTAGGAAAGGCTTGGACAAAAGCTCAAGCAGCTTTGGATAAGAAATACTAAGAAGCACTCCCATAAAATAAATACTGTGGTTAGACATAATGTCTTGACAAATTAGTTTTTTTCTCATTCTTTTGATTTTATGCATACATACCCCCTACCCATACATCAAACATTCCCAAATCTGAAAGTAAATGGTAGCTTAATTCTAAAACCTGTTAATGGATTCACAATATAAGAGCACAGTTGTTTTCAGATTATGAGGACTATAACATTAACGTTGCTCAGTTTGCCTTACAACTAGATACTTGGTGCTAGCATCCACAGATGAAGGATACCATTTGTCCTTTGTTTTTCTGAGACTATGTTGCTTCTCTTAACATAATATCTTCTAGTTCCATCCATTTACCTGCAAAGTTCATGATGTCATCTTTCTTTACCACTGCATAGAACTCCATTGTGTAGATGTACCACATTTTCTCTATCCATTCATCAGTTGAAGGGCAGTGGGTTGGTTCCAGCTCTTTGCTATTGTGAAGAGAGCTGCAATAAACATGGTTGTGTATCTTTTCCTGCCTTGCAAAGGACTCACATAAAATTAAAAAGATTTGTATTTATATTAATGTACTATTTTAACTAAAGATAAGGATATGAAAGTTAATTTGAACTTATTTAAATTTCATAATGAAACAATTATACTAAGAAATCGAATACAATCTCTTATGAAGTTGTCAGCCTTTAGCATATATGAGACATTAGTAAATATTTACCTTATCTTGGCCTCTCTGTGCTCTCCCTTTACAACTTTATGCTATCTCTGTGTCACAGTTTTTTCCCTTTTTTCAGTAGAAAAAGTATCAAACTCATTAACTTCCTACACAAACCTACTTGATGCTCAATATTAGCCACTAAATTGCCAGATATAGAAGACATCATTTTCAACAAAAGATGTCCCCACACCTCCTATGTCCCAAGTATATATGTAGCTACCAAATTCTAATGCATCTTACTTCAAATAGTCACAGGTTTCCCCTTTGATTTTCCTTTCTTAAAATTCCCAGATCTCAGACACTGAAATATGTGATGTTGACAGAAGCATGAGCATTTCATGACATAAAGTTCAAGTACACACCCCTCCTTAGCAAAACACCACTATCTGCCTTGTGTAGGATCTGGTGCTTGGCTGGGAATCAGATGTATAGTGCATACTATTAACACGTTCAGTTTAACAACTTTCACATTGTAACTTTTTCAAATATTAAGTGCAGTAGAATTTAGTGGAAGAATCTTCTCAGTGACTTATTTCTATTATTTCAATGAGATCATTTTACTTTCAGGAACACATTTGCAGTATAAAAGAAGGAATTCCACTGTAATGAGAAATATTGAACTGATGGTAACATATGACATATGTATTAGTCACTTTTCTGTTGCTGTGATAAAACACCATGACCAAGGAACTTATAAAAGGAAGAGTTTATTTGAGCTTACGGTGAACGGTTCCAGGGAATTAGAGTCCATTGTGGCGGGAGGTGTGGCGGCTGGAGCTGGAGTGGCAGGCTGAGGGTTACATCTCGCAAAGAGCACAGGAAACAGAGAGAGCAACTGTAGACCACAGAGGCTTGTTAAAACTCACTAAGCCTGCCCCCAGTGACACACTTCCCCCAGCATGGCCACACCTTCTAAGACCTCCAAAAACAGCGCCACCAACTGGAGACAAATGTCTGAATACTTACAGCCTATGGGGGACACTCATGCAAACCACCACAACATATATACATAGTAATACATAATAGCAACTATGGATATGCTGTAAGATAGGAAATAATACAGGAACGCCGATACTCATTACTGGAAGATGAATGATGAATTCATCATGAGGTACACCACACCCCCCCAAAACAAACAAACAAACAAACAAACAAACAAACAAACAAAGTCACTTCCATTTTGTTTGAAAACGTAACAGCTTTGGGATCTCCCAAGACCTCCTGAAGCACAGCTCTCTTCGCAATAGCAAGGAGCTGGAACCAACCCAAATGCCCCTCAACTGATGACTGGATAGAGAAAATGTGGTACATCTACACAATGGAGTTCTATGTAGCAGTAAAGAAAGATGACATCATGAGCTTTGTAGGAAAATGTCTGGAGCGAGAAGACATCATGCTGAGTGAAGTAACACAGTCCCAGAAAAACAAACGATGAATGGTATCCCTCATCTGTGGATGCTAGTGCCAATTACCTAGTTGCAAGTATTTCTTGTGCATGGCCCCTTGAGCTTTTGTCCAAGCAGTTGGGAGTGATTCATATTGGAAACAACAAAAACAGCAACAACAATGACAACAACAGAAAGGACTGCATCAAAGAACTGACCGAAACAGTGAACTTCTGCTCAAAACAGTCAACTTCCACATGGAGAATATCGAGAAAGACTGAGAAAGAGATGAAAAGCATGTTTGGCGGAATGCATGAGCTCTGGTGGGGTGGAGGGATGGGGGGACACGGGTCTAGATTTGATAATCTTGTACAAAATATATATTTAATTAAAAAAAGAAAATGTAACAGCTTTGAAATTGACTCTCTGGGCATAAAGCATTTCAGAGTTGCAAGCCTCATCTCCATGAAAGGTTTTGCAATACAAGGCAGTAAGTTTCCCATCAAACCCCCTTTAATCCCCTTGGGCAGAGGTGTTGCTTACCTTTAACACAGTTACCAAGGGTCAATATCAAGAGTAACTGTTAAGGTACTTTAGCAATAGTCAACAAAGTTGATACAGGAAGCTGAAAATTTTCATCAACTTTTTGAATAACTCTCAGTATTTCATAGTCTACCTTAACATAGTATTTTGTTGTGTTTAAAATGCATCAATTTTTCATTAGATAACAGGAAATAATCTGATACTAGCCAGGTCAATTTACATAGACACAACAAAATATTATTATTTTAGGTAACCTTATTAGCCAGATATAAATTAGTCCACTACAAAATAAGAAAGAAATCCCTGTGATTTTTTGGGTAATCATGAACCAGTGCTTGCAGATGTTATTTTATTTTATTTTTTACCATGCATTCTGCTTTGCGTAAATCACATCCACTTCACATTACTTATAAACATATTTTTCTACTTAGCTCATTATGAAATTGTATTCATGTAAACCCTGGTAATTTTTAATTTATTTTGTCTTAAAAACTCATCTTAGAAATTGCCAATATTCAAGCCGGGCATGGTGGTGCACACCTTTAATCCTAGCACTTGGGAGGCTGAGGCAGGTGGATCTTTGTGAGTTCAAGGCCCGCCTGGTCTACATAGTGAGTCCAGACCAGCTGGGACTAAAGGGAGACCGTGTCTCAAAAAGACAAAAAAAAAAAAAAAAAGAAAAAGCAATTGCCAAATTTCTAAGAACTTATTTGTTGTTGTGTCACAAAACATGGAATAAAACTTTTAATTTCTGCTGACTTGAAAGAAGATATAATATATTCTATTTCATTTTTTATTATTTTATGTTCCAAGAAAACTAAAAATAAACCATGCCACACACAAACATCTCATGAACTGGCTTCCAATTATATGTATTTGTTTATATAATCCTTATTCCCATAATGGGATTTAACAAATCTTAGCTTTCAAGAACATGAAACTGAACTGAATGAGCAAAAGGTTAATTTCCTTTGTTAACAACAGTGTTGTGTTTAATAAACAAGTTAGACAAAAATGCCATAAGGAAACATAAATCAAAGCGTAGTTAATTAGAAGTATTCAAACTGCCAATACTTTCCTAACTTAATAAGTGCCCTGCTTAATTTGATGTAATAACATAATGTCTTACCGCTCTGTAGTTTCCATTGTTCCTTAATTCAGACTGGGCTTTGTTAGTAATTGGTTTATATCAGATTTTATTGAGAAATTTAAGAAATCCATCCAAAGAGTTTTGGCTACAAAATTGTACAGATTATTTTTCTCAGTAATTAGGTATGCAAAGCCCTTCATTAAATATCTCTGTTTTGGAAGAGAATCAGTGAAATAATAACATTGCTGTGTGTAGGATCCCTCATCATAATCTAATATGAAGTCCCCTTTAAAAAAAAAATCACAGTGTTGTCACCAGACTGTCAACATATCTGAAGGTGCAGATTCAAGGAGCATTGGGAACAGGTACTTCCTTAAAGAGCAGAAAAGTGTATCCTGATAATTGAGACAGAAAAAAACATAAGCAGATCCCCCCATTGACATGCACATTTACCCAGAGTCCCCTGAGACAAGCTTTCAACTAGAAAGGTTTTGAGAGAAATATCAATTCCACATCAGGATAGGTGACAAATTACAAGAGCTCACATTGATTACACAATTTCTTTTCAGAAATGGGTCTGTTATTAGGAAAATGTGTTTATGAAAACAACACTCATACTGTTAGGCTCATTAAGCATACTACAATTTATAATTATTCTGGAAGCCCAGGACAAACTATGCACTTAAAAAACTGCTACCTCTGGAGATGACCCACATTTTTATTTTTTTGTCCTGGATTTTGAATGCTAGAATTTAACAAAAATATTGACAAAGTCTATACTAAATATAATTTTCAATGAAAATCAGCAGAAGTTGTAATGATTACTGTTTAACCTTTATTTGGTTTCAGAATCATGCTGAGAATTCTGTTGTCAAAGCAGACACACCAAAATAACATCTATATAAGATAAGGGACACAAATGGAGTTAGATCACATTAACCCAGATATTCAAAACACACACAAATGCACATAAATGCAAGCAGCGATATATTCACTCACAGGCACAGGTACATATCCATTCTACTATACATTCACCCTCATACAGAAACACTCTATACACTCATATATATATATATATATATATATATATATGCACAGAGAAACACAAAGACACTCACATGGATGCATACATAAACGCAGAGCCCACACAACCTTCATAGATACTAATAAGCACAAATAAAATTTCACATATGCATTTTCAGACACAAACATTGATAAAGCCTAGCTACATGCACACTCATTAGTACACAAGCTAAATATATGCAAAGACACATAAATATACATGGATATGTACATTTATGCACTTATGCAGATATAAAACAGAAATACACACACATATCTATCTATATCTATATCTATTTATATATCTATATCTACATCTATCTATATCTATACCTATATCTATCTATATCTCTATCTATATCTATACAGATACACAGCCATACACAGATACACATACAAATGCCCACAGGACCACAGATAATGAAAGATTACTTATTTCTAGCTGCTAAGAACTAGGAAATGTTCAGCAGATTTCTTTTTCAAATGTCTTAATCAGTAATAAGTTATCTTAAAATTTCAGTAAGAAATCCAGTGTTTCAACTAAATGGAAATACTCTAAAAGTAAAGAATGAGGGGAGCAGGAAGGGCCAACAGTTAAATGCCACAGGACTAACACTGCTGTTTATTTGACTCCAGATACTGATGAAAAGCTCTGGAGAAGACAGGTGGTCTGTGATCTGGGGCAATGTTAGGCTTCCCTACATGGCTGTGCTGAAGTTTTAAACTCCTTGGCCGTGGTATGTGAAAGTGGGGCCTTTGGACAGTGATTAGGTAAAAGGTCAGACACTAATTTTGGAATTTATGCCCAGATCAGGAAGGTCTGAGAGAGACACTTGTGTCCACATGAGCACACAACTAAAGGCCCATCAGTGAATCAGAAAGAAAGCCTTCACTAAAGCCACATCCACTGAGGTTTGGTCTTCTCTACCTGTAGAAGTCTGAGAAGTAAATGTGTGCTGTTTATAAGTTGCCAGACTATGTTATCTCATTACAGAAGTACAAAACCTAAGACATTGATTCAATGCGCCCACAAAGTGTAGAAGTATTCTAAATTCCAAGTGAGAGATTTTTTAAAGAGTCACACATTCTTCAACATGATCAAAATCATATACAGCAAACTCACTGCCAACATCATCCTAAATGGAGAAAAATTGAAAGCACTCCCCTTAAAAGTGGGAACACATCAAGGCTGCCCCTTATCATCATTCCTCTTCAACATAGTGCTTGAAATGCTTGCTAGGGCAATAATACAAGAGAAGGAAATTAAAGGAGTACTAATCAGAAAAGAGGAAGATAAATTATCCCTTTTTTCAGATAGTATGATAATTTACCTAAGGGACGCTAAAAATTCCACCAGAAAACTCCTAGAAACAATAGTTTCAGTAAAGTGGCGGGATACAAAATTAACCAAGAAAAACTCAGTAGCCTTTCTTTACACCAGAAATAAACAATTGGAGAAGGACTATAAGGAGACTTTCCCACTCACAATAGACTAAAAAAAATACCTGGGAACAAACCTAACCAAAGACACCAAAGATCTCTACAACAAAAATTTTAAACCCCTGAAGAAGGAAATTGAAGATGACATCAAAAGATGGAAAGACCTTCCATGCTCATGGATTAGAAAAATTAATATAGTAAAAATGTCCATTTTACCCAAATTGATATACAGATTCGATGCAGTCCTAATCAAAATCCCCATGAGTTTCTTCACAGACTTGAAAAAACATCCTCAAATTCATGTGGAAAAACAAAAGACCCTAAAAAGCTAAAGTAACCCTGAGCAAAAAGTGCTATACACGGGAGATTACTTTACCAGACTTCAAGCTATATTACAGGGCTATACTCATAAAGACAGTTTTGTACTAGCACAAAAACAGACCTATTGACCAATGGAACAAAATTGGAGATACAAACTTGAGCTCATATAATTTCAGTCACCTCATATTTGACAAAGGAGCAAAAAAAGCTCAATAGAGGAAGGATAGCATCTTTAGGAAATGGTACTGGCAAAACTGAATCACCATATGTAGAAGAACAAAATTAAACCCCTACCTCTCACCCTGTACAAAAATCAAGTCCAAGTGCATCAAAGATCTCAATGTGAAACCTGAAGCCGTGAAGGTCATAGAAAAAAAAGTTGGCAGCAACTTACAAGATATAGGCATAGGAAAAGACTTTCTGAACCAGAGAGCAGCTGCACAGGAAATAAGGTCAACAGTTGACAAATGGGACCTCATCAAACTCAAAAATTTCTTTACAGTGAAAGAAATAATCAATGAAGTGAAGAGAAAACCCACACAGTGGAAGGAAATATTCACCAGTGATACATGTGACAGAGCATTAACATTCAGACTATATAGACTACTCAAAAACAAAGAAGTAAGAAAACAAATGACCTACTCAAAAGATGGAGTAAAGAGCTGAATAGGGACTTTACCAGTTAGGAATTAAAGATGGCTGAGAAACATCTTAAAAAGTGTCCAACGTCGTTAATGATTAAAGAAATGCAAATTTATCCCACGCTAAGATATCATCTCATTCCAATAAGACTGGCTAAGATCAAGAAATCAAAAGTCAAGTGGTGGAGAGGTTGTGGGAAAGGGGAACACTCATCCACTGCTCCTGGGAATGTAAACTCGTACAACCACTGTAGAAAGCACTGTGGAGAACCCTTAAAAGCCTCAAAATGAGCCTACCACCTGCCCCAGCCATACCACTCCTGGGTATATACCCACAAGTCTCATCCTACTACAATGATACGTACACATCGATGTTTATTGCAGCTCTCTTCACAATAGTGAAGAGGTAGAACCAACCCAAATGTCCCTCAACAGATGAGTGGATAACAAAAATGTGGTACATTTATACAATGGGGGTCTATTCAGTGATAAGAAAGATGACATCATGAATTTTGCAGGTAAATGGATGGAACTCGAAGCCTTTATTCTAACTGAAGTAACACAGTCCCAGAAAACCAGACAGCAAATGGTTTCCCTCATTTGTGGATGCTAACACCAAATCCCCAGGTGAAAAGCAAGCTGAACAACATTGTTATGTTTCTTTTTATCTGAAAGCAACTGTGTTGTTATAATGTAAATCTATTAACAGGCTCTAGAATCTAGCTATCACTTATTTTCAGAATCTGTAATTATTGTATATGGGTGGAAGGTACATATTCATATTTTAGAGTAATATAAAATTAAAGGGGGAAAATGTAAATTCCTAAATGTATTTTGAAATTAACATACAGTTTATTCTCAGAGGTCATAATTTTGATACATATGTGACAGTTATGTAGGCATTTGTTGGAGCAATACAAAGGGGAGTGAAAAACAACGACATAAAGACTGGGTCAAAGAATTGACTGATACAGTTAAATTTTGCCCAATATAACAAGCCTCTGCAGTGGAAAACTTTAGAAAGACTGAAAGATGCAAGGCATATATGGCAGAAGGCATGAACAGGAGTGGGGAGCGAGCAGAGAGGGGAATGTGCCTAAATTGGACTGAAAGGTAATGAATGAAATATACAAATTATCAATAAAATATTTTTTTTAAAAATCACTGGTAAAGGTAATGGAAAGCAGGCAAGCGGATTTACCAGGCTGGTCCCTCCTGGCTCCAAGAATGTAAAAGCAGGGTAAACCTTAATGGTTCTAGTTACTTAGGCATAGAATTAAAATAATTGCTCAAATTCCCAAGGGAAACCACCTTTGTAATTCTTAAATGCTATTAATCTGGATTTTCTGAACCCTGCAAAGATTTGAGAGTTTTGTAATCTTCTGGCAGAAGGATTAATCAGTTAATGCCATAGATGAATGCTTTATGAAAACATTTTTAAAGCCAAAATGATTTAGTGAAGCAATGCAAACAATGATCAAAAACATAGTACCAACAGGATAGGGGCTTTTGTCAATTATTTGCAAGAATGTGTTGAATAAATATGCCTTTAAATACCAAATACCCATGACATTTAGAATTTTTAATAAAGTTGAAGGAAGCAATAATGTAATCAAAATATTCATGGTAAGCTGATGTTTTAGAATACATTTTGTAAATACTCATAATCTTCTCAGCTCAAAGGGAGCATTAAGAATATGAATACCAAAACATATGTGCACACACACACAGACACTCACACACAATTACACAAAATAGTCTATGCGGGGAAACAAATAACACATCATTTATTCAGTGGTTAGTAAATGCCTTCTCATTGGTAAGATTTATTCTAGGTTTAGTGAGCACATATTTAAGAAAATATAAACCACCGTCATGGTAGAGGAAATACACACAAATAAGTAGAGGATTATCAGGAGTATGAGCCTGCAGAGAAACTGCAACTCACGACAGAGTGTCACAGCCGCTCTGCTAGAAAAAGAGATGGCCTATCTGCATGAAACACGATTAATGACTGACCAAACAGGAGAAGAAAGTGCATGGAAGAGTACTGTACTCCGAAAGAACAGGGGTTAAGTGTCTAAAGCAGAGGAATATCTCCAAAACCATAATCTCAAAACTTTTTTGTTCATTTTCATTGAAGCAGAGCTATAAAGGCCAACCAAAAATAAATAAGTAAGAGCATAGGGAGTAAAGCTTCTGAGCTGTTCCCTGTGGTGTAAAGGAGCCAGAGAGCATTCATAGGATGGCTTGACGTAAGGGAGAAAACAGAAGGGGTAAAGGGACTTGGTCAGCCAGACACAGGTGTAGAGAGGATTGTGAGAGATTATGAAGTACATGGTCATTCCTATTCTAAGTTCTTAGGACATGTGTAGTGAATTCATGCTGAGGCAAATGAGAAATCCTTCGAATACTGTGGTTTTTCTCTGAAAAACAATGTATGTCTACAACTGAAAGAGAATGCATGATTAAAATATCTCAAATTTTATTTTATATAGTTTTGACTACATGTTTAAGCCAATGACAGTGAAAGAATGATGAAATAAATTTAAAGATGAAAGGAAAACAAATAAAGAGATTAAATAGAATCCTGAGTAAGCATAAGTGTGGAATTAAGAGAAAAGCTGGAAAGAATCAGAAAAAGCATATGGTATGTACACCTTTGCATTTGGATGAGATGAGTAAAGACATATTTGGAAGCAAGTTTAATGTAAGATATTTATTTGCAAGTGGAGGAGCCTCTGTTAAATATTCTCAAGTTGAAGTGGGGTTGAGGTTATTTGTTTTGAATGTTAGGAAATAGATAGGTCAGAAATTAAAGGAAGAGTTTTGAGAGCAACTCTAGAGACCCCTTCTGGGCTTCAGGTGAGGTTCAAAACATAACTTCCTGTGTGTGTGTGTGTGTGTGTGTGTGTGTGAGTGTGTGTGTGTGTGTGTGTGTGTGTGTGTGATCTATATGAGGGAGGAGAACACAGGCAGAGACACACACTGACAGAGAGAGAGAATGTATGTCAGCAAACATCTGATTTGTAATGAGTATTATTCATTAATAACAGTGTTCTACAAATACTGTTTTTTATGAGCAAGATTATAAGGAAGATACGTTGAGAAATGCAGGTCAGTTTAAAGCATTTTGTGCTTTACTTGCACAGAACACTTATATTTTGCACATGTGCATCTGAGCACATTTAAATCACAAAAATAAGACAAAAACCGTAAACATGCAACAGAAAGGGTCAATGTCTAAGAACTAAAATTGAGTCTGGTTTGGACCAAGATAAAAGACATCAGGAAAGGCATAGGTGAGATTTTACAAAATGCACATGAAAGGAATGGGGAGCTGGCCCAGTTAGTTAAGTGCTGTGCAAACAAGAGGATCCAATTTTGGCTCCCCTACATCCATGGAAAATGTTGGGTGTTCAATGTGTACCTGTAATCCAAGTACTGTGGAGGTAAAGTCCAGGCTTACTGGCTAGTCAGATTCACTGATTTGGTGAGCTCCAGGGTCAGTGAGAGATTGCATCTAAAAAAAAAAAAAAAAAAAAGAAAAGAAAAAGAATGCAGTGACACATTTTTCTTGGAGGTAATCAACTGCTAGCTATCTAATTGGACTTGAAGCTCTCTCAATGAAAGGAACTCATGTGTGACATTGTAAACATAGCTAAATACACATGGCTAGAGCAGTTGTAGATCCGAGAGAAAAATCCTATCAATGCCATATCTGTAAAATAAAATTTCTCCCTGTATACTAAATATGGATCCTTATGTTTACAGACAAGTATACTGTATACCACACAGAGAATCTTCTTTTTGCAATGGATGGAGGTTATTACGTGGCTCCACAACTAGAAACACACAGAGAATAAGTGTCTGTAAGATGCTTAGCCCTTATTGACACAACAACAATGGAATCTCTTCACCTAAGGCTCATGGAACACAACAGAACAGCAGGCAGAGAGAATCCTAATGTTCTCACATCTCACAAGCAAAGTTTCCTCATGCAACAGACCATGATGCACATGGAAGGCCACTGCTGGCCAAAGTGCAAAGATCAAGAGACTTCAGAATGCATGTCTCTGGATGGGAAACCTATATTAAACCTCACCACCCAGTCATGGTTCCAGAAGAGGGGTGAGAAAGATTGCAGTAGCTGGATTGGTACATGATCATAAGAATACAGAGTCTTCCACACCTCTGAAAACTTGCTCCTGTGAAATTACAATTGTCATGTAACCATGCAAACTCAGACAAAATCCCAGAATAGAACTGGAGAAATTGGCAGGAAGCCCCAGCCTTAGCTGAAGAACTATTGGCAGCTACTTATTGCTGAGTGAGAGAGAGTTGATATTCTTTTTTTTAACTTTATTTTTTTACTTTGAATATTACCATGTAATATAATTAGATACAACCACAATATAACAAACAATGTTATTAATGTAAGTTTGCCTGCCAACTGGGTATTTGGTGTTAGAATCTACAAGAGGGAAACTGTTCACCTTTTCTTTTTTCTGGGACTGTGTTAGTTCACTTAGTATAATTGCTTCGCGTTCCATCCATTTGCCAGCAAAGGTCATAATGTCATCTTTCTTTACTGCTGCATAGAACTCCATTGTGTAGATGTACCACATTTCTGTTATCCAGTCATCAGTTGAGGGGCATTTGGGTTGGTTCCAGCTCTTCACTATTGTGAAGAGAGCTGCAATAAACATATCTGTGCATGTATCTTTGCGGTAAGATGCATCTTGTGGGTAGATACCCGGGAGTGGTATGGTTGGGTCAGGTGGTAGGCTCATTTTGAGTTTTTTAAGGGTTCTCCACACTGCTTTTCACAGTGGTTGTACCAGTTTACATTCCCACCAGCAGTGGATGAATGTTCCCCTTTTCCCCACAACCTCTCCAGCATTTAGTGTCTTTTGTTTTCTTGATCTTGGCTAGTCTTATTGGAGATGATACCTTAGTGTGGTTTTAATTTGCATTTCCTTAATTATTAATGATGTCGAACACTTTTTAAGATGTTTCTCAGTGGCCATCTTTACTTCCTTACCGGTGAAGTCTCTGTTCAGCTCTTTACTCCATCTTTTGAGTAGGTCATTTGTTTTCTTACTTCTTTGTTTTTTAAGTAGCTTATATATTCCGGATGTTAATGCTTTGTCTGATGTATCAGTGGTAAAGGTTTCCTCCTACTCTGTGGATTTTCTCTTCACTTCCTTGATTGTTTCTTTAGCTGTACAAAAGCTTTTGAGTTTGATGAGGTCCCACTTGTTAGCTGTTGTCCTTATTTCCTGTGCAGCTGCTGTCTATAAGGGAGTAGATAGACTGAATAAACTCCAGTGGATGAACCCACACTGAGGGACATCTGGCCATACAAACAACTGGATATGACTTACATATTTGAGAGAATGCATGAATCTGGTGGGGTGCATGGGAGGTATGGATGGGGGAGGCTTCTAAATATAATTAACACATATTGTATGAAATGCACAAAAATTCAATGGAAATATGCATAAGAATAAAAAGATAAGGAAGAGAGAAATTGAGGAAAGCATCCAGCATTGGCCTCTGGTTTCAATATAAATGCAAGTTTACCTACACACATGTAAATGTGCAAACACACATGAAGACACACACAATACCCATGAAGTACAGCGAGAGGGCAGTATATTTTGGGGTTAGAACCAATATTTCATCAGATCTATGTATTTAAAAGGTGGGAGAGCTGGACATTCCTGCAGTCTCAGTTGCTTGAAAGTCTGATATCAGAAATCTGTTTTGAGCCCAGGAGTTCTAGGCCAATCATAGGTTGAACATACTGGGACACTGTTTTGTTTTTTTTTTAATTTTTTTAAAAAAGCACATGCCTTTAATCCCAGCACTTGGGAGGCAGAGGCAGGCGGATCTCTGTGAGTACAAGACCAGCCTGGTCTACATAGTGAGCTCCAGGCCAGCTGGGACTAAAGGGAAACCCCGTCTCAGATAAAAAACAGACCCCATCGAAAGGAGTAGATTCAGTGACTTAGCTGAAAAATAATAAAGGCATGCATGGTGCTTTGTGTGTTTTTTTGAAAGCAAGTAAGTTCACCATCTATAAACAAGTTTGCTACAATCTTAGTTACCCTAATATGCATGACTTAATAATTATTGTTTCAGGTGATATAATAATTGTGTGGAAGTTACTCATTTATAAATACAGCCATGAAGCCCAGGCAATCTATTTATGTAAACTATTAATAAACTGATATATATTTATGTTTATTTGTAGCATAACTTCCTGGTATATATCTATATAACATCAAATAATATCAATTTATTATGGTTTTTGGTATATGGTTGATTTTTTTACATACATATGTCCTTGTTATTTCATTGCACCAAGGCACACAGATATCATTCAACACTCTGTGTAGTCTTGTTTGATTACTTGTTAGGAAAATGTCATCTTCTGCTTTCACTGAAGACTGATGACAGCTGAATATTTGATAATTCTTTAGTAGTGTAAAATAATAATTCTCTCTATCATTTATTTCACCTTTTTGTACATTTTTTATTGGTAAAGATGATTTGTTTAATTCTTCCCTGAAGCGCATGTCAGAAAGGAAAGGAAGCATTTCAGAATTTAGAAGGAAGTCAAGAGCATGTGCAAATGTCAGCTGGGACCAGCTTTAATTGTTCATGTGTGGACAGTTTAAACATGAAAATGAATCATGAACATGCAACAAGCAAGGCAGTTCAAATAAATACCAAGCATCTCACTTATACATGGTGTCTAAAAGAGAACATGTCAAGAATGTGAGAGCCAAAATATGGTTAGCAGAGGCTTCAGATAGTATGAAGCTGGGAAGAAGGTTAATTAGCAGTACCGAGTTGCAGGTAGAGAGGAGTCAAAAGTTCTGATATTTACTTGCACATCTGAATAACAGTAACAGACTGTACTTTTCAACAAGTACAAGAAAGTATTTCTGACTGTTTTCACTTTAAAGGAATAATACCCTTAGAGGAGAGAAATATACTTACCATGACTTAAATATCTCATTATTTTAAAATATTTTATTTTTATTTTGTGTGTATGAGTGTGTTTCCTGTATATATGTAAATGTGCTCATTGGTACAATGACTGCAGTGGTCAGAAGAGAATAACAGATTCCTCTGGAACTGAGGTTACAGATGGTTGTTAGCTCCTGTGTGGGTGTTGGGTATTGAACCCCAGTGCTTTGCAAGAGCAATCAGTGCTCTTAACCACTGAGCCATCTCTCCAGCCCCCTTAAACATCACATTTTATATGCCTTGTAAAACATATGAGACCCCATAAATATGTAAAGCTTTTATGCTTTTACATGACACTTAAAATCTGTAAGATAAATATAATTAAAATAAGGAAATAACTGATTTAAATTCTTTACAAGGGCACATAAATGCCAGTAAAGAACTAAGAAAGTATATTTTAAACACAAATAATTAAGCTAAAAGGAAGCAGTTTCTTTGGTAACCTTGACCCAAACATATATCATCACAATTAGCAAGATTTATTTGAAATGTATATTTTATATCAGCTATGCACATTTCAAACCAAGTACCAGATATAATCAGTAAAATGTTTTCACATGTCTTTTGGAGGAATATTTGAGGGGTGTTTTATGAATTGTTACTCATTGTAGAGTTCTAACTCTAGTGACAGAATCTTATTCATGAAATGTATAAACATGGAAAAAAGACAGTACTTTAAGCAAAAAGGCATCATCAAAGCAGCTTATATTCCTGGTTGCTGATCTAAAGCATCAACTCATCAAATATAAAAAGTGAACACGGACCTATGCAAACAGCAAAATTCTGAGAGCCTGGGTATATTTTACATAGTCAGTAAACATTAGGCATTCATCATTATCAAAGTTATCAGATGAGGATCAACAAGGATCTGAAGAAAGATCAACATGTGTCCACTATTCAGAAAAATTGGCAAGCTGTGGACTATATAAAAGACTTCTTTTAAGTGCTAATAAAGCTCTATTTACTTATTTTGGAATATAATGAATTAAGTAGTCCCTAAACAAAACTAATTTAATTTCAAATGCATCCCTGGAACTAAAACAACATTTTGATATCAGTGGGAAAAATAAAAGATGCATTCATGCTTTTGGCACTTGACTATAATTGTTGAATAATGAGTGTTTATATTTATACAGTAGAAACTAACTGAAATTCTGTAGCTCCTGTATTTCAAACAAATTTGAAGTTCTCAATGTATCCATTAAATTCTGATTTGTAATTTGGATATACTGGAGCAAGTAGAAATTTCTTTAGAGAACGGGCATTTCAAACTAGTTGTTCATTCTTTTAGGGGGAAATGATTAATGTTGTCAGTATTTGCATGGATATAAAAAAGATAAATGAGTTCAAATTGCCTGTAATTTAGCTTTTTGAATTTAAATGACAAGTCATTTGCCAATACAGCTGCAGGTAATTTTACTGAAAGAGAAGGACTGCCAATATTTTAGAATTTAAGCTGTGGCATTTACCCCCCTAAATGTTCTATGCTTCTCATTTGCTGTCAAATAAAATCCTGAATCCCTGTGGATCCTACCACACATTAGTATGTAATAACAAACTTCCACATTGATCAAACATCTCTCAACACATAAATGTGACTATAACTGTAATATTTTAATGAATGTACCACATGTACATTCAAATGGGGGGGGCAAGGAGAATGACACAGAGATAGAGAGACAGAGAGACATAGAGAATAGATATACTAACAAAGAAAGAATTCCAGGATAGAAATTGAGACTATTAACATGGACTGTATATTATCAAAATTATATTAAGTATATAATGCAAGGACTTGACACATAGTTGGTCTTTCAAAAGAATCTAGAGACATCACATAAAGCATGTTCACAGGGCTGGAGAACTGGCTCAGCAGTTAAGAGAACTAGCTGCTCTTAAAGACAGAGGATCTGGGTTCAGTTTCCAGCATGCATACTGTGGCTAATAACCATCCATAACTCCTCTTCCAGGGGATCTGACAACTTCTTCCTGCCACTAGGAGAATTTCATATGTGTGTGTAGGACTTGCATACAGTCAGGCAAAACACTCAGACACATAAAATAAATTAAGTATGTGTACCAATATTCACAGAAGCATGACCCCACTCACCAAAAGATATAAACAACTTAAATATCCAGGAACCAATGGAGGATAAGCAAGAGTAGCATACTTACAGAATGACATAATCCAACTATAATGGGGCACTAATATATGATAAACTTACTTGAACCTCAAATACATCCTAGGTAAAAGAGCCAGACATAGGAGACAATATATCACAGGATTCTACTTACATAACAGAAGAAAGGTATTCATAAAGACTGAAGAATGAAAGTATAGGTCTGAAGAGGTGGGAAATGGGTCATAATGAAGATTGTGGATATGGGAGTATCTGAAGATGTTGAAAACATTTCCAAATAAGGCAGACTTGATAGCTGCTTGGCACTGTGTATATACTAAATGCCTCTGAAAGACACTTTTAGGATGGTTGATTTTATACTTTTCACCTCAATAAAAATAACTTTTTAAATTTTATTTGTTATTATTTTTATTTAGTGTTTGAGTGTATGGCCTACATGTATATAAGTGCATCCATGCTGTGCAATCCCAGTGGAAGTCAGAAGAGGATGTTGGATCTCCTGGAACAGATGTTACAGATGGTTGTTGGCTGCCATATGGCTTCCAGGAATCGAACCTGGGTCCTCTGCCAGAGCAGCCAGTGCTTGTAATCTTGGAGACATCTCTCTAGCCCCAACTTTTAGATATTTTAAAAGGAGCTAACATGGTCTTTGGCATTGAAGAGACAGCAATAAAAATTACTAATCCTACCCTTTATGGTTTTATGTGAACTTCAGAGAGGAAGTAAACAGTCTTGACCTCAACTTGAGAACTAGATCACTAGGGAAGGGAAGAATTTAGGTCACTAAAATGCATAGCAAGAATGCTATAGGTCAATATCTAGGTAACAGTGGCAGCAACCCCTTCAAGTAAAGCCAGTAATCCTGTGTTGCTACAGTGTATGGAACAAGGGCTACATGCAGCATAGTGGGGAAAAAAAGAGAAGACAATAATAAACTCATCACATAGACACAGCATCATAGGCCTATATCCTAGACAGACCATAGGAGACATACAAAGGGGAAGAACCAGAATGGCCATGAAGATACGCCACCACATTTAAATTTTGTCAGAAGGAACAGCATATCAGATAACACAATTTGAAACAAATGGAACAGAGAGTTATTGTTCACTCTCTTTTAGACTGTGATACCTAGATAGGTTTTTCTGAGCTTAAAAAGAGTAACACACATTCCAACAAACTGTGGCCAGATAGTTCACTTGGTATTCAAAATAAAATGATGACATTTCACTTGTGTCACTATTCTCATGGATGTGCATGATTTAACTCAGTAGTTTTTAACTAACAACCCTTTTGTGAAGATTAATGAAGTCAAAGAACAGAGATAAGGCAATTGCTCCCCACCCCATTGCTAGTTAGTAGTATTGCTGAGTTTAAACTATAAACTATGACCAGGCTTACTGCATACACTTAATCATGATGTAATGGTATTCTTGCAAGGTCTTTTTGTAAGAACTCTTACAGAATCTATGTCAAAGCAGGTTATACAGCCCATGCCCTCAGGACAGTCAGGAGGTTCCTTGCTTTGAGACAACCTGGGCTACAAAGAAAGATTTGGGCTTGTATGTTCAATCAAGTTGATCAAATGAGTGTTCAGTCTATATTGTTGTAGTTTCACCATTCACCCCATCGCAGCCCTTACATTCTACCACGCCTCTTCCGCAGATTGTTCCCTAGGCTTAGAAAAGGGGCACAGGTGGATGAGATGCAAAACAGTCTACTTTCTCTGGAGCTGTTGTCTTGGTCTCTAGTCAATTCTGGCTGTTTTCTTTCATGGGCTTCCAGCTTGTCCAGGCATAACCTTTCAATCCTACTAATGAAGCACATGCAATTAGATATATAGGTATTTAAACAGTATAATATATAGCCTTTCGGTCCTACCAATGAAGCACTTGCAATTGGATATATAGGTATTTAAACATTACTAATTGTTATGGTAGTGGGACCCATGAGCTGTGTGGGTTTGGGCACAACTGCTCACAAATTGGTTTTACATGAAGGATGCTTGTACTCACAAACTATCACTTATTGTTAAAAAAAATGAAAACAAAACAAAACAAAACCAGAAAGATGCAGAAAAGTTACGGCAGAATGCATGATCTGGGATGGATAGGGGTGGGGTGGGGTGAAGGGAAGGGGATATACACCTGAACTGAATTGGAAAATGACGTATGAAATACACAAAGCATCAATAAAAAAATTAATTAATAAAAAAAGAAAGATTTTGGCTCCAAAACAACAAAAAATGGCTCAATGTTAGATGCTTGCTGATGAGCGAGCATTCATCATGTTATTCAAATTTCATTATTAAAAACTAAGATCTCTTACTAATATATCTTCAAATTAATAGCATGGTAAAATGTTTAGAAATCTATAAACTCTATGTAAATGTTATTTTTACTTTGAAACATATCATGTTAGCCAACGAGTCTATGGACAAACTGTTGTGAATTAGATGTCTTTGTATCCTTCTGATGACAAATGGAAATAAAGTGACTTATTGCCTTGTTTCTAAAGGCAGTGAGTGTAAGATAAAAGTGATTTTTTATCTCTTTATGAATTAACACAACAGATAACTCTTCCACACCTGTTATAGGCTAACTATTCACTGTGGGAATATCCTGATAAGTAAACAGATGGTCTTAAGTTTGTGGAACTCACAATCACAAGGTACAGATAGTAGAAGGCAAATGAAGTATTCACTAGGAAATATAATTAAAGATTGAATGTGCTATAAAAGGGAAAATGCAAGCACATTTAAGAAAAATATGTACTATGTCAAAAGTAGTAGTTAATTTATTATTGAAAAATAATTTTAAAAAAGCATAGTACGAGTCTTTAAAAATAGTTGAATCTGAAAAGATATAAAATAGCTCCAATTATTATTAATAATATTTAAATGATCAAATTTACCCTAGTTCAAAAACAAAAAACAAACCAAGTAAAAAATCTTAAAACTCAGAAGACAGGAAGAAAAGGAAAGCCTAATTATGCAGGATTTGTGCACTCTCTGTGGTTATCCAAATTCTCTGGCTCCTTGATTATATTCTCTGAGTCCATTTAATCATGTTTCATGCAAAGTGTATCTTAATCCCCAGCTTAATATTATCTTGTTTTTGAAATATTTTTTTCTTTACAATCTCTGTCCTCCTTCCAGCCAGGACAAGTGGTTATTCAACATCCAACATACTTCTAATGTCTTTCCGTGAGGCGCTCATCAGATAAGAGTTTGCATACTATTTATCAGTGTTTTGCCTGTACCACAGAGCTATGCCTTTGTAACACAAGACACCTGTAGTGCTATTCACAATGCAACAGCTCTACTCTGCATCACCTGGTGGTTGTTATACAAAAGAATATACATTTTTATCTAAATTTATTGCTGCTGTGCTGTGTATGCTCTGACAAGCCAAAGATTGTAATTATTCCACCAGAAAATCCTTGGGTGTTTATATTATTTATCTATGCACCTGTGTTTAATGAGACATAGAGGATAGGCAAAAGAACATCTTTTTCTTTTTTTCAAAATGGGGACTATAGTTCAAAAGAGGTCATTCAAATGTTGCGGCTTAAATGTGAAGTGTCTTGTGTATTTGAGCACTTAGTCCACAGCTGGTGGAACTATTTGGGGAGTTTGTGGAATCTTCAGGAGGTGGAGCCTTGCTGGATGATTGGATTACTGGGTGAGAGCCTGGAGGTTTATAGCCAGACCTTTTCCAATTAGAATTCTGCTTCTTGCTCCACTCAGATGTGAGGAACTGAGAAGTCCCAAGCATGCACCACACGTGCTCCTGAGGCAATGGAGCTGCCTGTAATCGTGCCTTCTGGCATCATGACTGAATGTACCGCTTGAAATTGTGAGTGGAAGTCACTTATCAGTTATTCTGTTACAGAAATAAGAAAAGAACTAATACATCATATTCGGTTAAAGAACTGTAGACGCTATGTACAAAGACAGCCTGTTGAAGTTATATTTTCCTGTTTTCCATTGTCTTCAGTTACAAAAATGTTTTAAAATTATGAATATTTCAGGAATGCAAGGAAGATGCATACCAAAAATCATGTATAATCTTTGCAAAGAAATGGACAGGAAATGAATAAACTACTTAGTGAATTTGAGTACAAATTATTATAGTAATTTAGCGTTCTTTTATACTTTGATAGTGCTGTTTTGCCAACAGTGGTATCGTAATAATAATCGCAATAAAATATTACCCCAAACTCTTTTGGTGTTGACTTGGGAGTTGGGGTTTTTCAGCTGAAAGCATTGAATTAACACAAATCCAAACGCACAGGGAGGACACATATATTTTATAGAGAATTTGAAATTTTTAATTTTAATATCTTCTAGTATAATTTCAAAAGCTTAAAGTATATAACTAGCTTTTAATTTGCCCACTAGGAATCAAATAATGGGATTTGCGATGCTTAAAGGAGCTGCTACAACTGTCTACCCACTCATTCCTTGCATTAAGCTTTACTCAGACAATGCTCAGTTGTTCTTCATTTCAGATGCTAAAATTCTTCATAAAGACTGTCTTTATTTCTTTTTCATATTCAGCATTCTTTTGGAAAAGAATGTAAATTTTTTTAAAGGGCAAAAATTCCAGAAAACAAATTAAAATGTGAGGTAACAAAAAGAAGAAAGATTTTTCTGCAGTCAAACTTGAGAAACACTGGAGGATATTTTAAAGGCTCTCTCTGTGAAAGCTTGTAACTCAGGAAAGCACTCTGGGTTGAGTTATCCTGTAATTGCAAACTACAAAACAGTTCAGAGAATATATGCATCACTTCTCTTATTTTCTTCCTGCAGCTGTCTAATTCTGAAACTCAGCTAATCCCAATATGTACCAAAATAAAGGCATCAACATGGGGACATAGAGGTAGTGAGCAGCCTGGATTGCAATTGTGCCCCATAAATCTATACAAATATTAAGTGACAGCTAATAATAAATAGATACAAATACATAGAAGCAAGACTTTTAAAGGCATTTGAAATATAATAATCTTTTATAATAAAGATTTTATAATCAAGTAGAAATATATAGAAAAAATAAGAGACAAAACTGAAAATTCATAAAGGGATAATATATTAAAGTTTTATCCACAAAGAAATTTACTTTCGAGCCCAGAAAAAGAAGAGCTACACCCCAGGAGGATGAAAATAAAAGAAAAAATTATATGGCTTCCTTCCTTCCTTCCTTCCTTCCTTCCTTCCTTCCTTCCTTCCTTCCTTCCTTCCTTCCTTCCTTCTTCCTTCCTCTCTCTTTCTTTCTTTCTCTTTCTTTCTTTCTTTCTTTCTTTCTTTCTTTCTTTCTTTCTTTCTTTCTTTCTTTCTTTCTTTCATCTATCTATCTATCATATATCTATTATCTATCTATCTATCTATCTATCTATCTATCTATCTATCTATCTATCATCATCATTTATTTTGAGGCAGAGTTTTCCCTGTAGCTCTGGCTGGCCTGGAATTTGCTAGATAGTCTAGACTGGATTTGTTACCATAAATATCCATCTATTTCGGCCTCCAAGTGATTTATTAAAGTTCTGTGCCACCATGTCAAGCCCAAGGCCTTCCTTATATGTAAATATTGTGTATTCTTTAACCAAATATGAAATTATGAAATGTAAACATTTTAGGCAAAATAATACTAAAATTAAAGGATTTTTAAAATACATGAACTAAAATGGAATGATAATACTTAATTCTATTCTAAAACTTGAACTACATACTATTTCATCCACGCAGAAAATGAAATGGTCATTTAGCACAGAAAGATATTCTGACTTGAATAGTCAAAGTCAGATCCTGTATGGAATGGAGTCATTATTGTATGTATGCATGTGCCCTGATGTTTATACGATAAAGTTGACTACTCCTCATTTCCCTCGGCAGATCTGCACACCATGCCTGTAAAATGTAAGTTAAAGAACATTATCTTTAAGGAGTTTTTCGGGAATCCTTTCCCACTTTGAGTCTACAATCTAATGAAAATGTTATTTTCTGTGGCCCAAAAAAGTTCAGAACATACTTCTGTTTTTATTATTGCCTACCAAATTTCTACAAGCGTATTAATTTACCAGATGAATCCCTGAACTCAGTGGTTTCTAAGTGGAAGGATTCGTGTCTTACCTGTCTTGTCAATTTCAGCAAAGTACTGAGTTTAAGTATTTGTAAATGGATGATTTGACTTTCAATCCAAATGATATTGTAGAATGAAATAGGATCTGAGACTGGTGAAGAAATGCAAAGCCTAGCCTCTCCAGCTCAGTTTTCCATGAGTCTCAAGTGCATGCCAGGTCTAAAATTCCTTGAGAAGATACAATCATGGGGAATCCAGCATAGGCCAGCTTTGCCTCAATCAATTTCATCTTCATTTCCTTACAATACTAGTTAAAGTACACCTTCTCCAGGTGCATCCTACACCAGAGTACAAGCCTTTTGCGTTTTAGTAAGACTTGGATTTGCTTTGAGCCTCAATCTGTCTGTTTGTGGCTCTGCATTGTTTTCCTTGTGTCTCCAAGGAAATGTGCAAAATTTATTGTCTAAGTTGCTCATCCAAGTACACATAGGAGCATTTGGCAGAAAATTAACCATGAAGAATGCAAGGAGGGATAGAAGTCAAAGGGTACGCAGGGAATAGAAGGAAATTTGGAGACATGTTTCAAATGGTTCTGTTGGGTTACTATCCCAGATCCTGGTGATGTTTCACATATAACTAGAAACAACCTCATAAAATTATCCTCAGAAATTCAGTTTGCAACCCAATAAAGAAATTCTAAAATGCACAGTAAAAAGTGGAACTGACTATTCCCATGGAAAAATTAGATTTGAATAGAAAATGTTGCTGTAGTTGAGTTATAGACTCAGTAATACAGTATGATTACAGCGGCTATGTTTTGACAAAACTTTATACAGCATACATACAACAAATATGAAGTGGAAAAGTATATTGAACTATATATGATAAAAATCCCAAATGTGAGTTCATATTGTTCTTTCCACATTTATGTTCTCTAGTGACTTTTAGACTAGAAAAGTTACTATAACTTCAACCATCTCCAAAAAAGAAGCATGTCCTTCCAAATGCTTACATACAAGAATTTAGAAGAAAAGAATTCCTACACTTTTGTTTACCACTTGTATTGGCATCAGAGATAGACCCAGCTGCTGATTCTGTGTGTACTCTTAGTTCTCAAAGCAAGAAGCCAGAGAGGGAGTGATTCCCACTAGAGTCTACTGCAGTACTTTCAAGGCAGCTTAAGAATCGGATTATTCCATAAACATCGAACCCCTCTGTGGATCCTACATGTAACAACTAGTTATAATGAGTCCTAATGAAACTTACCTTCTAGGTGCCACAAAGGTTCTGATATGAGAGACTTCCTTGCCTTCCCACCCATAGAACAAGGAGAAATATGACAATGATGAGGTCGCTCCCCAACTGTAAATTGGAGACAACTATTGTAGAGGTAATCTCTTATAAAACCGGTAAAACTGCTTTCTTTAATTGACTACTAGACATGGGAACTGTGGAAGGGATTACTCTCTGTTCAGAACCAAATATAATACTAAAGTCCTAGGGCTATGCACTCAGGCAAAATATATTAATACAGGAGCTCTGACATCAGCAATGGATTGTTCTACCAGGTGGATGTTGGCCAGGGGATCCAAGGCCCCACAAAAGGTAAGGGCTCCTTGCCTCTAAGTTGGGATACCTACAGGAGGAGAGGCAATAAGACCCTGCTGCCGAAGACCTGACGTTAACATGGGAGGGATGTATTGAGACCACACATGCAAGTGTACAGATGGCCTCTGGAATGCCAGAGAGTGTTACCAAAGGCCACTAAACCAATAAAGCAAATATGGGTCTCCCTGAGTCAAGCAAGACTCCACCGTCAGCACCAGCTACACCTCACCTGCCTGGAAATACTGTGCAGCAGAGGCAGCCATGTGCCTGTATATCCCAAATCTAATTGGCTATTGGCTCTCCCCTTGGAGAAATAACCCATGGCTGATGCCACAAGCTTACATCCTCTACAGGTTAGGAGATGTTATAAGCCACAGTAAGACCCTGTCATATTTAACAGGGGGGAAAATTGTAATTCATGGATTAACATATCCAAACATGTGTCTATGCTAAAGTAACCTACCATAACTATTAGTGCTGCTTAAATACCTATATATCTAATTGCTTGTTCTTCATTAGTAGGATCGAAAGGTTATTCCTGGACAAACTGTCAGCCCATGAAAGGAAACAGCCAGAATTGACCAGAGTCCAAGTCAACAGCTCCAGAGAGAGTGGACTGTTTTACCTCTCATCCACCTGTGCCCCTTTTCTAAGCCTAGGGAACAACCTGCGGAAGAGGGGGCGTGGTAGAATGTAAGGGCTGCGATTGGGGTGAATGGTGAAACTACAGCAATGTAGTCTGGACACTCATTTGATCAACTTGATTGAACAAACAACCTGTCACCCCCCACTGGATGGTGGGGCTGTAGGTGTTTGGGCACAACAGCCTGCAGATAGGTTTTGCATGAAGGATGCTTGTACTCATGGATTATCACTTATAGCTAAAAATGAAAAAAAAAAACTGAGAGAAAGATGCAGGACAGTTATGGCAGAATGCATGATCTGGGATGGGGTGGGGGTGGGGGGGGAGGGAAAGGGAAATAAACCTGAACTGAATTGGAAAAAATGTATGAAATGCACAAAGCATCAATAAAAACTAATTTAAAAAAAAAAAAAGAATCGGATTATTATGACTTTTAACTTTATTGCAATTATTTGGGGCTGTGATTTTAGTTAATATATTTTTGTTGTATTATAATTAACTTATAAAATCTGATATAACGCAGACTTCTAACAATATCTGCCGTTTCCATTGCCGTGCACCAATGTTTCTTGCAAAATGTCAGGGAAAAAAGCTTTTCATAATGTAAGCCGATTAGATTGCTGCCATTCAATTCAAAAGTAAAACTTAAAATTCACCAAATCTCAGAAAAAGAAAAAAAGAAAAACTTAGAGGAAAAGCAAAACTTAAATATTAAGTCTAGTTAACTTAATATTAAGTCTAGTTAACTTAAATATTAAGTCTAGTAACTCTGTTACTCAAGTAGAATTCATGGCAAATCTACGTTATTAGATGCAGGGCCAACGGAACTTCCAGAATGCTTGCATGCATTCTATTTAAATGTGACATTAATGCAAATGCTATTAGGATGCAGATTTAAACTAGGTTCAAGTCCAGAAAAATGCATAGTGGAGATCAAGCTCTTTAAATTAGACTATATGAGGTACAAAGCAGCTTCTGTATTTAGCTATACGGTTAGTTTTTACAACTGCTTCTTCTATGACTTAGCAATAATCAGAACCATTAAAATAAACAAATAACTGTGCTTTAAGGTCAAGACATGCTCAGAACCCTAAAGCCTTGCTTTACTAACATTGAGTTTACCAGAAAATATAATGCACACTCATTTTATTTTTAATTATGAAATCCTAGGGGACAATTCTTTGGCACAATTAAGTCATTTACATATTTTAGGCCCAGCACAAATATAGTTCCTTAATGTAATAGTGTTAATTGTTTTAATCTGTGTTCTAAATAAAATTTAAACATTTTTCCATTAATAATTTCCATTTTCCTTGATGAGCACAGTTTAAATACATAAATTTAGAACATTAATTTCTAGTCATTAAAATAAATGTATTATTGTTGCTGGTAGTTATTATGTAATCAGTCAAACTGTGAATAAGATTAGTTTCATATAATTGTTAAAAATTCATAAATGTGAATACTTGTTTCCTGTCTTTGCTCAAAACAAAATTATGTTAACAATCATACTTAAGAGTCATTCTTTTATTTTTAATTTTTTTAATTATTATTTTTTATTTTTTATTATTATTTATGTATACATACATTTTTTAGATGTATGTATACATATCTAATACATATACAAATACATATACAAATCTAGATCCATGTCCCCCCCCATCTCCCTACCCCTCCAGAGCTCATGCATTCTGTCAAACATGCTATTCATCTCTTTCTCAGTTTTTCTCAATATTCTCCACGGGGAAGTTGGCTGTTTTTAGCAGAAGTTCACTGTTTCAGTCAGTTCTTTGATGCAGTCCTTTCTGTTGTTGCTGTTGTTGTTTCCAATATGTATCTCTCCCAACTGCTTTGGACAAAAGCTCAAGGGGTCATGCACAGGAAATACTTACAACTAGGTAATTGGCACTAGGATCCACAGATGAGGGATTCCATTCGTCGTTTGTTTTTCTGGGACTCTGTTACTTCACTCAGCATGATGTCCTCTAGATCCAGCCATTTTCCTGCAAAGCTTGTGATGTCGTCTTTCTTTACTGCTGCATAGAACTTCATTGTGTAGATGTACCACATTTTCTCTATCCACTCATCAGTTGAGGGGCATTTGGGTTGGTTCCAGCTCTTTGCTATTGTGAAGATAGCTGCAATAAACATGGCCGTGCATGTATCTCTGCAGTGAGGTGAGTCTTTGGGGTACATGCCTAGGAGTGGTATGGCTGGGTTGGGTGGCAAGTTCATTCCAAGCCTTCCAAGGGTTCTCCATACTGCTTTCCATAGTGGCTGCACGAGTTTACATTCCCACCAGCAGTGGATGAGTGTTCCTCTTTCCCCACATCTTGATCCTAGCCAGTCTTATTGTCTTATTGGAGTAAGATGATATCTTTTTTTTTTTAATTTATTTAGTTTTGTATGTGTATGAATGTACTGTCTGCATGCAGGTCTGTGCACCCGTGTGGTGAAATGCCGCGGAGGTCAGAAGAGGGTCTCGGATTCCCCTGGAGCTGGAGTTCTCCTGGAATTGGAGTTACAGACGGTTCTTAGCCACCATGTGGATGCTGGGGATCGAACCCGGGTCCTCTGCAAGAGCGTCGGTGCTCTTAACTGCTAGGCTATCTCTCCAGCCCAGTAAGATGATATCTTAAAGTGGTTTTAATTTGCATTTCCTTAATGATTAGTGATGTTGTACACTTCTTGAGGTGTTTCTCAGTCATCTCTAACTCCTCACTTGTGAAGTCTCCGTTCAACTCTTTGCTCCATCTATTGAGTGGGTCATTTGTTTTCTTCCTTCTTTTTTTTATTGTTATTAATGTTTTTCCACAAATCTTACAACATTTTTCAATCTAATTTTGAGTCACTTCCCTTTCCATGCCCCCCCCCCGAGTCCCTGCACTCTACCATACATGTCTTCCATCTTTTTCTGAGTCTTTCTAGAGTTTTTTTCCAGTTCTTTTGATGTTATTGTTCTCCTTAATTTGAATTGCTTCAATATATATACATAGTTTTATATATATATATATTAATATATACATACATATATACCCATATCACCTGAATTGGAGGATTTTTTTGGTTTTTTTTTTTTTTTTGCTAAAAGATGTCATATTTTCCTTATTGATAGTTTTGGTGTTTTTTTGAAAACCATAGCCAAATAATTAGAAATGATAAGCTTGTTTATTTTACAGAGGAATTGATTGACAGGAAATATTCACCAATTGTGAACCAAATTAAGAAATGTCAGAATGTCCTAACGAGAATATCTGATATTATAAAAGTCAAAACACTGCAGTGAAGCCAAACGGTAGTTTTTAATGTTCCTTTGTGCAATTCTTTGTGTCGATGAAATCTTTACTTTGTATAGATTTTTCTTGAGTATTCTGTTATTCTTAAAGGCATAATCATTATCAAAGTGTTTACTAACATAATATCAATTTTAGTTGGTTACATCTTTCCCAGAAATGTTTCCATTATAGTTAATCTGAATTTACCCCTTTGGCCTCCTATTATTGTATTTGTTAAGTTACAAAATTGAATCTTGTAATTTCTAAACGTCATGAGACATTGTGCTTTCAATTTTAAAATGAATGCATTTTAAACAATTCAGCAAAGTGTTTGTTCACAGAACACATAGTAGAAAGTTAAGGAGATCCCAGCCAACTCTGGATAGAAAATAACAGGGAATTACAAATGTAAGCAGGTAAGAAGATATTCATATGCCAATGAGCAAATGGGACAAAATACAGAACCCAAACACAACTCAGTCAAGTAGATTAATGGTATTAAAAAATTAGCATTAACATTAATGGAAAAAGATAAGCTAAGAAACAGTGATGAGAAATTGACTATGGACTGGGTATCTGACATCGATCAAGGCATCAATCAAGAATAATCTCAGTCCCAGTGTGGTGGCACTTGCCTTTGCACACACATCTCTGTGAAACTGAGGGCAGCTAGGTCTACATATACAAAAGTGTTTTTATGAACTAAGGACAGTGAGAAATCTCTGCAGACAAATAAAATCATAACTATGCATTTCCAGCTATAATGTGATAACATTAAAGTGATCTGACAGATGGTCTTGGTATACTTTTTAGCATATAGATCAGGCTAAAATCCACTGGGAAAAGCAAGCAGAAAACCAAGTATATGTTTAATAGTTGTGTGATTTCTCTGATTTTTTTCAGCTTTTAAATTTGAATCAGTTTAATAAAAAATTGTCAAGATTTTTGTCAACAAAAGATTGCTTGAAGGACATCTTTTTGTGTAAAATTACAGTTCTTTAAAAATAAAAAATAGGTTGGATGTGGTGGTATATGCTTGTAATTCCAGCACTCAAGAGGCAGAGACTTTGTGATATTGAGGCCAGCCTGCTCTGTATTGCATGTTCTAGGCGAGCTAGGGCAACAGGGAGACCTAGTCTTTAAAAGAATAAATTAAGGGACTGGAGAGATGGCCTAGTGGTTAAGAGCACTGACTGCTCTTGCAGAGGACCAGGGTTCAATCCCCAGCACCCACATGATGACTGAAAACTGTCTTTAACTTCAGTTCCAGGGGAATCCAACGCCCTCTTCTGACCTCCGCAGCATTGCACGACACGGGTGCACAAACCTACATGCAAACAGTACATTCATACACATAAAAAATAAATAAAGTTAAAAAAGAATAAGTTAAGTAAATCAAATAAAAAGATAAAGAAAAATAATTGTTTAAATGATGATGAAAAAATATTTTGTATTTTATAATTAATTCAAAATTCCTATTCACATATTACTAAGAGATTACAATATAAACTGATAAATGTGTAATAATGAGAATAAATTCATTTAATGAAAGAATAAATACAACAAAAACAAAAAAGTACTGCTATAAAATTTAAGAAACAACGTTAGCTACAAGGAGACCCTGTCTGGAAAAGACCAAAAAAAAAAAAAAAAAAAAAAAAAAAAAAAAAAAAAAAAAAAAAAAAAAAAAAAAAAAAAAAAAAAAAAAAAAAAAAAAGAAAAACGAAACAAGGTTAATAAAATGGACAACTAATCTGAACTGATAATTCATAAAATAGGAAATCAACTAGTCTGAAAAATAAAAACATGCTCAAAATGCAGAGAAATGTAACATTAAAACATCACTTACCCAAGGAAGTAAGGAGGAAAAGTCACATACATGCAGGTACTGGGAAAGACAGAGCAAATGGCTTTCACATTTTATGTTGCATGGTGGAATGCACTTTGAAGAAACAATCTAGCAAGCTGAAATATCTACTAACTATGCAGCCCACCAATCCAGTCATTGGTGACCAAAGGGCACAATAGAATTCTTGAGTGGTTTCACTAATAAGCACAGATTTCAGAATGCTTATACGAACAATAGAATACAAAGTTTAAAATTTGTATTGAATATTTGTGTTTTTCATACAATATAGTTTGATGGTATTTAGATTCTTTCCCTGTTTGCCCCCCCCACTGCTCCCCAACAAATTTATATTAAATGTTCTCTCATTTATATAATGTGGCCTATAGAGTCTAATTTGTGTCCCCAAATGTCCTTCAGTGAAGATCAATTCACTAGGCACAGCAAGAATCACATCCTGGAAGACCTTCTCTTTCCCTTTCCAACCATTGATTGCCAATATTCTTTAGGTTGTATTGGGATTTCATACCCAGATCTTCATGTCTAAGCTGGGGTTTTGTATTTGTTTTGAATTTATTTTTATTTTAGGTGTATGTGTGTTTTGCCTTCATGTCTGAAGTGCAACATATGTGTGCAATGAACCTGATGGAGAGGTCAGAAAATGGCATCAGATCCCCTGAAACTGGAGTTACAGCTTCCATGTGCATGCTGGGAACTGAACCCAGGTCATCTGAAAGAGCAGCAAGGGTTTATAACTGCCCAGCTATCTCTCTAGCCCCCCCCCAGCATACAAGGTTTTTAATGACTAAGTTGGAAACTATATATCAAAAAATGTCAAAATGTAATCTTGATGAAAAATAAGAAGCTATATCATGTATGAGTCCAAATATATAAAACTTAGCTATGCAAGACAACCACATATATTATATGTTTAAAGATATTCCAAATACAGTAAGTGTAGAAAATATTTTAGAACTATAAACCTCCATTTGCTCCTTGAAGTAACAGTATTGGCACAACTGGAAGCCTCATTCTTTAAATTGTATTTTGTTTATTTAAAAACTTTGAAACAAATCAGAAAATTACTTTAAAGAAAATCTGTTTATAAATTATAGACATGTTGCAAGAGCGATTGTTGAAGATGTAGTGATACACCTCTCACTTTAATGGCTCCAGGGTTTTATAAAATAGTAATGACTTGTGGACAATTTGAAAACATCTGAGTGGAAAGGTAAAACTGCACAAGCTTTAAAAACTGCGGGCAGGGTGCTGGAGAGATTGCTCAGGGGTTAAGAGCACCAACTGCTCTTGCAGAGGACCGGGCTTTGATTCCCAGCACCCACATGGTGGCTTAGAACTGTCTTTAAGCTGGGCAAGGTAGTGTATGCCTATAATATACTATACTATAATATAATATAATACTATAATATAATATAATATAATATAATATAATATAATATAATATAATATAATATAATATAATATAATATAATATAATATAATATAATATAATATAATATAATATAATACAAGCACTTGTGAGGCAGAGGCAGGTGGATCTCTGTGAATCCAAGGCCAGCCTGGTCTACAGAGTGAGTTCCAGGCCAGCTGGGGCTATAGGGAAACCCTTTCCCAAAAAGACAAAAAAATAAATAAATAAAACAATAAAAACTGCAGGTGCTTTTCCCACACCCACTGGCAGTTCACAACCACCTTTAAGTAACTCACTCCACCTGTAACTAAGTCCCAGTGTATATACTGTCCTCTTTAGGCCTTGGTGGGCTCCTGCACACATGTGGTATATATAAACACATGCAGGTTCACATACATACATGTAAATAATAAATAAATCTCAAAAATATTTAAAAAAACAACAGGAAGCTTGGGCCCACACTGTGAAAAGATGTAAGTTTATAGTAAGTGTGGTTTGGCTTGTCATTTTTTGTTTTATTTTTCTGGTGTTGGGGCATCACAGTGCCAGGCCAGTGCTCTTCTACTGAGCTACAGTTCAGTGAGAGTGTTTTGGGAGGCATAGTTTATAATAGCACACACCATAAAGTCTTACAATGTCCATTATTGTAGGTGATTTATTCATTGAAAACAGGCAAAGGAATGATTAAAATGAACAAACTAGATATGTATCTTCACATAGGTATACCCAGCATAAAAATCTTGACTGTGATTATAGAAATATGTTCAAATTTGTCTTAAATTCAAAACATTTTTAGCTATTAAAATATTAAAGCAGAAAAACAACACTGTGTAATCTTTGTAAATGTGGGTAGTTTATACACAGAGGTTTATGATTTCCTGTAATTTCTAGAATATTTCAAATATTTCATTAAAAAAACTAAACAATGGTAGTTATTATGGGTAACTTTGAATTGCCATTTTAACTTTAATTACTACTTTAGGTAAAAGGGAATTATGGGAAATTATAGGAGAGAGAATTATAGGTTTCAAACTCAAATTGAGAAAATTAATGTAGCCAGAGTATAAGGATAACTGAGCATACAGTAAAAGGAACCGGGAAAAATCATGTCAACTCCTGAGCCTTTAGTGAGAGATTTAGAAAATTATACTGGGAGAGAACTGAAGGTTCCAGTCGCTGGACAGCCCGAAGAAGACATGATGGGAAATAGAGGTGGTGAACAAGAGAAGGGGAGCCCCAGGTCCCCTTGAGGCCTAGCAGCAAAGAGACCTGAAAGGAGTGGCAGCACTAACAGAAATATCATCTTATGTATGCAACAAAGTTCCTGATTCAGGAGGATGAATGATACACTCTCTATAGCCTCATTGACATAAGGAAGTACTCTGCAGCAAATAGTTCACAGAAATTTGGACAAGCACTTCTGAATATCAAAAGTGAGAATAATGTTTAAATACCTAATTCAAGGAAACATTTTGCAGAGCAAGAATGGAACTATACAGCCTGGAAGTAAAGGATTCTAAGGAAAGGTATTTTTTTCCAAAGGAGATCATTGGGAGAACTCTTGCCATGGAGTTTGGGATGAGGATAAGCAGAGATTGAACTTGACTTACTGCCACTCGGGCTATGGAATCCCCACATACCAGAAGCAGAGAAAATTTCCTTGTAGGGCTAAAAGGTAACGTTTAGAGGAGGATCAAGAAGGAAGGGTGGCTTTCTATGAGATATTGTACTTCTTGAGGCTGACACAAATGGAAGAAACATTCAGAAAATAGTTGTGAATGTTAGAAAAAGTGCTACTCAGGCAGGCAAAATTCTGTAGGCCTCGCATGCCAGGTGATGAAGCCTGGAACCTAAGGCAAAGTGTGACCTGCCAATACTCACTCTGGCTCCTGAATAAAATTATCATATTAATACAGTGACAACCTTTAATCAAGTAATTTAAACCCACCATGCCTGCCCACATTGTGCCAAATATAAAATCAACAATTCATGTTTCTTCAAGGCTAAGAGAAATGTCTCCAATAAAAGTGAAATTCAATATTAAAATGCCCCAAAGAAATGATGCTTCTTAATTTTGAGAACCAAATCAGTGTTGTTAGAAATTACAATATTGGGGCTGGAGAGATGGCCTAGTGGTTAAGAGCATCAACTGCTCTTGCAGAGGACCCAGGTTCGATTCCCAGCACCCACATGGCCGCTGAAAACCATCTTTAACTCCAGTTCCAGGGGAATCCGACACCCTCTTCTGACCTCCGAGGCATTGCACAACACGGGTGCACAGACCTACATGCAGACAGTACATTCATACACATATGGAAAATAAAAAAAAGAAATTACAATAGCAATAGGTATTGGGTGTAACCATATCCTAGGGTCGTGGTGTGTTGTGTCTTATTTATGGCTTATGGGCTCTGTGGGATGCCTCCATTTGGAATCTGACATATAACAGGATACAGACCTATAAGGTAAACATAACCAAACGTTTCTTTTTCCCAAGGTTTTCCTCTCTACAATATTCTGATCTCTGAAGAGATTCAAATGCTTGAGTTGAGGCTTATTTACAGCATGTGAATAAAGAGGTTTTCTGAATGAAAAATAAATGTCAAATTGTTTTAGAGCCAAAATAATATAGTCATTGGTAGAAGGTCATATAAGTTGTAAACTCATATTAAGAAAATCCTCATTAAAAACAGGCAAGGATACCTATTTCAGAAGTCTATTTTTGTTTAGAGGACTATTTCTCTAAAATGTTTTTATGGTTTCAAGCAAAGACTAATTGAGAATATCTCTTAATCTGGACTATATTTAGCAAAAAAAAAAAAAAAGCATCATGTATTTGCCATCAAGGCTGGAAAATTCCACACACAACATGAAAAGTGATAAACAGGGCTGGCTAAAGAATTACTGATAGCCTTAACTTTCAGATATGGAATTGGAACATCCAGGGTTAAACATTAGAGCACTTGGGGGCTGGAGACATGGCTCAGCAATTTGGAGTACCTAAGTCTGCTCTTGCAGAGGACTAGGGTTTGAGTCCCGGCACCCATACGGTGACTAACAACCATCTGTAACTCCACTTCCAAGGACTAATCAACACCGTCTTCTGACCTCCAAGGACATTGCAAGACACGTGTGCACTTATACATGTGGAATCAATACACTCAAGCACATGTGGTGGTTTAAATGAGACTGTCCTGCATAGGCTTCAAGTATTCAGACATTTTGTCCCCAGTTGGTGGCGGTGTTTTGGGAGACCTTAAAAGGTGTGGCCATGCTGGAGGACGTATGTCACTGGGGGCTTAGTGAGTTCAACAAGCTTTGCCTGTCTCCAGTGTCTCTCTCTCTCTCGGCTTCCTGTGCTCATTGTAAGATGTGAACCTCTGCCGGGCATGGTGGCACACTCCTTTAATCCTAGCACTTGGGAGGCAGAGGCAGGTGGATCTTTGTGAGTTCAAGACCAGCCTGGTCTACAGAGTGAGTTCCAGGACAGCTGGGGCTACAGGGAGACCCTGTCTCGAAAAGACAAAAACAACAACAACAAAAAAAAAACGATGTGAACTTCAGCTCTCTGCTCCAGCTTCTGCCACCATGCCTCCCGCCACAATGGACTCTAATTCCCTGGAACCATCAATCATAAGCTCAAATAAACTCTTCCTTTTATAAGTTCACTTGGTGATGGTGGTTTTATCACAGCAACAAAAAAGTGACTAATATGCACATAAAATAAAAATAATAAATAAAATATTTCCAAAGGTTAAAAAACAGAACACTTAAACTACAGTGGAGGAAATCTACTGAAACAGGAACTACACAATTCATACATGCTATTCAGAAATACTCAGTGAGTTTGCTGTCTAAGGTGGAATCTTCAGAGGTAGCCTACTATTTGTGTTTGTAAAGAAGGATATGTGCCATATATGCAGTGGTCACCCTAGGCTTTTAGAGAAGGAACTAGGATACAGTGTAGAAGAAGAGAGGCTTCTGATCTTACCTGTCTAGGATTCACTGTCTTCCTATATAACATTGAAATGATAAATGGCTTGTCCATCCAGAAGAATTGCTATGATAAAGGTAAGCTACATATAAAGCTACAGCCATAGCTGAGCTTTAAAATAAACAAGACTGTAATTCTTTTTTTAATTTTTAAAATTTATTTATTATTTTTATGTGTATGAGTGTACTGTCTGCATGTAGGTTGGTACACCTGTGTCGTGCAACGCATGCTGTGGAGGTCAGGAGAGGGTGTAGGATTCCCCTGGAACTGGAGTTGAAGATGGTTCTTAGCTGCCATGCAGGTGCTAGGAATAAAACTTGGGTCCTTGCAAGAGCAGTCAGTGTTCTTAACCGCTAAGCCATCTCTCCAGCCTCAAGACTGTAATTCTTTTTTTTTTTTTATTGGTGCTTTGTGCATTTCATACATCATTTTCCAATTCAGATCAGGCATATTTCCCTTTCCCTTCCCCCCCTACCCCCACCCCATCCCAGATCATGCATTTTGCCATAACTGTCCTGCATCTTTCTCTCAGTTTTTTTTTCATTTTTTAGCTATAAGTGATGATCCATGAGTACAAGTATCCTTCATATGAAACCAATTTGCAGGCTGTTGTGCCCAACCCCCACAGCCCCACCATCCAGCGGGGGGTGAGGGGTTGTATGTTCAATCAAGTTGATCAAATGAGTGTCCAGACTACATTGCTGTAGTTTCACCATTCACCCCAATCGCAGCCCTTACATTCTACCACGCCCCCTCTTCCGCAGATTGTTCCCTAGGCTTAGGAAAGGGGCACAGGTGGATGAGAAGCAAAACAGTCCACTCTCTCTGGAGCTGTTGTCTTGGACTCTGGTCAATTCTGGCTGTTTCCTTTCATGGGTTGACAGTTTGTCCAGGAATAACCTTTCGATCCTACTAATCCAAGGCCCCACAAAAGGTAAAGGCTCCTTGCCTCTAAACTGGGATACCCGCAAGAAGAGAGGCAATAAAGTCCTGCTGCCGAAGACCTGACGTTAACATGGGAAAGATGTATTGAGACCACACATGCAAGACTGTAATTCTTAAAGAAGTTTTCACCCACTGGAAAACAGCACAAGAACTTAATTTTTGAAACGCTTATTTTTTTTTATTAAAGTGTATACGTGTGAGCCTACATAATTTTTAATATATTATTTATCATTGATATTTTATTTGTATGAGTGCATTGTCTGCATGTAAATAAGTGCACTTGTGTCATGCAATGCTGGCAGAGGTCGGAAGTCCCTTATAACTGGAATTATAGACAGTTGTTAGCTGCCATGTGGGTGCTGAGATTCTAACCTGGGTCCTCTGCAAGAGCAGTCATTGCTCTTAACTGCTAATTCATCTCTCCAGGCCCTAGATTCTGTGACTATTTGTGCGCTACATGCATAATAGCCTGAGAAAGTGAGAATAAGGTGTCAGAGCCCCTAGAACTGGAATATCGGGTGGTTGTGAGCTACCAGGTTGTGAATCTGGGTCCTTTGAAAGAGGCATCTCTCCAGACCCACAAGATCTTAATCTGCATACTATTTGAAATTTCATAGTAAATATTAAAATAAATGTATAAAATAATCAAAATAGCATATAAAATGAAAGCATTTAAGTATAAGACAAAGACCTAACTATAATGTCCAAGAGCTTGTTTCTTAAACTTAGGTAACTTTTAATCAGAGTTGGCTCCTTCAATTCATTCTTTCCAAAAAATTAAAACACAATATTTTCAAAAATTATTTGTTCTCAACAAAGCTAAATTTTGGTGCTTTCACACAATTAAAAGAAATTATTTTAGTTAAAGTTATAAAATGTATTTTATGAAAAATTAAACATTGACTAACACCTTTTATGTTAGACATGACATTTTCTGGCTGGCTGACCTTTGTATTACAATGCAACTGATATTGCCGAAGCTAATTACAAAGGTGGGAATTGAAAAAGGCTTCTCTGAAGGCAATGCCAACATGTACACATCAATCAAAACTATGGAGGCACCATTCTGAATATAAAATGTCCATAGTAATGTCATATATATTTATTATCAATTTTTGTATTTAACATAAAAAACAATGGGCTCCACTTTGGCATTTTTATACATATATATCTGTATACATTTTCTTTATTTGTCTTCCCTTCTCTTACTAGTATCCCCATCAAAAATCTGTCTTATGTTTTCATGTCACACATCTCAATATATACTCAATGACTTAGAACCATTGTTTCCTGCCTGTCATGATTACATCCTTTGTATATGACAAACACTGAATTTATAGGTATCCAGATTACTCTTTTGCTTTTTTCCTATTACTTCTTTATTTTTTTTCATTTTTTAACAATAAGTAATAATTTATGAATACAAGCATCCTTCATGTAAAACCAATTTGCAAGCAGTTGTGCCCAAACCCACACAGCCCAAGAGTCCCACCATCCAGCTGGGGGGGGGGGCTTGTATGTACAATCAAGTTGATCAAATAAGTGTCCAGACTATATTGCTGTAGTTTCACCATTCACCCCAATCACAGCCCTTACATTCTACCACGCCCTCTCTTCTGCAGATTGTTCCCTAGGCTTAGAAAAGGGGCACAGGCAAAACAGTCTACTTTCTCTGGAGCTAATTTGATAATTGACAAATGGGACCTCATTAAACTCAAAAGCTTCTGTACATCAAAAGAAACAATAAAGGAATTGAAGAGAAAACCGACACAATGGGAGGAAACCTTCACCTCAGATATATCTGACAAAGCATTAATTTCCAGAGTATACAAGCTACTCAAAAAACAAAAAAGAAAGAAAACAAATGAATCATTCAAAAGACGGAGCAAAGAACTGAATAGAGACTTCACAGAGGAGGAATTAGAGATGGCTGAGAAACATCTTAAAAACTGTTCAACGTCACTAATAATTAGGGAAATGCAAATTAAGACCACTCTAAGATATCATCTCACTCTGAAAAGACTGGCCAGGATCAAGAAAACAAACAATATCAAGTGCTGGAGAGGTTGTGGGGAAAGGGGAACACTCATCCATTGCTGGTGGGAATGTAAACTTGTACAGCCACTGTGGAAAGCAGTGTGGAGAACCCTTGGAAGACTCAAAATGAGCTTGCCATTTGACCCTGTCATACCACTCCTGGGTATATACCCACAAGACTCTTTTGTTTTTAAAAATTCTTTTATTCTTAAGATAAATCAAATTTAGTATATTCTTCAAATTTAGTATATTCTTCATTAATTTATATTATACACTAATTTACATATCCTTAATATTTAAATTTGAAAATGTAGCAAAGACATTGCATATTCTAACTAAAGAATGAAACAGTTGTTTGCTTCAATGTTTATTCTGAATCCTACATAAACTGTGGATAAATAATTAGTTAAATGTTTGGACAAATCAAAGTGCAATTACTCCTTTTTAATATAACTTTACTAATTTCCTTTCTTGACCATTCCACACATGTGTATAATGCATTCTGGTTATTCTAATCCCCAAACTCTCCTATTTCCTGCCTATCTTTTGAGTCCTCCTGCTTACATGATCCTTTCTCACATTCATGTCTAGTCTTATTACCCACTGAGTTTGACCAGAGCTGCCTTTTTGACCATGAGTATTTAACATCTAGTGGAGCCTCGTGGGCTGACCCATGATATACAAGTGAAGACAGTTCCTGCTTCTGCCCTCCCCTAGATTCTAGCAGGACCCACAAGTTCCACAGGGTGAAATACATTCTCGGGTGTCCTCATCTATGCTTGACTGGTGTAAGGGTAAATCTTGTGGTGGTCCACTGCAGGAAGCCACAGCTGCTGTGAGATCATGATTGTGACATCTGTGATTTGCCCAGAATATACCACTTCTTAGCACTTCGCCCTTTCCTCTGGCTCTTACATTCTTCCCGCCTCCCTATCCTTGATACTCCTTGGAATATGTCATGTTTAGAGACAAACTGTCACTTTTCCCAGCACCTTCGGCACACATGAGTCTCTGCATTCAGTTCAGATCATTGCCAAGAAAAGCTTCTATGATTAAGGCTGAGCATTGTTTTTGCCTAGGGATACAAACATAAATATTTAGAATGCAGTTTGAGCCATGTCACTTTGGTTAAAGAAATGTAGTTAGTTCCTCCCTAGGACCTACAATCTTCCCAGTAATGGGTTTTTAACAGAGTTCACAGTACTAAGCATGAATTCAAGGAGGGGTTCTTTACCCTGGCAACAGTTTGCCAACATTGTTCCAGTGGACACATCTTGTGTGGCATGTTGATATGGCAGTTTATAGTTTCACAGCTGGATAAGATCATTGATTCTTTTTAAACGGAATTCGTTTACCTTAACATTTTATTAAAGTGTTGAAAGGAACATGTTAGTGAAAAACATGACTCAAACCTCTAAATTCTTTGTTTAGGCTGTATTTATTTGACATTATAGAATGTTTAATGCCATTCTCAGGCGTTTGACTGAGCAGCGTCATAAAGAAGAAGGCAGCAGAGACACTTTCTGGATTGGCACTGACCCAAGTGATCCATTTGTTGCTGTGATATAAAATGGACCATCAATGGAATGATAGTGAACTTTCTCCTTTCATTTAAAGATATTTTTAATGTTGCCCAAGAATTTCCAGGGGTGTGTTGCATTCTATTTGTTTCTGCAGCCATCAAAACACAAATGGCTGGTGATTAAGGTGTTCAACATGCAAGAGCTGCTCACCTAAAGTTCACTATAAAAGTATGCTAAACTCTATGCAAATATTAACATTTATATGTTCCCCAGTACAGAAACTCCAAATTGTAACTGATGCATACTTACTGTGGCAGTGACTGAAGTGGTGAAATGGGAAGGGTGGGAGGGGCGGGAAAGGGACACGGATGTATATTCGATTAATGCATATTTAATTGATGTGAGTTCAACAAGTATCCAGTTGTGCCCAGACACTGTCTACAGGTTACATGGTGTTTTAGGGCTTAGTAAAGGCTCCTTTTACTAATATTTCTTGGTTTGCTACTCATTACTTTCAAAGCTTAAAAAACACCCATGTCCTATCCAGAATTAATAGTTTTCCCTATTATATGTGTCTAATGAATTTGGATCATACACTCCTCTAACTTGTTGCCTTATGGCCTCTATGTACATCATGTTGTGACAAAGTTAACAGTACATCAAACAAAATTCAGCTGCTCCCAACACAGTTATATGAATTAAGACTTAGACAAATATTTGGAGGCATTACTTTCTTGAGATGTATCAAGCACTGCACACAGTTGTTCATATCCCATATAGAAGAGAGGTTAATTCATCCCATACAGTGGAAGCTTGGGGTCCTTGGGCTTTCTGAGGTCATGGAAACCCAACTAAGAAGCATAGCTATACTGTGTGTTTCTTTCAAACTGCGGTGCTGTGAGGCTTCTGGGACCTCTCAATCCATTCAACCTTTTAAGGTGTTGGGACTTACCAGGACAAGTACTGTATTTGCTATTGTGAAATAGTTCACTCAGTGTTTAAAAATCAGATATTTGTTGCATATGTAAGTTTAAAAATTTCAAAATTAAAAATAAGTACTAGCTAGGGAAAGTAGGAAAGAGACAAAGAAAACACATTCAAAATGGAAAGGAAGAAATTGAAGTATGCTTATGAGGGGGATGATAACGTATGTAGAAAATCTTAAAAGATCAACAAATAAGTTAGGAATAACAAATAAATTCAGGAAAACTCCAATAAAATCTCAATGTACAGAAATCAGTGCTGTTTAACTAAAAATAAATTCTAAAACCACTCAAAAAAATCTAGTTATAAGAAAATAAAATGAAATAAACAAATTCAAAAAGGATGAAACACCTACATGCTATAAACTATAAGATACCTTGCTGGGTGTGGTGGCACATGCCTTCAATCCTAGCACTTGGGAGGCAGAGGCAGGCGATCCTTGTGAGTTCAAGGCCAGCCTGGTCTACAGAGTGAGTTCCAGGACAGTTGGGGCTACAAGGAGACCCTGTTTCGAAAAGACCAAAAAAAAAAAAACAAAAAAA